>VYXC01001531.1:0-21320 GCA_013397175.1 Platysteira castanea
TAAAAAAAAATAAAATCCCAATAAAAAAACCTGCAAGAAACTGCTGCTACTTTTCAATCTCTTTCCACATCACCATTTCCTCTTCAGGAGGAAAATGGAGCTGCAATACCAGCGCTCCTTATTTCTGGTTCTGCTTCCACTGAAGGTTTTGCTGCTGGAGTTGGGATACGTGGGTTCTCTTTTGAGCATTTTGATGCATTTTGATGCATTTCCATGGATATTTATCATGGATATTTATTGGGCATTTAATGAAAGCTGGCTTCCTACAATTAATTCTCTGCAAAAGCACTTAAGAGTTGCATTATTTAGGAGGAAAAAAATACGGCCAACTCAGGCCTGGTCAGAGATCATGGCAAAAGGGGAAAGGAAAACAGAGCTGCCCCTCCAGACAGGATTCACCTCCAATTTTTGCAGCCTCGTTTCCTCCTCAGGTGGAGTCAGCGCTGTTGCACTTTTGCTGAATTCTGAACCTTTTTTTTTTCTGCTGGGAGTCGCATCTGATCTCCCTTAGGTTGTCAACTGCTCCTTTTTTTCCAGTGGCTCCCTGGAGAACTGACAGCCAGGGAGCTTCAAAGCAGGGAGGATCTGCTTAGCATCACCAGCTTCGATCCAAAGGCAATGCCAAATCTGACATCTGGCAGCCGGCTTGGATGCGAGGGCCATTCCACATCACATCCACGGCAGCATCTGCCAAAAACGCCGTGGGCCAAAGACATTTTTCTCCATGGAAAATAGCTCCTTTTGGAGAGATCAGAGATCAGAGGACGATCGTGCCAAGCCATCAAAGCTCTGAAGAAGCACGTAGCAGATACAACTGCCTGCAAATCAGATGTTTCTGCTTCAGGATCTGGTTTTGAAGCTTCTTCCACTTTTTCCCAGCTGGCCTAGTCGTCAAAAAAAATATCATTTCAGTGGAGGCAACTGTGTTCTTGGTCAGGGAAGTTTCCTTTGCACCCTGGAATGGAGAAATTGCTGCCGTGGGCACCACAGGACCCACGTGTCACTCACTGGTGCTGTTGGCCCTTCTTGAATTACCCGTGTGAAGCTTTGTGGCACTGATGGTGCAAAACTCAGGAAATGAGGAAAAAGACAGAGAAAATCTGTGAAAAAACTTCCCCAGGTTTAGCCAGGGCCTACTGGAAGAAAGAAATGACATTTTGGAAGGGGGATTCCACTGGTCTGGGAGATGATTTTGTCTCACCTTGGTTTCTGGAGGGAGAATAACGAAGAACAACCAGCCCAAGCCTTGGGTGATTTGAAATTAGGGCTCAGACCAGGACACAGCACAGAGACTGGGATAATCTAAAAAATACCTTTTCATGGGCAGGGGTTGAATTAAAAACTGTTTTATCTTTGCCTTGTTTGACACAGAGGATAAAGAGGAGGGAGAGGAACTTTTTCTAGGGGCAGGGAGTGACAGGACAAGGGAAAATGGTTTTAAGCTGCCAGAGGGCAGGGTCAGATGAGAGAATGGGGGGGAATTTTTTATCCACAGGGTGGGGATGCCCTGGCACAGGTGAAGTTGTGGCTGCCCCTGGATCCCTGGCAGTGCCCAAGGCCAGGCTGGACAGGGCTTGGAGCAGGAAGGTGTCCCTGCCCATGGCAGGGGTGCAATGGGATGAGAATTAAGGTCCCTTCCAACCCAACCCACTCTGGGATTCTGTGATTTACAACCTGATGGTGCCTCCTCAGCCCAGCAGGATTTGAGATTACAAAATTCAAGGTGATAAGGCAGAGGCCAAGTGGTGGCTGTGCTGCTTCAGCTTCTTCCAAGTTCTCTTGGGCTCTAAAAATGGAAAAGGACAATTTTTCTGTTCAGGGATTAGAGAAGAGCCATGAAATGAAAACCCACTGCAGGAGGACAAACCCATCCCTCCTGTGGCATCTTAAACCCAGAACACCTGATCATTAAATCATATTATTTATATTTCAGTGGCTCTCAGCATCTGTACTTATTTCAGAGTAAAAACACCAAATGTGGAGTTAAAATCAGAGCAGGCAACCACACCAGTAAAATTTCTGAGCTATTCTCAAGAACGTGGCTGAACCCTGGCTGGATTTGGGATCTGAAAGGGCCATTTTCCAACAGCAGATGAGAACTCAGCTTCCTTCAGCTTCTACTTCTCAGGACAAAATATACACATAGAAATGGAAAAGAATAGCTTGAAAGGTTATTGTTTCTAGGAGGGTGAAGAAGAAATTGGAACCAGATTCCTGTTTAAATTCTGGTGGTAATTACGTGGTGCAATTCCCTCTGAAATTAATGGAGCTCTGCATATATATATATTTTTTTAAAAAGGTACAATTGAGCTGTTTTTGCTTCCTCTGGTTTCCATGAAGGCTTTGCCAGTCTATTACAGCACAGGGAATATTTAATTATTAATGGGCACAGTTACATCAGCAACCAATAGAAGGAAACTCCAAAACTTTTAAGATGTTGAATAAAATCGTTAGAAAAACAGAAAATCTGTTTTTAAAAAGGCATTTAAGTGTCCAGGGCTTCCAGTGAACCTCACACAAAACAAGAGTTTGGGCCTAACTTGAGAAATTTGCTCAGTGTGTCATTTCTCCTTTAACAGAAAACTTTCAAATGTGCCTTGGAGGAGCTGTTGAACTCACAAACTGTTCATAGGAGAGTGCAAAAAAATGATTACGCCTGTGGTACAGGAGAAAAGCAGGGGCCTTTTCTCTCACCACTTGTAGATGGGAATGTACAGAAAGGAAAAGCTTCGTAAGCCAAGCAGAAAATGATCAAAACAACTCAAACTGCCTCAAGAGTTCAGCTGCCATGCAGAAACTGAGGAGAAAACTGAGACTGCCCAACGTATTTTAGAGGAAAAGCTTGAATAGACATCCTAGGTTCATACTCTTGGAAAATGAAGAGTTTGGCTTCTGATTTTCTAAGAATACCCAGTTTTGTTCTCCCCCATTCAAAGTCTCCGTGCATGTTGTAACTTATATTGTTGTCTACCTTTATTACATGGTAATATCTTAAAAGCAGAGGTACAGCATTACTGAAGAGGGGTTTATGTTGCTTTTCCAGAGATGTTTTTAATACCTGATGTCAGTTTTTCCAAGAGAAAAAGCGAAGTCTTTAACGTGACCCACTCTGGGGATCACAAAGAGATTTCATTCATCAGATGTCACCTTCTAGTATCTTATCTAGGTATTAAATATACCCCAAATAAACACCAAGAATTACAGAATCAACAGAATCCTGTAAAATGAAAAGACTTTTGGGATCACTGGGTCCAACCTAGGAGTTAAATGTTCTCCTTGCAAGGACAAGTGTCCAGTGCACTCCCACAGTGATAGGAAGAATAAATTCAGTTTATTCAGTTCACTTCTGTTTATTCTGGTTATTATTATACGATTAAAATAATGGAATTATTTTAATTATTTTAATCATGGAATCATTGGTAGGTACCAACGTTATCCAGCTTTTAGGAAACCCTTTGCTAAATCTCTGAGAAGAGCTTACTTAAGGGGAAGATTTTTGATTGCAGGTCGTATTTCAAAATATTTCTTTGGTTTAATTCCCCTGATTTAACTACAATAATAACGTCAGTGACTTATAATTACTCCAAAGGCTCGTTGTCAGTAATTAACAGGTTTTCTCTCCCCTGCCAGTCCCTTTATCCAGCAGGAGGTACAGCCAGGACGCGCTGCCCGAGGCCTTCCCGAGCTGCACCGCGCCCGTGCCGGGCAGGTACAAAGAGGAGCTTTACGACTCTGGCCTCATGAAACACAACAAACCAGAGCCCAGGCTGCAGCCCCCTGCCCACCTGATCAAAGAGGAAAACAAGCTGGCTTTTCCCAGAGACCTGCAAGACAAAATGAGCATCAACGAGGGCTCTTTCTCCAGCCCCTTGCTGCCCAAATCCGAGTGCTGCCAGGCCAAAGCCGTGGGACAGCTGAGCCACCTGCTGCCCGTGCCCTCGGTCTACGAGCAGAGCAGGAGGATTTGCGTCAAAGACCCCAAATTTGGGCACCTCGGCCACCACCCGGCCAGCCTGGAGGAGCTGGACAGCGGCGAGAGGATGAGCGTGAAGCTGGACCACGAGGCCGAGAGCGAGCGGCTGATGGACGTGAGGCCCTCAGGGCAGGTGCCCTTCGTGCTCCTCAACTACCACCACGTGCTGGCCAAGCACGGAGCTTTCCAAGCTTCCTCCTGCACGGCCGCGGGACACGTGGGGGAGAATTACGGCTACAACTCGGAGGAAGTCAATTCGTTCATCTACAAAAACCAAAGCCCCTCCTCGGCGTCTTCTCCAGAAACCCACAAGGAATCTGCACTACCCCATTATATTGGGACCTCTGTCATTATTGCCAACGGCAGGTGACGGTAGCACGCGAGGGTTTGGAGTTTAATTAAGAAGCCAAATTAATTTGCAAAGAAGAAAAAGCATGAGGAAACACGGTGACATTTACTGAGCAAAGCTGGAGGGCAGTGAGGGACAAACTGGCGAGTTCCTGGCAGGCCACGAGTCCCAGTGGCCAGGAAAATCCCCTCCATTCCCTGCCGTGCTTCGGTGTCCCAGAGACAGCTCTGGTGCCAGGGAGAAGCCGAGTTCCAGATCTTATTTTTGTTATTCTAGAGTGTGCAACAAGAGGAAATGAGAGGTGTTATATGCAGAGGTTTATATGAAGAACTTTTTTTTTTTTCCTTGACCCCTCCTTAAAATAAACTTGTGATTTTTTAAAAGTCATTATCCCAAAATATGCATCCTAGTTTAGGGTTTTTTTGACAAATTGTGTGAAACCTCGCATCAGCTCTCCACCCAACCCCCTGACAAATGGACTTTGTTGAGAGAGGGGTGATTTCGAGCAACCACAACACAGCTATACTCCCCAAACAGGAAAAAAAGCTTATTTATTAATTACCAAAAAGTTTTAAAACAAAATAAATCAACCCTAAACTTGATTTATTGAACACAGATTTCAGTGTTCTGAGATTGTTGCCGCCACCATTTATCTCGACAAGAGACAACATGACAAATTAATAGGTACAAAGATAGGTATTACAGGGTTACAGGTCTTGTCATGGCAAATTGGGACAAATTATGGAGCAGGAACTAATTCCCCACAAATAAGAAAAGGAAACTCCTAAATCCTGTGTTTCCCTGAGTATTTTGGGGGAAGGCTGTGCAGATTTCCAACCCAGCTAGTCAGAAATACATCTTAATAACAGCACCAGAAATGTTTTCTTTATAGCCGAGAGAATAATGAACATTTATGCCTTATTTTAAACTTACCAGTAGAATTGTGAGCTTTGAAAGGCTCAGCTCTTAACACACTGAACTTCCTCCAGCATAAATCCTGTTGTCAGCACAAAGGTAGGGCTGGAGTTCCCTGACTGGAGCACTCCACAAATCCCAAACAGCACATTTGGAACACTCACATTTGGCCCAGCCTATTCGGAACAGGTTCCCACCCTTTATTTTTAGTTCTTTAAAGAGGATGGATGTGTGTGAGTTTAATTGACAACACTCAGCCCACGGTGGTTTTCAGCCACTTCCCCAAACGCTGTGTGTGGATAAAACAACAGGAGACTCCCCACACAATAAATGTTGCTGTAGATCCCACCCAGCTCCATTTCTTACCCCAAATTCAGCTTATTCAGAATTTTTCAAACTCTTCCTCTCATCAGACTCTGCAGAGACCTTCACTGAAGAAACCTTGAGCAGCCTGGGATGGTGGAAGGTTCCCTCATGGCAGGGAGTTGGAACTGGGTGAGCTTTAAGATTCCTTCCAACCCAAACCAATTCATGATTCTTTGAAGGAAATTCCTACCTGGCTTGTGTAATATGGGAAAAACACTTGCTCATGGATTGCACCTTGTCAGAAAAACCACAATGCAATACTCAGTCCTAAAAATTCTCCATTTTTTTCTATGCAGCAATAATTCACCCTAGAATGGTTTGGGTTGGGAAGGACCTGAAAGCTCATCCAGTTCCAACCCCCCGAAACGAGCAGGGCAGTTTCCATTAGAATACAATAATAAAGTTCTTTCCTTCTGTGTATGAGTATTTACTGCTAGGAGTACACAAAAATATTTCAAAGGCAAATGTTTTGAAACAATTTTCAGCATTTTCACTGCTTCCTATTAAAGGTTAACAGAGATGGTTTTAATGTTCACTTGCAAGTGAACTTGAACTGAACACTCTCAGTTGTCTGACTTCTTCAATTGCAGGAAAAATACATTTTGTGCTAAACAGAACAAAAAAAGCCGAATCAGTGATTACAAAAAACCACCAAACAGAACCAATCCAGCACAGTCACTCCCTCTGTAACCGCGGTTTGTTCAATGCTGGAGAGGCTGGCAAGCCTCCAGAAAAGCTGTAAATGTGGATTATAATCGTCCTGACCCCATAAATCAAAGCCAGGAGCCACCAGTTGCTTTTCCAGTGGTTAAGAGCCCTCCCAGCCCCTGTTCCTCATAAACGACCCCAACTCCTGAAAAGATAATTACACAGAGACTCCTGGGTTAATTGTCTTCAATTAAACGAAACCCATGCCCTACAGAGGAGCCCCTGGCACCGGTGGCATCATTAAAAAGAAACCTGATGCCCAACCCCTCTCCTGCTGCACTTTCTCCCTCATTAGTGGCCCTGCTGCATTTTGGTGTTCCTGGAAGTGCTGCTCGCTATGGAAACACCAAAATTAGGCTCGGGTTGAAAAAAACGCCGTTGATGTTTTTCAGCACGGTATTTTCCACCTTGTTATTCCCACTTGCAGGCTTTGCTCCAGGAGCCTGAGCAGAGGAGGTGTTCCATCATCCTCCCCCAGGTGTTCTAGGGGAGGAGATGCCCAGGCGCAGGAAATTTCCCCGCGAGGCAATAACGAACCAATTATGAGCTCCCAGCTGATAACGCAGGGGGAGGCTCAGAAAAGATGGCAAAAGCAAATGTGTGGAAGGTTTCTTTCCTGCCACTCCAAAATTAAAACAGGAATCCCGTGTTCTCACCTGGGAGTAAATTATATTGGGAGAAAAAATAGAGGATTTTTGGTCAGTTAAATTACAGACCTTCTCAGCACACTCATGGTGCAGAACAGGGCACTGCCATCACAGGGGCAGTGTTTTAATAGGGAAAAAGGGTTTTAATAAGGAAAAATGGTTTTAATAATGAAAAAAAATTATGGCACTGAAGAGGAGTGTGATTTGAACTATATTATGAAAAATAAGCTCATTTCTCTTTGGTGTTTGTGTCACACCTTTGTTTGTGCCACCTGTGTCGTGAGATCCCACAGGATTTTAACTCTCAGGGGAGTTCAGACCTGGCAAGAAAATCACGGAAAATGGGGGAAGGAGAGTGAGAGAGGGAATATTTTATCAAAATCACAGAAAATTTGGGTTGGGAGGGACTTTAAAGATCTCACTCCAACCTCCTGCCAGTCAGGGAATCTTCCATGAGACCAAGGTAAAGCTGGAGAAGTGAATCCCAGGTTGAGGTCTCCAAGTTTTCATCCTCTTAATGGAAGCAGTGCAGTGGAAATAAAGGAAGGTGACAAGGGCACAGATTTGTCCCCAGGCCTCCCTACCCTGTGATTTGGAAAAGGTGATTGAAGGAAATGAAGCACAGTGGGTGCAAAACTGGGGAATTCATCCCTGAAAGTGCAAATGAATGGGAAATCTGCCAGAATTTCTCCAGAAATCTCCAAACAGGACACAAATTCTGTTTTTTTCAGCATTTCAGTCACACTTCAAAAATGCCACAGAGGAAATGTTATTATTCCATTTTTTTTCCAGAACATTAGGTTTTGCTTTTCATTTTTTTTTTTTCTTTTATATGATGCAGATTAAAGCTATTTGGCAAGTGTAGGTGAAGAAGCACGCAACCCAACCAACCTATTCATGCTCAGAATTATATATGTATTCCCTGAAAATGTAAAGCATTTTTGCTTATTTATTATGTAAAACAAAACTGTTAAAATGTTAATAAAATCCTGTAGCCAAAGGAAAACTGAGTTGAATTTCTCTCTTTTTTTTTTTTAAACTACAAAACAAAGCATTTCACAAAGGACAAAGGTGCAGATTTGAAAATTTATTTCAGCTTTGATGTATTCTATAATTGACAATTAATGTCCTATAAAACACACCGGGTTTTTTCTCAATTTATTGTATTTCTGCCACGTTGCCTTTTAAATGAAGACACTTGGAGGATGCAAATAACGCAGAATCACTAATGAGATACTCAGGACTTGACAATTCTTCCCTGCAGCCCTCTTTTCTCCATCATTGTTTGACCTCTGCTCTTTCCTGGGCCCAGATTTAATTTCTTTGGTGTCTGATCAAGGCAGTGCATCCCCAGCACCACTTAAGACATGCAAATGTTTTCATCAAACCAGTTACCCCCCCAGGAAGCAGCACAAATCTTGCCCATGACAGATATTTGGATTAGAGAGAGCTCCAAAGGAGTTGCAAAAAGTAACTTTTTTTTTTTTTAAGGCTGCTGATGCAGCTGAATCAGAGGAAGCAAAGAAACAAATTTTTGTACAGTGAAGCAGCAGCAGAAAGAATGAAAAGCTTTAATATTATTTCCAGGTAATAGCCCTTGATTTGTTGGATATATTAAAAAAAAAAAAAAAGCTCTGAAGTCTTATAAAACCTTTACAAGAAGTGAGATGTGCTGCCCGAGCTCTGAAATGTGAAGTTCATTATTACTTTTTCAAATCTTTGGAAGCAGCTTTGCTGCTGACTGGGCACGACCCACCCCGGACATGCACATGTGCCAACACACCCTGAGGTTTTCCTATCAACAAACAACCCCCACAAATGTTTTCACCATGAGAAATGCTCCAGCAGAGGCCAGGAGGAAAAAAAAAAAAATGAAGTCACAGAAATACGGACAGCGTAATAAATGGGTTTTTGAAAGCACTTCATCAAGAAAATAGTTTAAGATATGACCTCAGCCTCACAATGGAAGAGGTGTTTTACCAAGCCAGACAGCTGAACGAAATGAAACATTCTCAGTGCGTTATTCCCGGGCCTGGAGTTGTCTGGATCTCTCCATCCCCACACCCTGGGACAGCCCGCACCACATCTGTCTGTCACGCAGGAAAAAGGAGGAAAACAAGGATTTTCCTGCAAATTGGGGCTCTGTGGGCGTGCCGAGTTTGGCAGAGGAAGAGCCGGACTCCTGAGCTTCCCATCCACCTGAGAGAGGTCAGGGGCTTCTCCAAGGACTCATCCACAAGGACTTCATCCAGCTGCTCCTTGTCCTGTTGTCCTGTTTTTTGCTAGCCTTCTGTTTGTTTGAAATTCACAGATTTTCACACACTTCCATGTAAATAACAGACAATGTTTACTTAACTGTCCTTTCTGTTTTTCCTTCGTGAGGAGGGAAAAGTTTGATGAGCAGGTTTTTTTACCAGTGAGATTGGAGAGGAAGTGACACCATCCTTCCAATCCCTTGTCGAATTGAGAAACGTATAAATATAAGAGGACAAATAAAGCCTTCCCCTTTTTCTCATGCTCAGCTCAGCGGGTCAGTGGTTCTTTCTTGTCCTACAGCGACATCATCCCATGGGAATTCTCCTTGTCTTTGGTTCTTCTGAAGGGAAAGCAACAAACCCTTCCTCCAAATCCAGCCTGGAAGTCTGAGGCACCAGAAGAGGCCACCAAAAAGGCCAAGGGCTTCCCACAGCATCCCCCGTGCTCTGGCACATCCAGGTTTGGGGAGCTCCTCCTTGTGGGCTGGAAATTCCACGATAAGTTTCTTCCCAAGGCAAAAATTTTGGGAATAACCTGACAACTCCAAGCGGGAACAAAATCAGCTCATCATCAAGGCAGCTACAAAAGGGCCAACAGCAACCAGGAAATGCTGCAGCATTTTGCTGTTACAAAATCCCTCTGCTGCTGCTCAGCCACTGAAGCTTTGCAAGCCCATTCTGCCCTTCCGAAATTCCCACGTTTTATCCTTTTCCCCATCTTTTTTTGGCCCTGGTGAAGGGAGAACATGTTCTAAGGAAGCCACTCAAGGCCCAGCCTGAGGCATCACCTGGTTGCTCAATCTCTACAGGCAAATCTTAAAGCTGAGCCAGTTCTAGCTACAAATTCTTGGTTAAGGTGAAGTTTTGTAAAGCTCAGTGGTTGGAAAAGCAGCACCAGAGCTCTGCTTCCCTGCAGCAGCACAGGCTGCTCGTGAAGGAGAAGGCAGAAGAGGAATGAGGATGCACCAGGAAGATGTGAGTGTGCGTGTACACACATGTTTTTTTATAGATCTATATATAAATACATGGTTTCTTCTTTTTATTGAAGCTTTATTAACCCAGACTGGAGTTTCAGTTGATTACAACATGCATCAATATTGAATTCTGAAATCAGAGGTGGCTGCCAAACGTTCTCAGCCCAAAGCAGTTTTGAAAGCATCTGGTGTGAAAAAGCCAAACTTGGTGTATAAATTCAATTATGGCAATTAGCAGCTGTCTGTGCAGTTCTAGGAGATGCTCATGGGCAGCCCCACACGATCTGGAGAAAAAAACCCCAGCAGGGTATGGACAATCAGGACAAATCTGTGAGATGGAGCACAAACCCCTAAATGTAACAGGGACAACTTCATTCCTTCTCTTGCTGCCAAACCACCTAAACCCTAATATGTGAGGATTGGTCAAAATTACCACTGCAGACCAGTTTCCTTGTTTTAAGACTTCTTGGCTTTGTAGCTGGAACAACCTAAAATGTTTGGGTTGTCTATGAGGCGAAGTTGAACCTAAAAAAACCCATTTCTGGCTGGCAGACAGCAGTTTCCTCTCTGGAAACCAATCTGGCTGATCCGCTGTGAAAAAACCCAAATTGAGGTGGCCACATCCCACCTGGGACAAACCTGTTTTGCACAGAATTGTTTGGGGAGCTGTGGTGGCCAACTCTCCTTGGGAAGAAAACCCTGCTGAGGCACCGGAGCTCCCACGTGGCTGCTCCAGGAGAATTCCCAGGCTGTTCCCCCCACCTGGAAATGTGCAGGCAGCCCCAAAATGAGCTGCTTTTGGGTCAGCAGGTGTTAAAGCTCTTGCTTTTAGGGCTTAGCAGCAAAACCAGACAGTGGCTTGGGAAAGGGGGTGACAAGAGAACTATGGAAGAGAATTTGGAATGGTGTGATTTCTCTTTTTCACTGGAGTGGTTGTTTGCAGCAGGGAATTTCATTTATTCCCTTTATTTATTCACTTAGCTTCATGCAGATCACAACATAATTATTATTAAATTCTAAATTAATTAGAGGTTCCCTCCCCTGCTAATGGGATTCCACAATAACCCGGGTGTGACACTGCTCCAGTGGGTTTTTCTTGCAGGGGCTGAAACCTGGTGGAAAACCATGATTTAAAGGACAGATGAGATGATTTATTCAGATCCCATTGGCTAAGGAGAGCAGAGTGCAAGTCATGTGGATAACCAGGCACAGCTCCCAAGTGCTGATGGAATATTCTCCCCAAAAGCTCAAGGCAGCCATTAAGAGTTGCAGACCTGAGATCAAAGCACAGGTTGGTAAATTATTGTAGAGGTCTACACAGAGAAGAACCAAATCAGCAAGGAACTTCACTTAGACCTGGAGTTAAGCACAGTGGTGATCCCAGCAATTCAGGAATCTATGATGTTCCAGCTGGTTTTAGTACAGACAACACAAAAACTTTAATTTAGTTTAAAAAAAAACAAGTAAAAAAGTAAATATTGCCCTGCACTGTGCTAAAGTACCATAAAAACACAGAAAAAAAGGAAAAAAAGGAAATATTTAGCCACTTCTGTCTCTCCAGTACAGGGTGTAAAGGAAGAGAAAGTTCTGTTCACTGCAAATATCCCTTTGCAGTCAGCCTCCTCTCCAAGAACAGATCCTTACAAAGAGTGGCAACAGAGGTGCGTTTTAAAATTAAGAGAAAGAATAAAGGCCTTCAGCTGTGAGATCACCACCTCTTTTCCACTGCTGAAGTTACCCACGGCACAACACAGAGACAGCAGAAAACCAGAAGGAAAAAGCTCAAGCGTTCCGTGACCCTTCCCACCTCGCAGGGGTTCAGGTGAGGGTGCCCAGCACTGCAGAGGTCCCCGAGGGCTGTCAGTGCTTGGGGACGATGAGGTTCCTCAGCATGTCAAAGGAGTTGCCATCGGGGTGCACGGACTCGACGCCCTTGCCCTCCTCGTGCACCTGGAGGTACCCAAAGTCATCGATGCCGACGATCCAGGCCAGCGGGCCCCGCTCGTCGCGGAGACGGACCTGCTTCCCACTGCAGGGAGAGAGAGAGCTCTGTCAGCAGGGCATGGACACTGAGCAGCTAAAAACACCTCAGAGGACTCACCAGAATCACTGAATGAATCCCAGGATGCTTTGGGTTGGAAGGAACTTGGAGATCATCCTGTTCCAAGCCCAACATCTTCCACTGTCCCAGGCTGCTCCAAGCCCCAGTGTCCCACCTTGTTATGAACAATTTTGGCTTTCTCGGGCCAGTGATGTAATGTAAAGTTATTAAGTTGTTAAAATACAACTTTACGGGATGCAGGGTTGGGGTTTCTTATTTTCAGGTAATAAAACAACAGAGACTCCCTGAGTTGATAAGAAACAACAGAAGCACCCCAAGACAACGCCCAGGACAAATAGCCCACAATCGTGGGCCATCAAAAAGCTGAACAGGAGTAAANCTTCACCCTCTAACAGAATATCTGATGTCCCACCTCACTGGTTCTTTACACAGAATGAGTTTCAGCAGCATTTTCTACCTGCTTTGATTTCCTTTAGTGGAACAAATGGAATTGGAGTTAACCACAACAGTCTTTTTTTTTTTCTTTCCCCTAAAAGTACAGCAGCTTCATCCATCTGAAACCAAATCATTCCCAATTCCCTTTGTTTGGAGATGATACATGCAAAATACCTGGAAGCTTTCTTTAACTCATGCTAGCCCGCTGATTTTAGTATGTGCTACTTGAATTCTCCCTTAAAAATGTGCATCCTGCTTGGGAGTGTGTTTTAAATCATTGACTCGCATTAAAGGGAATTTAGTGGAAAAAAGACAAAATACCCATGAGTTCTTCTACCAACTTTATCAAAAGAAAGTTTGAGAAGAATGTAATTCTTACCTGTGTATCCAGTACTTGTAGTACTGGGGAAGAACCCCGTTGGGCCCCTTCTCCTGAAAGATCTCGATGAGCCTCTCCAGCACGGTCACAGTCCTTGCAATGAGGCAGTCAGCACTCAGAGGCTGCAGCTCTGTCCCCTCTTCCTTGTTAAACTGTGCAATGAGATCATTGATGCAGATGGTGGGGTTGCTGTTATTCACATTAAACCCAAAGCCTGGAGAAGACAAAGACAAGGACACAACTAAAGAGACAAACTCCTTGTTACCACCACAGCCAGCACTTGATTCACCTGCTCCATACAGTCGTCTCTCAGGGTGGCTCCCAGAGCTGCTTTAATTCAGTCTCTTACACCTTTCCATCTTCTTATGTTGCCCTGGTTTTTGCTAAAGCCTTTTGTATAACCTTGAAGTCAGAATTTTTTCTCACACAGTTTCATATAAATAATAGCCAATGTTTACTTGACAGTATTTTCTGTTTTTCATTCCTTTTGTGATAAAAAAACTTCGATAAGCATCTTTCTTCTCCAGTGGTATTGGGAAGGAAGTGACATGTTCTCCAATCCCTTATGGAGTTGAGAATTGTATAAAACGTGATATATGTAAATAAAGTGGCCCTTTTCCTTCCTTTCTGCTGAACCTAGCAGGTGTAAGAGTGTCTTTATTGTGTTTTCCCAGACACATTCTTACTCCTGGAATTACAGCTCTCAATTCAGATTTTGCTCCTTGCCCTTAAAATGCCTCCTCAGATTTACAGAAACAAATCCAGCACAGCCTTTCAACCCCAGCCCACCCCACCAGTGAGGGCTGGCAAGAGGGTAACCTGCACCTTGGTTCCAAAGCCATGCAATGAGACATTCTTTTACTCCCTGGAAGCTGGCGTGTCCTCAGCCCACTCAGAGAACAACTGATCCTGCTCTAAGATGCAGTTTTATCTTCCAGTCTAACATTTAGCTCAGAGACCTTTCTGTTCACTGCAGGGAGCTGAGTGCCCTTTCCAAAAATCCAGCCTTTTCACTCAGCTGATAAGCCTTGTTTGGCTCACTCTGCGAAGCCCAGAAGGTTTGACTTCAACTTTGTAAGACTCCAGTTTGCTTAATCTATCTCACCACAGCATATCCTTTAGAAGCCTCAAGCCTCTCGCTGAGATTTCTCCAGCTGGAATAATGTTGGCAGAATGCCTTCCTCGTTTAAATATGGCTCCTGGGGCCTCTTCTGCAGCCTGCTGAAACGGGCTTCCAGGGATGTAAAGGAATATATTGTATTACCTGTTTATTTTTTTCTCCTAATAATTTGGTTTTTTTTTTCTTTCCTCAGACATTTGGGATAAACCCCTCCCCTGTCTGTCAGTCAGGTTTGGACACGAGGCAGCTCCATCTGCAAGGAGGTGCAGTGCCTTGTTTTGTAAACTTGTTATTAATAATTCCTACGTGGAGGTCATTTGTGTTAACTTGGAGGAGAAGGATCTCTTCAGTGCAAAGGAGTTGCTGATTTTGAACCAGTCAGAGAGTGCACAAAAACAAGGCCCAGCAATCCCAACACACCAGCCCTGTGGAAATGAGCTGAAATGGGTTACTGGAAAGAGATAAAGGAAAAGGAACTGGAAAATCCAACGAGCTGTGCCAGCAAATCCCAACCCAGCCGTTTGCACTCCAATGCAGCACGAGGGAAGAGAGACAGCCTGGCCATTGAGCTGTGACTGGTCCTGGCAGGGGGTCACAGGGCCTTGGGGTCTATCAGCAGCCTCAGGATCACTGTTCAGCAATCCAAAATCTGGGACACAACAAACACCCTGAGACCAGGAGCTCTGCTGAGGCACAGAACCTGGGAATGAACACGGTGAGGGAAAGGCAGCCAGGGAATGTGAGAAACACGAGGTGCTCGGGGCTCTGGGGGCATCTCTGCAGCGTCCATGGGAGAACTGAGCATTCAGCAGGGCCCCTGCAGTGCTGACGTGGCTGATGGATGTTCCAGTGGTGGGTCCATGAGGATCTGGACGTGCCTGAGCAGAGGCAGAGGAGCGTTCGCAGGTCACGCTCGCTGGCTGTCCCCTGCATTCCACTGGTGCTTGGCTCCTCCGCCTGCTCCGGGTCTGGCCCTCACATTAATGGTGTATATTCTTCTCAGAACTCCTCTTCCAGAAGTCCCAACACTGTAAAGTTCTTCAATTTTACATTTCAGATTGGAAAAAAAGGTTTTTGGGTTGTTTTGGTTTTTTTAAACCATGTTCAAAAGTCTCAGCATGAAGCGTGTCAGCTGCGAGGCCTCGAGCAGTGAGAAGTCAGGTTTGTCTTTGACCTTATTCTCCTGAGGTCCTTCTTGGAGCAGTGAAGCCACAGAGATGATCCTTGATTTCCATCATCAGCTTGATTTATGGGAGATCTTCCAGGAATGCCATGGAAGGAGTGAATTTGCTGCCAGAATGTGACACTCAGTGCTCTGGGCTGGGGACAAGGTGGGCATTGGGCACAGCTGGGCCAGGCTGGGCTGGGAGGGCTTTTCCAGCCTCAGGGATCCTGGGATTCTGTCTAGGTAAGGATCCTGCACAACTGTAGAAAAGGGTTGATGGATCTGGCACACCTTTCCTGTCAGGGAAGGTGAATCCCCTCACTCCTACTCACACAAAAACCTGGCCTGAGTCCCCTCTACTACTCCCAGTGAAACACAGCACTGGAATGATGGAAAAGATCCTTGGATTCATAGGGAGCAAGGAAGCTGCAATTTTAAAAGCTCCCAGTGATGCTTTTTTCAGCTACCTAGAAACAGAGACCAGACAGGAGTAAGGGAATGAAGGCAGGGATTTATTGGAAAGGCCTTCAAAGGCACAGCCTGGGGAGCCAGAAGCTGCTTCCAAAATGGACCCCAACATGGACAACGAGTCACGAGTTCTTCACACTTTTATGGGTTTGGTCCATTTGCATATCAGCATAAATTCACCAATTAAAACTTTAGCTCTCCAATTTCTCCACCTCTCTCGTGGCCCTCATTTACACCTTTAGGCCTAGGACAGCCTGAGTGTCCTTGAACAGCTCAGAGAGGCTTTGTTGTGTCTGTCTGGCCTAGGAGAGCAGCTACCGAGCTACAAGGAACTTCAGAGTCACACACTGGGCAATACAGGATTTGAAAAATATAAAAGTTAAAACCTAAGGCATCACCAGGTGAAAACAGACTGATGAAAATGGACATTTATCCACACCTCAGACCCACCAGATGGCTCCTATGGATATCAGAAAGAATGGATACAGAAAGTCTCTATTTGAAGTGGAATGTTTTGGTGTTTAGAGTAAGAAATACAAGGTCCAAACCGAATATGTAAAGTGTTTAAGAGACACTTGATATAATGAACTATTTTGGATCTCTTTCTGCTTTCCTCGTGTTAACCAGGCTGTAGGAAAACATGGAAGCTGTAAATGGTTGATGGGGCACAGAGAGACTTCTTGAATTTCGGTGCAATTTCCATTTTGTTGTTGCAGATTATTTACAAAATGAAGGTATAAAATTGAACAGAAAATGTCATGTCTGGGCATGTTTCACAGAAGGAGGTGACTTCTTCAACTCTTTTGCTTGTTTGCACTTCTAAAAACACAGAACTTTGACAGAAACAACACCATGACCACTCCATCTTTGCAACATCCTTTACCTGTGCTACATTCAAATATCAACCAAACGTTGTTATCTTTCTCTTTACCCTTTTAGACTTGCTAAGGAATTTTCTTTCCATTTTTTAGACACAGCAGAGACAATTACTTTCAGAACCAGAATCTGGCAGGTTTCTAAGCAGATCTGGGATGCTGCTGGTTAGGGAAAAAATTTCCTTATCACACAGCAGGATAATTATCAGACTAGAGATGATAAAAACATCTCGATAATTAAAAAATTAAAACATTGCTCTGTGTATGCAGCTCTTCTTCTCCTGATTTAAAAGTCACGTTCTTCATTTAACTGTTTGTCATGTTAGAAGAAACTCATAAATTGGAAAAAAAAGAGAGTTTTCAGCATATTCCACTGGTTTTGCAATAAATCAAGGAGGACAACTTCCCTCTCCCAAGTAATGCTCTTTCTTTGAACTCTACTACACCAATCCAGATGCTTGCATTTATGTTTTCCTTGTCAAGCATATGGAATTATTAAGAAGAATGAAAACATTTACTTTTTGTGCTTCCTCTGGATTTAACGTTGTGCTTTATCTCCTTATGCCCGCTGTCATTATTTGTTCTCGTCGTTGCCATTTTTACTGACGCAGACATTGATAACAAAATCCTCCAGAAAAAAAAGCAGCACAGAAAAGCTTCAAAATAGATACTTACCAATGAGAATATGAAATGTTGTTTCAATGAGTGTTGAGTTGACCAGAACTCCACCGAGCTTCATCAGATCACTGTAGTAAATATCATTTGGCCACTTAACTCGCAGCTCAATGTCCTAAAGAAACAAAACCAGGTATTTAGAGACATTTATGGCTCATCCATCACTCCACAGAATGTAGGGACTCATGGAATGATTTGGGTTGGAAAGGATCTGAAAGATTCCAGTTCCTGGAACACCTCCCACTGTCCCAGGCTGCTCCAAGCCCCAGTGTCCAGCCTGGCCTTGGGCACTGCCAGGGATCCAGGGGCAGCCACAGCTGCTCTGGGCACCCTGGGCCAGGGCCTGCCCACCCTGCCAGGGAACAATTCCTGCCCAAGATCCCATCCAGCCCTGCCCTCTGGCACTGGGAAGCCATTCCCTGGCTCCTGGCCCTGCAGCCCTTGGCAATTGTCTCTCTCCATGCTTCCTGGGGCTCCTTCAGGCCCTGCAAGGCCACCCTGAGCTCAGCCCAGAGCTTCTCCTCTCCAGGCTGAACAATCCCAGCTCTGGCAGCCTTTGCTCCCAGCAGAGCTGCTCCATCCCTCTGCTCATCCTGGTGCCTCCTCTGGCCTCTCTCCAGCAGCTCCACGGCCTCCCTGTGCTGGGCCCCAGGGCTGGGGCAGCTCTGCAGGTGGGCTCTCACCTGAGTGGGGCACAGGGGGAGAATTTTCTCTACCTCTTTGCCACCCCCAATGTGCTACTGACAACTGCTCCTCGTAATGAGAATCTACTGAAGTGCTCCACAAATGCTACTGAAAACTCAACCCTGCTTGAGGAACCTTGCAGGAACCAGCCAAGCAGACAGTGACATCCTGAATTTCAGAAAGGAAATTCAGCAGACAGGAGAAATCCCAGCTCACAACCACATAAATACTTCAGGAATGTCCTAAAGCTATCCCTGCTTTTGGAAACACAAACTGAGCTGTGTGACAACGTCCCAGCCCCATAGAGCAGCTTTTGTGGAAACCACGGGGCTGAGCTGAACTTTGCACCGGCTACTTAAACACAGAAAGCAAGCAAATGTGCTTCCTGCAGTTTGAAACACTGCCCGTGGCTGCTCCATCCCCGGGGGCAAATTATGGGAGGTGCTCCAGGACTGCAAGAGTCGCATTCCCTCCTATTGTAGAGGATGAAATCCCTTTACAGGATGTGTGAAAGCTGCACTTGGGTCCGTGTCTACTTTCCTGACAGATTTAAAGGCCAGGGAGGAGTCCATGACACGTTCACTGACAGGAAATACTACCTGATTTTGCCATCAAAGCATTCTGAAGGAAAAGTATCACCAACTCATATTCGTTATGGAAAAGAACTTGGCTCCTCGCACTGGGGAAAGGTTTATAGGAGGCTCTGGAGACATGGGAGGTAGGACACAGTGAAATGGTGTTATCAGTGATAAAGGGGAAACACACACCTGTAAGACACCAGACAGTAGCTCTGTGACTGAAGTGACAACAAGCAGCAAGAACGGCCGAGTCAGCTGGGTGTTCTCATGACTTGGCCACAGAATGGATTCAGCAGGCACCACACAAAATGTCACAAAAGACGCTGGAAATGGAGCATGTTCTTCTCTTCCCTCACTAGAGAGAGAGTCTGCTGTTCTCAGAATGGGAGAGCAAAGCATTCTCTTGATTTAAGGCCCATTTGCATCCTCAGCATTAACATCTGACAGTGGAACTTCCCAACTGAGCCATCAGATCTGCTCTGGGAGGACCAGAACAAAGGTCTCGGTTGCTGCTCATTCAGCAGAGTCAATAATCATTGCAATCCTAAAAAAAGGACTGAGACAGGAAGGACATGGACCTTTTGGAGCCAGTCCAGAGGAGGCACCAGGATGAGCAGAGGGATGGAGCAGCTCTGCTGGGAGCAAAGGCTGCCAGAGCTGGGATTGTTCAGCCTGCAGAGGAGAAGCTCTGGGCTGAGCTCAGGGTGGCCTTGCAGGGCCTGAAGGAGCCCCAGGAAGCATGGAGAGAGACAATTGCCAAGGGCTGCAGGGCCAGGAGCCAGGGAATGGCTTCCCAGTGCCAGAGGGCAGGGCTGGATGGGATCTTGGGCAGGAATTGTTCCCTGGCA
Organism: Platysteira castanea; assembly: GCA_013397175.1. NCBI lineage: Eukaryota > Metazoa > Chordata > Aves > Passeriformes > Platysteira > Platysteira castanea. Next base: position 19,477 of record VYXC01001531.1, read on the forward strand.
GGGTGGGCAGGCCCTGGCCCAGGGTGCCCAGAGCAGCTGTGGCTGCCCCTGGATCCCTGGCAGTGCCCAAGGCCAGGCTGGACACTGGGGCTGGGAGCAGCCTGGGACAGTGGGAGGTGTCCCTGCCATGGCAGGGGTTGGAATGATCTTTAAGGTCCCTTCCAGCCCAAACCATCCCATGATTCCATGACTGTAGATTATCCCCTTGTTTGTGGCTGCTGCAGCTGGCATGACACGGGCAAGGAAAAGCCCTGCAGTACTTGAGCCTAAAGGGGAAACTCACACACTGAGTGTTTGATATATTTTTTAATTTGAGTCCAGACTGTTAACTTTGGTTTCCCCCCTGCCAAGGGCTGATGCCCACTCAGGTTCAGCAGATCTGTCCTGGTCACAGAAAGCTCTTTACTCTCCAAATGCTCAGCACAGTACACACATTACTGATCCACACTTTTTACATCAATATTTGGTACTTCAGTCACCTTTTTCCTCTTGAATGGAACAAAATTAAAAAATGCCACAGTATACCAGGGCAGGCACACAGAAGCAAAACCACGTCCATTCATAAATTAGCTCCTTCCCCAGTCAGCCCCTTATTTTATAAAACTAACTCTTGTCCCTTCGTTTTTAAGTGGTCAAATTATCCACTCCAGCCAAATATTTTATATTGCAAATTTTAGCCTGAAGCGTTTTGTTTTTACAGTCAGGTTATGAAGCACTGAAGTTTGAAGGTTTTAATAGAAAGGCTGACAGACCCTAAACTCCAGCAAAGCTACTGGGTGCCACTATAATAAAGTTCATGTGTAAATGTGTATAAGTCATTGGTTTTCTGTAATATAGGAAACACATGCTTTAGTTAACTACTTCTGTAAAATACCAAAGTTTTATAGTTAGCAAATATTAGGAAATGGTAACATTAAAAAGGAGATATATGAGGTGATGAAGAAGACTGGTTCTTCATTTTAATACTGATGACAGGACACTTGATTCCCTCTTGAGAGCAATTCTCCTCAGTCCTTGCTTTAGAAATCAGTTTTTCAACCTTAAACAAGGGTTGGAAAAATCCTTTAAAAGGGATAAAGTGACCACTGAAACAGTACCAACAAAAAAGCAGAAAAGGATTTGTCAGTTTTATTCATTTTTCCCTCCTCCTTTTTCTCCTTCAAAATCAAAACAAATTAACCCCACTGTTGGGCAAGCAAAATGGGCTTTTTCTTTACTGCTGAGGATCCAGCCTTAAGTTTCATAAGGTTATGAGTGGAATGAGTGTAGTTCACTTGATCAGCTCAGTAAAAGAATATTCAACATATGGATATGAGATTTCTTCAAACATATCAATAATCAAACATCAGCACGGTTCAGTTTACCTCTGAGTGCTGAAGAACTGCATTCAGCCATTCTACACATAAAAGACACAGCTAAAATCTTAATTGGATGAAAATGGAATCAGGAATTTTGAGATAAATTGGAAGGACATACCTGATATCCTGGTATTGATCTGACTGCCTCTACCACTGCCAAGGACACCAGGTGTTGGATAAAAGGGATTCTCTGGCCTAGGTTGGAATGCAGAGGGATGGAGATGTGCAGAGTGGACAGGGCACAGCCCACGGGACTGAGCCAAACATTTCCACCACGACCTGGGTAAGGAAAGGAAAAAAAGGTACCTTCAACTCAAGAAAAGAATATTTATAAAAAGACACCACTTTGTGAATGTAGATAACAACTAAAGAGAAAGATTCAAAGGTATCCATCCAAGAATCTACCAGAAGTCCTTTCATGGAGTTTCCAAACTAAGTTTGAAAGGACAAGGGCTAAAGGGCAAAACTTCTTCTTCAAAAAACCTG
>VYXC01001531.1:21380-35542 GCA_013397175.1 Platysteira castanea
AATCAGTTTTTCAACCTTAAACAAGGGTTGGAAAAATCCTTTAAAAGGGATAAAGTGACCACTGAAACAGTACCAACAAAAAAGCAGAAAAGGATTTGTCAGTTTTATTCATTTTTCCCTCCTCCTTTTTCTCCTTCAAAATCAAAACAAATTAACCCCACTGTTGGGCAAGCAAAATGGGCTTTTTCTTTACTGCTGAGGATCCAGGCTTAAGTTTCATAAGGTTATGAGTGGAATGAGTGTAGTTCACTTGATCAGCTCAGTAAAAGAATATTCAACATATGGATATGAGATTTCTTCAAACATATCAATAATCAAACATCAGCACGGTTCAGTTTACCTCTGAGTGCTGAAGAACTGCATTCAGCCATTCTACACACAAAAGACACAGCTAAAATCTTAATTGGATGAAAATGGAATCAGGAATTTTGAGATAAATTGGAAGGACATACCTGATATCCTGGTATTGATCTGACTGCCTCTACCACTGCCAAGGACACCAGGTGTTGGATAAAAGGGATTCTCTGGCCTAGGTTGGAATGCAGAGGGATGGAGATGTGCAGAGTGGACAGGGCACAGCCCACGGGACTGAGCCAAACATTTCCACCACGACCTGGGTAAGGAAAGGAAAAAAAGGTACCTTCAACTCAAGAAAAGAATATTTATAAAAAGACACCACTTTGTGAATGTAGATAACAACTAAAGAGAAAGATTCAAAGGTATCCATCCAAGAATCTACCAGAAGTCCTTTCATGGAGTTTCCAAACTAAGTTTGAAAGGACAAGGGCTAAAGGGCAAAACTTCTTCTTCAAAAAACCTGAATGTTTTTAAATATTCCCAACCCTGGAGGTGTTCAAGGCCAGGTTGGACGGGACTCTGAGCAACCTGGTTTCGTGGAACATGTGGCAGAGGGTGGAACAAGAGGATCTTTAAGGTCCCTTCCAACTCAGCCCATTGTCTGTTCTGAGATGCTGAAATACAAACTGCTACTCAATTTCCCAGCATGTCCTAAATCCCTCGTTTCCAGGATTTTCCTGGTCTCTGCTAACAGACACATTTCAAAAGATCCTGCTTTGTTCAGGTGGAGAGAAGCATTTGTGAAGATGCTCCGTGTGCATCCAGAAATGAATCCACACTGAAGCATCCTGTGCTGAGAGCCAGGGAATCATCTTGCCATGGATTTGTGCTCGGAAAAGCTTCTTGGGCCACACACTCTGCTCTTCCAGTAGAAGAAATGCGGCTTTAAAAGAAATGCCAGCATTTTTCTGGGCAAGAAACATGACTTGCTTCCATTTATCTGCTCAGGCAGGTCCTGCAGACTCAATCTCAGAGCAAGTCAAGCCCCAGTCTTGTTCCAGTTAAGCCAGTTTTAGTTTTAATTTGGAGCTCTGACTCGTGTTACACTGAGTGTAGTGATGGCAGTTTTCGTGACTGGTGAAACTTTCTTGGCAGGAACCACGAGACCACTAAATCATTTCTGCAAAAGCCACCAAACATCCTGAAAATGTTGACTTTGGTCTCTTGTTAACTTTTGGGTTTGGAGTTTGAATCCACTGTTTAAGCAGGAGGAGAAGAGGACACGCTTATTCCATGGATTGTATTATCAAAAACGCTCATAAAGCATCCTAAAATGTCCTATTTTGTGTATTTAATACACATTTATTAGCAAAATAAGGAAATTTACTCACCTTTCCCTTGTGTTTGTCGAACAGCCACTGCTATTAAACCCATCTCCTCAGGCAACTCGAACATTAACCTGCCAATTAGGGGAAAAAACCAAAAACCCCACATGCTTATCAGCTGCAACACTAAGCTACATTCATGAAAATCAAGGCTTAAATATCAGGTAATATTTTATGTTAACGTTGCCCCACCATTTTTTCAGTGAACATTTAGTTCACTGAGCCAAACCCACTGGAATATTAAAAAATGGTTAACTGAAAGATGATAATGTAAGACATTATTTTATCTGTTAGACTGAAATAAGTCAGAGCCATAGCTCATTTAAGTTCTGCTAACACAGGTTTTGTGTTTCTTCACTTTTTCCTGAAGTGCTCCTTTTCTTTGGAGTCCCTATCTTCAGCAAGTGACAACCAGCAATTCTAAACATTTGTTTCTACTTACAGCGAATTTTTGTTCATACTACAAAATATAAGAGCAGCAGTTTCTGATTATTTAGAAAACCAATATGGTGGCAATAAAGCAGTTTAAAAGATACACTATCCCCTGAGAACTAATTATGATTTAACTACAGTAAATAAATCTACACCTTCTGAGAGCTCTAGAGAACACTAGCTTATTTTAGGCTTGTGTTCTGCTTTTAAAATAGTTTCACTTAAAAGAATACTAACTTTCCTCTGGGGATAAGTAGAAAGTGCACTTTAACACCACCAAATGAGTCAACGCTACACTTAAAAAAAAAAAAANGTTGGGCAAGCAAAATGGGCTTTTTCTTTACTGCTGAGGATCCAGGCTTAAGTTTCATAAGGTTATGAGTGGAATGAGTGTAGTTCACTTGATCAGCTCAGTAAAAGAATATTCAACATATGGATATGAGATTTCTTCAAACATATCAATAATCAAACATCAGCACGGTTCAGTTTACCTCTGAGTGCTGAAGAACTGCATTCAGCCATTCTACACATAAAAGACACAGCTAAAATCTTAATTGGATGAAAATGGAATCAGGAATTTTGAGATAAATTGGAAGGACATACCTGATATCCTGGTATTGATCTGACTGCCTCTACCACTGCCAAGGACACCAGGTGTTGGATAAAAGGGATTCTCTGGCCTAGGTTGGAATGCAGAGGGATGGAGATGTGCAGAGTGGACAGGGCACAGCCCACGGGACTGAGCCAAACATTTCCACCACGACCTGGGTAAGGAAAGGAAAAAAAGGTACCTTCAACTCAAGAAAAGAATATTTATAAAAAGACACCACTTTGTGAATGTAGATAACAACTAAAGAGAAAGATTCAAAGGTATCCATCCAAGAATCTACCAGAAGTCCTTTCATGGAGTTTCCAAACTAAGTTTGAAAGGACAAGGGCTAAAGGGCAAAACTTCTTCTTCAAAAAACCTGAATGTTTTTAAATATTCCCAACCCTGGAGGTGTTCAAGGCCAGGTTGGACGGGACTCTGAGCAACCTGGTTTCGTGGAACATGTGGCAGAGGGTGGAACAAGAGGATCTTTAAGGTCCCTTCCAACTCAGCCCATTGTCTGTTCTGAGATGCTGAAATACAAACTGCTACTCAATTTCCCAGCATGTCCTAAATCCCTCGTTTCCAGGATTTTCCTGGTCTCTGCCAACAGACACATTTCAAAAGCTCTTGCTTTGTTCAGGTGGAGAAAAGCATTTGTGAAGATGCTTCGTGTGCATCCAGAAATGAATCCACACTGAAGCATCCTGTGCTGAGAGCCAGGGAATCATCTTGCCATGGATTTGTGCTCGGAAAAGCTTCTTGGGCCACACACTCTGCTCTTCCAGTAGAAGAAATGCGGCTTTAAAAGAAGTGCCAGCATTTTTCTGGGCAAGAAACATGACTTGCTTCCATTTATCTGCTCAGGCAGGTCCTGCAGACTCAATCTCAGAGCAAGTCAAGCCCCAGTCTTGTTCCAGTTAAGCCAGTTTTAGTTTTAATTTGGAGCTCTGACTCGTGTTACACTGAGTGTAGTGATGGCAGTTTTCGTGACTGGTGAAACTTTCTTGGCAGGAACCACGAGACCACTAAATCATTTCTGCAAAAGCCACCAAACATCCTGAAAATGTTGACTTTGGTCTCTTGTTAACTTTTGGGTTTGGAGTTTGAATCCACTGTTTAAGCGGGAGGAGAAGAGGACACGCTTATTCCATGGATTGTATTATCAAAAACGCTCATAAAGCATCCTAAAATGTCCTATTTTGTGTATTTAATACACATTTATTAGCAAAATAAGGAAATTTACTCACCTTTCCCTTGTGTTTGTCGAACAGCCACTGCTATTAAACCCATCTCCTCAGGCAACTCGAACATTAACCTGCCAATTAGGGGAAAAAACCAAAAACCCCACATGCTTATCAGCTGCAACACTAAGCTACATTCATGAAAATCAAGGCTTAAATATCAGGTAATATTTTATGTTAACGTTGCCCCACCATTTTTTCAGTGAACATTTAGTTCACTGAGCCAAACCCACTGGAATATTAAAAAATGGTTAACTGAAAGATGATAATGTAAGACATTATTTTATCTGTTAGACTGAAATAAGTCAGAGCCATAGCTCATTTAAGTTCTGCTAACACAGGTTTTGTGTTTCTTCACTTTTTCCTGAAGTGCTCCTTTTCTTTGGAGTCTCTATCTTCAGCAAGTGACAACCAGCAATTCTAAACATTTGTTTCTACTTACAGCGAATTTTTGTTCATACTACAAAATATAAGAGCAGCAGTTTCTGATTATTTAGAAAACCAATATGGTGGCAATAAAGCAGTTTAAAAGATACACTATCCCCTGAGAACTAATTATGATTTAACTACAGTAAATAAATCTACACCTTCTGAGAGCTCTAGAGAACACTAGCTTATTTTAGGCTTGTGTTCTGCTTTTAAAATAGTTTCACTTAAAAGAATACTAACTTTCCTCTGGGGATAAGTAGAAAGTGCACTTTAACACCACCAAATGAGTCAACGCTACACTTAAAAAAAAAAAAAAGAAAAGAAGAAAAAACCCTACTGTGAGAACTTTGTTCAAGCCACTTTCAAACAGATCTGAACTGCATCACGATCCTCCTCCATTTCACGTTTTCAGGAAGAGTTGTTTAAGAGATAAAACATACTCAAGATGTTGCCTGTGAGGTAAGCCCAAAAAGTGATGTCTAGCCCACAAATCTACTTCTCCCACGGGCACAAATGTGATGTTGTTCATTCTTATAAAAGCAATCTTTTCTCGGGGGTAAGGGCAACCCAAATCAGAGAAAAAAAGTATCACTGAAAATGATCTCCCCTGAATTTCAGATGGGTTTGGGGGGTGCTTCAAGCTCTGCAACCGAGGAAGTCCACGAGCAGCAAGGGCCAGCTGTGAGTGTCCCACAGTCACAATGTCTGTGCTGGTGACAAGATGAGCAAACATCCACCCCTCCTGCTCCACACGCTGCAAAATGGGACATCAGCAACTCCTGGGGCTGTGGCAGCACCAAAATGCAACGAATCCAGAGATTTCAGAGCATCTTTCACACGCCTGACTCGCTTTCCTGATGATCAGAACCGCAGGTTACTGCAGGGCCCAAGCAAAGTCTGGATCCCAAATGCCTTTGCTAATGACAAATCCCAGAATCCCAGAATGGTTTGGGTTGGAAGGGACCTTGAAGATCATCCAGCTCCACCCCCTGCCATGGGCAGGCACACACAAACCAGCAGGAGCTCTAACAGGCTCCATAATGTTTTCCCACATTATTCCTGACTCATGGAGATGTCTCCCAAGGCCAACAGCCAGAAAATCTCTTTGCCAGTCACCTTCCATGGGACACACCTTGATAATTGTGTCCTTTGGACACTGTGGATCACATGCTGAGACCAGGCCCACCTACCTACCACCTTCAGCAGTTAATTTTACATCTTCTTGTCACTAAATCACAGAATCATCCAGGTGGGAAGAGACCTTTAGAGCCACCCAGTGCCACCCCAGCAGCACCAGCAGCACCCCAAACCCTGTCCCCAAGGGCCACATCCAGACTCCTCCTGAGCACTCCCACACACAGGGACTCCAAACCTCCCTGGGCACCTCATCCCAAGGCCTCACCACTCTGGGAGGGGAAAATTGTTCCCAATCTCCAACCTGACCCTCCCCTGGTGCAATTTGAGGCCATTTCCTCTCCTCCTTTCCCTTGGGACACNCAGAGAAAAAAAGTATCACTGAAAATGATCTCCCCTGAATTTCAGATGGGTTTGGGGGGTGCTTCAAGCTCTGCAACCGAGGAAGTCCACGAGCAGCAAGGGCCAGCTGTGAGTGTCCCACAGTCACAATGTCTGTGCTGGTGACAAGATGAGCAAACATCCACCCCTCCTGCTCCACACGCTGCAAAATGGGACATCAGCAACTCCTGGGGCTGTGGCAGCACCAAAATGCAACGAATCCAGAGATTTCAGAGCATCTTTCACACGCCTGACTCGCTTTCCTGATGATCAGAACCGCAGGTTACTGCAGGGCCCAAGCAAAGTCTGGATCCCAAATGCCTTTGCTAATGACAAATCCCAGAATCCCAGAATGGTTTGGGTTGGAAGGGACCTTGAAGATCATCCAGCTCCACCCCCTGCCATGGGCAGGCACACACAAACCAGCAGGAGCTCTAACAGGCTCCATAATGTTTTCCCACATTATTCCTGACTCATGGAGATGTCTCCCAAGGCCAACAGCCAGAAAATCTCTTTGCCAGTCACCTTCCATGGGACACACCTTGATAATTGTGTCCTTTGGACACTGTGGATCACATGCTGAGACCAGGCCCACCTACCTACCACCTTCAGCAGTTAATTTTACATCTTCTTGTCACTAAATCACAGGATCATCCAGGTGGGAAGAGACTGTTAGAGCCACCCAGTGCCACCCCAGCAGCACCAGCAGCACCCCAAACCCTGCCCCCAAGGGCCACATCCAGACTCCTCCTGAGCTCTCCCACACACAGGGACTCCAAACCTCCCTGGGCACCTCATCCCAAGGCCTCACCACTCTGGGAGGGAAAAATTGTTCCCAATCTCCAACCTGCCCCTCCCCTGGTGCAATTTGAGGCCATTTCCCCTCATCTTTCACTGCCCCTCCTGTCAGGAGTTGTGGGGAGCAATGAGGTCCCCCCTGAGCCTCCTCTGCTCCAGGCTGAGCCCCTTTCCCAGCTCCCTCAGCTGCTCCTCCCTGGATGCGTTTTCCAGCCCCTTCCCAGCTCCGTTCCCTTCTCTGGACACGCTCCAGCCCCTCAGGGAGAAAATCCCCCAAAGCTCAGGAGGATTCAGCCCTGTCTTCTGGGAGCAGCCTGATTACAACACCAAGTCCATGGTTTTGCAACATGAAAACCTAATTTAAATCTGGATGCACAGTTAGGAAGAGATTACAGGCTTTGTTGGGACACACTGATTTCTCTTGCTTCTCCATTCATGTATCTGTTTTTAAATAATGAAAAAAATTAAAAAAAAAAAAAATCATGTGCTGCCATGAGGGGAGGAAAATAAACAGAGCAGGAAAAAAGCTAATTGGGAATCCAAACCACAGGCTTCTACACCAAAGAGATACAATTTAGAGAACAGATGATGCAGCTCTTGGAGACTTGGCAGCAGGTAACAACTTATTACATGGAGAGACTGAGGCTGGACTTCCGAGGGTCATGAAGAAATTCTTGAAAGGACACGACACGGGGAAGTTGTTAATTCCCAGACTGATACAGCAAGAGACGCACAGATTTATTTCTACTGCTTCCTGAGATTGTGCTGGAATTAACATGAAGCCCATGATAATAAAAATCTCCACACAGCCTCCTGCCTGCCTTCCCCCAGCTTCAGAGCTCTGTAAATGGTGTGTGCTTGTTCGTTTGGTGGGTTTTTTTTTCTTTTCTGGGAGAAACAACTTGGATTTTCCTTACCAGAAAGATTAACTGTACGTGCACGTTTTTACATATTGACTTCCCTTCTTTTCTTTCAACTTAATCAGTTGCAGACTTTACAATTTTGTTTTTCTGCAGAGTGGCTTAATCACAGTGCTCACCACATTTACCCCCCAAAATTTTTTCCTTCAAGAAATTCTCCATTCTTTTCTTTTTTTTTTTTCTTTTTGTGCTCTCTAACCATCTTGCTCTGTGTATTAATTCCAAAGACCACAATGAGATACAAGATTATGGAAACATGAAATGTCTGAACATAAATTTACCCATCACGAAGAATATCAGATGGCATCTCTACAATCATAGAAGATGATACTGGAATTTTATGTAAATTTTTGTTTTTTTAGAACACGTTTGTGGTACTTTCCAAAATGTGAGCAAAGCACTTTTGGCATTCAAGAATATTAAAGCAGATGAAATAGTGAGAGAGAGGTTCTAGCACAGTTTTTTATACAAATACCCTCCTCCCCACCCTGCAGTGCATACTAAGAGCGCTGTCAAGAGTAATAAACAATATTTAATTATTTTACAGAAATTCCAAGCGTAAGGAGACTCTGGCCAGCCAACACAATGACTTTTCACCCTACAGGAACATAAAATGGGAACCGAAACCCCCAAAACTACGTTTGAATAATGTTAACAACTATAAATTTCATTGATGTTGTGGGTTTAGGGTTGAAACTCTCATTAAAGCATCCTGCTGTGTTACAGTATTGCAGAGGCATTACCACAGGCAGCAGTGCATTCCAGATGTTAAAATACCTGGGCACAAGGGGGTGAGTTATGGCCAGATTTGCCTCTTTCCTACAAGTTCCTTGCCTGAAAACCTCACTCTCAAATAGCTGGTTTAGAGAGTATTGAAACAGCAACATTAAAAAAACCCTTTCAATTTTAGTCAAATCACAGAATCCCAGGATCGTTTAGGTTGGTGGGCCACAGTCAGAGGAGAAGACTCCATGAATGAGAGTAGGTTTGGATTAGATATTAGGAAAAAATCGTTCCCTGTGAGGCTGGGGAGGCCCTCGAAAAGATTTCCCAGAGAAGCTGTGGCTGCCCCTGGATGTGTCCAAGGCTGGATGGGGCTTGGAGCAACCTGGGATAGTGGAAGGTGTCCCTGCCTGTGGTCGGGGCTGGAATGAGATCATCTTTGTTGTCCCTTCCATTCCATGATTCTGTCAAACACAAAAGAAATGTTCATTGTTATTGACCCAAGCTCTGGCAGGTGACAGAGCAGCAGTTTCTGTGAGTGACACCACGCTGGGAGTCTGGTGAAGGCCACCAAATCCGGGGGATGTAGGAAAGCCTTGAGGATGAACAAACCCTGGATTCAGTTTATTCAGGCTCCTCATAGATGGGATCTTACGGGTGGCATCTTTGAAGGGCAAAGGAGCTCAACAGACCTGGTCTTTACAGACAAAATCCCCCACAAAAAATAACCCTGTTCCAATCCTGAGGAAAATAAGGACACAAATAGACTCTGGTTTGGCTAAAAAGGGAATCCGAGAGCGTAAAAGAATGTACAAAAAAGATGGAAGCAAGAAGAAATGCTACAAAGGAGAAATGCAAAAATATTGTCCGGAGAATGCAAAGCTGAAGCTCAGTTATAGTAGAGATCAGCAAGAAAAATGGCAACAAGAACTTCTCCTGGAATGTAATTAAAAAGAAGGAAGATGTGGACTCACAGCTGACTGAGGCTAAAGCTCAGTGGATGCACCTTGGGCTGAGCTACTCAAGGAATTCTTCGCCCAGGTCTTCACCAACGAAGTCTTCCAGGACTTTACACACCCAGACAGGGCTCAGGGAGAAGAGGAAACACCAACAGTAGAACAGAACTGATCTCATAAATCTCTTGAGAAATCTTGACTCAAGGAAGTTGGTGAGACGGGATGGATCTGAGAGCACTGGCTGAGGGCACATCCACGTCCTCCATCCTCGTGGCCAAGGACATCAGGGTAGTCCCAGATGAAGAGGGAAAACGTTTCCAAGCTGCTCTTTCACAGCATCCCTGTATCCAAGACAAGCCACTGATGTCCTACCAGATGAGCAGAAAGTGTCTGGATTCTGGGATTGAAAAGAATGGTTTGTATTCTGTGAATTCCATGTGGGCTGGATTCAACTGCAGATCCACAAGGGTTTGTCCCGAGACTTGTCCTATTTAAGATCTTAATATCTTTACCAAGAGGTGAAGGAAAGGAGGGAATAGAGGAGGAAATGGCACACACCCACCCCACCCCCCCAGTTTGTGAGTAACACTGAACTCTGGGGATAACTAAACACTGGAATAGGATGTGGAGTTTTTCCAGATCTGACTGGAAAAGGCCCCGAGCAAGCTGGTCAGAATTCATTGTTGATCCTGCTTAAAAGAAAGAGTTTGGACTGGAGACCTCCAGGGATTCTGAGTGATTTGATGTGCCAGTAAAAGCACAATAAAGGACATTCTCACACCTGCTAGGTTCATCAGAAAGAGGGAAAAGAGAGACTTTATTTACATTTCTCATACTTTATAGGGTTCTCAACTCCACAAGGGATTGGAGGACATGTCACTTCCTCCTCAATCCCACTGGAGAAAAAGGATGCTCATCAAACTTTCTCTTATCACAAAAGGAATGAAAAACAGAAAAGATGTTTAAATAAACATTGGCTATTGTTTACATGAAACTGTGTGAGAAAAGAGTTTTGACTCCATATTATACACAGAAGGCTTAGCAAAAAACAACAATTCTTGACTCCAGAAAATGTACAGAAACTTGGCATCTCTGGTGCTTCCAGCAGACATTTAGGTTTGGTAGCAGTCAGTCAGAAATAGCCATTGTAGCTACTAAATCAGTCATTTAGCCCCAAGGCTGTTCACTGGAATCCCATCTCCCAGGTAGGATCCTACAGCCATTTTCACACTCTCTTACAAGCCTAAATATTTACATTTCTCCATCTTCCACTTTCCATGAGCCATTTTATGCACGACCAGGTGCTACCTGTGGGCTCGCAGCAGATTGACCCCCCCAGGTGAGACAAGGAGAACACCTCAGCTGTTAATCCTGCTGAGGCCGGTTTAAATGACAGGAATCTCACTTAAAACTGTGCCTAAATCCAGCAGGCGAAAACATTTGCCAGAATACCCCGTGACATGAATGCACTCTTCTGTTCTAATGCAAAAATTCATCTCTCCTTTCACTTTCTAGTGGGTTTCCCCACAGCAAAGTTAGCACAGAAAGGGCCATTTAGTGTCAAATTCTCCTTGAACTCCTTGGATACACCCAAGTCCTGCATCAGTGAGAAAAAGCATTAAAGGGATTACAATATCCCAGCCACGGGGAAAGCTAAAAAAGCACTGCAACCCTGGACAGCTGGTTCCTTGTACCTCACCTCAAGAAATGCTACAAAAAGAAGATTGTCCTGAACCAGACATGCCATTTCCAGCGAGGAATATTCTCCTGAACGAATGACGTGGGTTAGGAACTCACAGATCCTCTGGCTGAGGGGGTAAATCCTTGAGCAGGGCAACAACAACAATTCAGTTTCAGGGAAAATGCAGGATGTAGGAGGGCTGTGAGCAGGGCAAAGCCACCTGAGCTGTTTTTCAGGCCGCTCGAAGCTCTCATCCGGCTCTCCATAAATGAGAGCTGCTGTTGGCAAAGGGGAAGCAGCAGCAAAAGTGCCAGGGGAGAGAAGGGAAGACTAAATCGCCTCTTTTTTACCACCCATGTGCTTCTGCTTGATTTAAATTATGGTATTATGGCCTGGGAATAGTTCATGCTTTGCTGGTGGAATTGCTTTGAGAACTCTACCGTGAAATCCTCATTTTTCCCTTGCTCACTGCAATTTTTCAGCTGGTCATTTTCTTGTCTCTCTATTTTTATACCTGATATTTTATAATCAGTCCTTTGTCTCTGTTTATAGGCTTTTCATCTTACCAAAAAAAAAGAAGGAAAAAGAGAATTTTAAAACACAGTACCATACAGGCAGAGGTGTCAGGAAACATACCCAAATAAGAAAGGACTCCAAAAAATTAGTTTGCCAACAAAATGCCAGTAAAATTTGAAACCTGGGTTCAGACACACTGGTCATGTTCCAAAACTGCAAACTTAAAGAACTTCTTTATTCAGTAAATCAGCTTCTCTGTGAATATCATCAAGACCACAAAGTTACAGTAAAGGAGGGCGTTTCCAGGGGAGATGTGAGGAGAGTTTAGGAGTTTGTTTCAATGTTTAACTTGAAAAGCAAAAACTTGTCCTGTTTTGAACAATTTATTTCATTTTTCCCCTCTAATAAGCAATCTTTTCAATTCATAACCTTTCTTGACTTGAAAAAGCTACCTGAAGCCAAAAGTGAACGTGGGACAAATGGGAATGAAACAGATCTCATTAAGAAATAGAACCCCAGTGCCAAGATTGAAGAAATAGACGAGTTACCAGAATGCAGTGAAATACATTTATCATAACAGGGTAAGAGTAGAATCTTCAGGCTGGAATACAAGTTATAAACATATTGATCAAAACCAGATCCAGCCCTTCTTGTCTGAGGTAAAACAAAGAATGGATGCAGGGAGAATTGGGAACATCCAGACCACTGCAGGCTGTGGTGATGCCACTTGGAGCAGTGATTTCATCCCAGCTCAGTGGAGTCCCAGGCTCGGGACTGGATCGTGTGAACCTCCAAAGGTTCCACAAAACCAAGTGCAAGGTGCTGAGCCTGGGATGGAGCAACCTCTGGGATCAATCCAGGCTGGGATGAGCAGATGGAGCAGCCCTGGGAGAAGGATTTGGGGGTGCTGTGGGTGAGAGCTGGACCTGCCCCAGCCCAGAACCCCACAGTGAGGGGGGAAATCTGCCCCTGTGCCCCTGTGCTCAGGTGAGAGCCCACCTGCAGAGCTGCCCCAGCCCTGGGGCCCAGCACAGGGAGGCCGTGGAGCTGCTGGAGAGAGGCCAGAGGAGGCACCAGGATGAGCAGAGGGATGGAGCAGCTCTGCTGGGAGCAAAGGCTGCCAGAGCTGGGATTGTCCAGCCTGGAGAGGAGAAGCTCTGGGCTGAGCTCAGGGTGGCCTTGCAGGGCCTGAAGGAGCCCCAGGAAGCATGGAGAGAGACAATTGCCAAGGGCTGCAGGGCCAGGAGCCAGGGAATGGCTTCCCAGTGCCAGAGGGCAGGGCTGGATGGGATCTTGGGCAGGAATTGTTCCCTGGCAGGGTGGGCAGGCCCTGGCCCAGGGTGCCCAGAGCAGCTGTGGCTGCCCCTGGATCCCTGGCAGTGCCCAAGGCCAGGCTGGACACTGGGGCTGGGAGCAGCCTGGGGCAGTGGGAGGTGTCTCTGCCCGTGGCAGGGGTGGCACTGGACGATTTTTAAAGCATTTTAAAGGTTTAAAGACTTCTAAACCATTCCATGATTCTAAGATGCTTTAAGGATGCTCAAATCTGGTCACTACCAGAGGGAAACCTCAAAACAAGCCCATAGAATAGAGCAAGAAACGTTTCAGCCAAGTGGCAAATATATTTTAAATCAGCACTGGATTCACTAATTCACAGTGTAAGGCATCACAAACATGAGGATCTCAGAAGTAATCCATTGTGAAGGTGAATTTATACCATATTCCTCAGTTGCCTCTCAGATAAAAAAGCCAACTGAGGACTTTTTGCAAACACAGCGCTTTTAATGTGATATTCTGGTCAGTTTCTAGTTCGGGTAATTACATTTCCTTATGAAAATTTCTCTGCAATTTACGAAGACACCACTTCATTTCCTGTCTTAAATCAGAGGGTGTTAAACAGTGTCCATGTTTGACCAGAGAAGCGATGAAGTTACTCCCAAACAGCCACTCAAACAGGGTTAATGTAGAACAAAAGACACTGGATTTATCAGGCAAATTAAAATGAGCACAAATAAGAATTGTGGGAGGTGCCCTCCCAGGATCCTTCCCAGAGCTTTGCAAACTGGGAAAAACGAAAGCATTTCAACAACAACAACAAAAAATCAATTCCTTGTTAAGGAGCTGTAAAAGATCTAAAAAATTAGTAATAACACTTATTTTCCTTATTTAAATGAATAACTTTTCCTTTATCTTATTACTATTGAAAGTTTCATCAATACCTAAAATCACAGAATAATTTACAGTTAAGAGACTCCTCTAAGAGCCTTTGAATTTTCTTCCAGAATTTGCTTTAATTTCTTTTATTTTCTGCCTGCAACATCCATTTTGCTGTAAATTCAGGCTCTGGTGGCTTACGTAAACATAAGCATGCAGCAAATTCCCACTTTTTAAAATCCAATCCTAACTGAAAACTAGTATTAATTTTTCTCCTCTTTCTGAAGGCAAACACAACACTTTTCCTACACTAAAACAAGAGGCAGCACGTTTTCACACTGACATTTCTTGTGGCCCTGTCAGTTCGTTTAACTCTCCTTCTGAAAAACTATTTGTAATGTGAAAGACAATTAACTAAAATCTCAGGCAAATTTCTCCATTACCTCTGCTCTCCTTGGTCAAACAAGTGAGCCTCACCTTCCAAATTCTCATCTCTCACCAATAAATTGAAAAATACACACAGAAC
>VYXC01001531.1:35628-63039 GCA_013397175.1 Platysteira castanea
CCCTGGCAGTGCCCAAGGCCAGGCTGGACCCTGGGGCTGGGAGCAGCCTGGGACAGTGGGAGGTGTCCCTGCCATGGCAGGGGTGGCACTGGACGATTTTTAAAGCATTTTAAAGGTTTAAAGACTTCTAAACCATTCCATGATTCTAAGATGCTTTAAGGATGCTCAAATCTGGTCACTACCAGAGGGAAACCTCAAAACAAGCCCATAGAATAGAGCAAGAAACGTTTCAGCCAAGTGGCAAATATATTTTAAATCAGCACTGGATTCACTAATTCACAGTGTAAGGCATCACAAACATGAGGATCTCAGAAGTAATCCATTGTGAAGGTGAATTTATACCATATTCCTCAGTTGCCTCTCAGATAAAAAAGCCAACTGAGGACTTTTTGCAAACACAGCGCTTTTAATGTGATATTCTGGTCAGTTTCTAGTTCGGGTAATTACATTTCCTTATGAAAATTTCTCTGCAATTTACGAAGACACCACTTCATTTCCTGTCTTAAATCAGAGGGTGTTAAACAGTGTCCATGTTTGACCAGAGAAGCGATGAAGTTACTCCCAAACAGCCACTCAAACAGGGTTAATGTAGAACAAAAGACACTGGATTTATCAGGTAAATTAAAATGAGCACAAATAAGAATTGTGGGAGGTGCCCTCCCAGGATCCTTCCCAGAGCTTTGCAAACTGGGAAAAACGAAAGCATTTCAACAACAACAAAAAATCAATTCCTTGTTAAGGAGCTGTAAAAGATCTAAAAAATTAGTAATAACACTTATTTTCCTTATTTAAATGAATAACTTTTCCTTTATCTTATTACTATTGAAAGTTTCATCATTACCTAAAATCACAGAATAATTTACAGTTAAGAGACTCCTCTAAGAGCCTTTGAATTTTCTTCCAGAATTTGCTTTAATTTCTTTTATTTTCTGCCTGCAACATCCATTTTGCTGTAAATTCAGGCTCTGGTGGCTTACGTAAACATAAGCATGCAGCAAATTCCCACTTTTTAAAATCCAATCCTAACTGAAAACTAGTATTAATTTTTCTCCTCTTTCTGAAGGCAAACACAACACTTTTCCTACACTAAAACAAGAGGCAGCACGTTTTCACACTGACATTTCTTGTGGCCCTGTCAGTTCGTTTAACTCTCCTTCTGACAAACTATTTGTAATGTGAAAGACAATTAACTAAAATCTCAGGCAAATTTCTCCATTACCTCTGCTCTCCTTGGTCAAACAAGTGAGCCTCACCTTCCAAATTCTCATCTCTCACCAATAAATTGAAAAATACACACAGAACACCTTGGAAGTTCTAAATGCTGGTGCATATTCTGATTTTTGGGAGATGTATGGTACAAACATCACCATGAAGGTGGTTATTGGACACTTGACTTGGCATTCAATCAAAATATTCCTAATTTTTCCCAACTGTGGCTTCATGAATTGGCAGCTAAAGGACAATTATTTCACTTGCATGGCTTTTTTTCCATTAAGAATGGTGATACATGAAATCTTTGAAAAAAAAAAGTATTATTAATGGTTTGCTGTGCAAAAGCAATCAAAACACCCCGCTCCTTCCATGTCAATAAGCCCAGAATTTAATCAAAAAACTCCCACAGACGAAATATCAGGTTTTTAATCCTTCTCTACTAAAAAAGTAGATGTGGAACACTGAGAAATTTATAATGTAAATAAGGTAAGTATAAATTGTAATGTAAGAAATTAACACAAAGGAAAATTTAATGGAAACTTTGGGGGAAAAAAGGTATTTTTTTGTTTCAAAGTGTTTCAGCGAGAGCTGGTTTTAAAATAAATTCTCAGGAAATTGCGGCTATCATTTGAAATAGTTTGTTTGGCAAGTAAAGTTTAGAATATTATCTTTTAAAGGCCTTATTAGACCTGATGGGATAAGACCAAGCAAAGTTTAGAATATTAATTTTTAAAGGTGTTAATATTAATTAATATTAAGTATTAATATTTAAAGAATATTAATTTTTAATAGACCTGATGGGATGTTTACCATATATACAATTTTTCAAAGAAAAGAGAGATTCAGAAAAGCTGCTGTTCTCTAAGAGGAGGAATTAATTTGTCTGGAACAACGTCATTTTCCCTTTAAAACACTTCCGTGAACATTATATCCAACACCCCTAAATAGAATTTCCTTGTGAAGAAAGAACAGATGATACTCCAGCTTTTTTTTTTCCCCCCCGATTTCAAGTCACAGATCATGTTAAGAGATAACAATCCAGAAAAATTATTGCTTTTCTCATGGCAAATTAAAAAAGGCAATAAATACAATAGCTGAGCTCAGTTGGCTCTGGACTCATAGATCTGATAATTAAAACACAAAACACGTTCTCATCAAGCACCAGAGCTTCATCCCTCCCGGTGCCAAGAGAAACCACAAGATTTCTAAATTCAGTATTTAAAGCCCACAGCGCTTTTCTCATGTGAGAGCCAACACTCAAAAGCATCTGAATAAAGAACAGAAAAGTTCTGTTTCCAAATATGTTGCTAAATATTTTGAAAACCCCTCACGACTGGGCCGTGCCAGCTTGAAGGCAGACTCCCAATAGTTCATTTCATGGCTGATTAAGAATGGATTTCAAAATAAGGAAGTCACTTTCTGCTGGCCACAGCATCCTCTGCAGGCTCCAGAAACAGCCACCATAATGTGGATTTTAACCACAGACTCACACAAAATGTAGCTGATACTCAAAGCCCCAAACAGGGATTTCCTCTGGCAGGGTGGGCAAAAAAAAACCAACCCCAAAGGTCCCCAGGTAACCTTGTTAATACAAATTCTTCATGAGCAAGGAAAGCTGTAAGTTCCTACTTCTGAGAGGTTAAAATATGCCCAGAAACAATAAAATTTGTACAAATCATTCTTATCCTGAGAGGTGGTGGATGGGTCACCACAGAATCGCAGAAGGTTTGGGTTGGAAGGTAAATTTATCTCGGATTTTGGCATCCTGAGACTTTCCTGCTCGGTGACATCTGCACGGAGTGGAGGATGAAGTCTGCATATCCCAAAGAGCATCAAAGAAAAAATGTCTTTGATTCTTCCATGACCTCACCAAACCCAGGAACTGCTTCCAAATACTGACAAAAAGCCTGTCAAATTCTCATTCTATACCACTACAAACCATCTTTAGCTTTAGGAAAGGCTGAAAAAATTGGGATTGTTGAGCCTGGAGAGGAGAAGCTCTGGGCTGAGCTCAGGGTGGCCTTGCAGGGCCTGAAGGAGCCCCAGGAAGCATGGAGAGAGACAATTGCCAAGGGCTGCAGGGCCAGGACAAAGGGGAATCAATACTCATGCAGTAATATCTGAAATTAGAAATTAATTTCTGAACCTCCTGACAGATCTCTGGGTTCTCCTTCACCTATTTTTTTTGTGCATTACTCAGCTGTAAAGCAAAAGGAAAATATGGGCTTAAAAAAGAAACTTTCTCATTCAGCTTTACCAACACACTTCTAAAAAAACAGGTGATGTGAGGTGATATTTTATTTTAAATGAAAAGGGGAGGTTTTATCCACGGTTAGGGTGCTATGTAGCAAAGAATTCCTTTGGCTGGGGAAGGAGAAAAATGTGGAAGAATGACTGAAATGGGAAGTCACAGACACAGCTATGGCACCATGGAAAACAGCTGAGAAACAGCCAGAAATTAATAAAAGGAATAAATATGTGGAAGAATAAAAAAAATCTGCAGTTATTCAAATTTGTGTGAAGTAAAAAATCCACGGCTCTAGCACCTCCCATGGATTTGCATCCATGGCAAAATGAGCCCCAGCTGCACGGAGAAAACTGAAATCCCACTCCAAAATCAAGTTGGTTGTGACAGGGACGGAGTCTGACACAATTTCACACCACACTCACAGAGCACTGGAGGGATCCTCTGCCCTACTCATACAAGCTCACAATGATGGAGAAAAACCAGCTCAGTTAAGCAAACTTCCATTTTTAGCAATTTTTAAAGGCAAAATTTTTGAATCAGCATTTCTGCCTTGAAATGTTGTCCCATACCCATTGAAAATGGAGAAATGCTCACTCATTTTCCTCCTCTACCAGGCACTTGAGTAAGTTTCTTTACATCTTCTTGTGGTTTTTTGATGAAAGAAACACAATTCTCTGATATCCCACTCTCCCCATCTCAGGAATCAAGTTTCCTACACCCTGAACCTTTCCCTGCTTTGTACCGTGCCCAGCAAATCCACACTTTTTGAAGCCTGGTGCTGGAAATTGGGCTAATAACTCCAGTTAAGCCCTCCCAGTGTTGAGTAGAACTGGAAGGATTACCCTGGACATTTTTAGCACATTTTTAAGCACTTTTGTGCAAATTTCAGTGTCAGTCCTCACCTCCTTTCCTCACAACAGGAATTTATTTTTAGCCTGCATTCAACTGCTCACTCAACCTTCCAGAACCCCTCATGAAAATTGATATTCAACCATCCCCTCTCCATTTAATGATTTGCATCTGATTACTTGAGGCCACAGTTTGATTCATCAAGCTTTGAGTTTTAACCCCACCTTTTTACAACCTTAGGGATTCTCCCTACAAAGAGGAGTTTTTGATAAGGAAACCCTCGATTCTGCCATCCAAATTATTAATGGAAATGACTGAGTTGTGCTGAAGCTGTGGCAGATCTGAAGCCTCAGCAGTCTGGCCTAGAAAGAGATCTTAGATTGAAGATCTTAGATTTAAGGATGGCATTTAAACCCTTCAGCTGTGACACGAAGGAGTTAAGCATCTAAAAGGGGAAAGATCACTGAAGAAAAAAAATGATCATCTTTCCTTTTCTCCACTAAGAGAGTTTTAACAAGCAACTCTTCACAGAATTAATAAAGTTGCAGTTGTAAATGTCAGCTATTTGCAGCTGTCTGTCTCCTCCACCTTGCACAATATATTGAATATAACTGAGAAGGAAAAAGACGAGGAAATACTTTTCCTTTCACATATTTTTTCTTTAAATGTCTTTTTCTACAAGTACTCCATAAATAATTTTGACTTTTCAACTACGGACATCAGACTAACAGAACAGGACACTGTACTCCTAACCATCCAGAATAAACCTGTAAAATTGAATTTCCTATCACCCTTGTTTTATAGGTTAACCTCTCCACTGCAGCAAATAAAAACTCCTCGCGTTCCCTTTTTGCTGTCATTCTATCCAACATCCAGACTCATCCTGTCCCTGGGGGTCCCTTTCTCATTCACAGTTTGTCAACTCTAGGTCAGGGGACCTTCATTTTGTGTCTGTGTAACTCCTGGTGGCCTCTGAGGCATCACTGGGGTGGCTGAAATGATTCAACAAAAGGAATTCAAAGGCCAAATACAGGTGAAATACAACAACCACACAGCAGATCTTTTATCTTTGCAGTCCATCCATCAAGGGAAAACTGATCTCTCCTGCACACCAAATTCCCACCAATATTGGCAGAATCCCGGGATCACCTGGAAGAGCCCTTCAGGATCACCCAGTGCCACCCCAGCAGCACCAGCATCACCCCAAACCCTGTCCCCAAGGGCCACACCCAGACTCCTCCTGAGCACTCCCACACACAGGGACTCCAAACCTCCCTGGGCACCTCATCCCAAGGCCTCACCACTCTGGGAGGGAAAAATTGTTCCCAATCTCCAACCTGACCCTCACCAGGTGCAATTTGAGGCCATTTCCTCTCATCTTTTCACTTTTACCACCCCCCCCTCACTGCCCCTCCTGTCAGGACTTGCGGGGAGCAATGAGGTCCCCCCTGAGCCTCCTCTGCTCCAGGCTGAGCCCCTTCCCCAGCTCCCTCAGCTGCTCCTCCCAGGATGTGTTTTCCAGCCCCTTCCCAGCTCCATTCCCTTCCTTACACACGGCACAGACACCAAGAATGGACTTTTAAGACCAATAAATGAATTTGCCACCACCCAATACATGGGTTCCCACCATGAACAAGTTCACATCACACAAGAGAGACACTGAGGGCTCAAATCCGAATCCTTCCCACACCAGATCCTCTCAGGCGGCAAAAAATGGCACATTCATCCCCAAATCCAACAGCCAGGGTCAATTAAACCCCTGCCAATTTGAAAACCTCGTTCTCCAGTGGGGTTTTTCCTTCTGCAGATGCTGAAAGCCGAGACACCAAGTGGCACAAGCCAAGTACAACAAAAGGAGTGGAACTCCCATCCTGGAAATCCACACATTTACAGGCTGACACTACCTGGAAATCCTCAGCTGTTGCTTTAGCAACAACACAAGACAAAAATCTAATTTTTTAATCAATCAAAATTCAGATTTAATGCAGCAACTGAATGATTGGGTATTGTCAACTCACACTTGCTGATTGCCTCTTAGTGTATTTCTATTTTTAAATAAATTATGTATTTGTCCATTTTTAAAAGCTGCTATAGAATCTTTTTAATAGTAAAAGAAAAATTGTTCCCTCAAATTACATATTCCAAGGGGTAAAACTTACATTCCAATATAAGATTCCAACTTATATATGATATTATTTTTCCAACTTATTACTGTTCCAACTTACATATAATATTCCAATTTATGTTATTAGATTCCAGTATCACATAAGGCAAGGTGGCTTCCAAAATCATGAAATGCATTGTCAGGTTCTCAAATTTAAAGGCTATTTTTAAACCCGACTGTCAAAAAAATTTCCTGGAAGTTACCATAAAATACATCTTGGATTATTTATCACACTCTATCTCTCCCTTGGACATGAACATTTATTTTTGTTATTGAAGAGCTCCTCTAATTGAATTTCCTTGTATTCATTAGCTTTTAGGATACTTCCAGAAAGAAAACATGACTGAATTCAAGAAAGGAGTTCATAAAATATAAGATGTGACAGCAGAAAACGCTTTATTTCCCTGTTCATTAAGCACATATATTTTCTTTCCAGGTAGAACAGACACTGAAAGGACTATCCAAGTCCAAGTGGAATTTGTAATATTAAACACACAAAAATTAACTCATTCTGGCTACAAATAAATATTTGCAGTCAAAATTAAGCCACTCCCACATCAATAAAATCCCACCAGGCTTTTCTAGTCAAAAGCTGTTGATAATTCAGTTTAACACTGCAAACCAAAGGACTTGAAAGATGTTACATTATTACAATATTATAATATTATAAAGTTCTCTGCACGGCTGACCAACATCCCTGGACTTTATTTTAATGGATTTGGTGTCTTGCAGCTCAGTGAAAACATTATCTGAAGGCAGTTTGCCATGAGGTCTCATGAAATGCAGCTGTTCCAGGGCTGCCCCTTTCCCAGAAAAACTGGGATTAAGTTTCTGGTGCTGCACAAGCTCTGCAGTCCTGGCAGAACTTTCCTGTATCCCAGGGCTAGGGCTGGGAATATCCCAAGGAAATGGCATGAGCATGGCAGAGTTAAACATCACTTATATAAGCAGAGAAAAATAACAAATATATATAGTTTGTTATTATTTTAATCACAGAAAAAAAAAAAAGGAAGATGAATAAAATACCAGTATCAGGTTGCACTTGATTAGAAAAACTGTATGATACTCAAGGTGAGGGGAATAACACAAAAATTTTGATCCAAGTCCCCCCCTTTTTAGTACTTTTGAATCTGCCCGATCCCTGGAAGTGTCCAAGGCCAGGTTGGATGGGGCTTGGAGCAGCCGGGGATTCATGGAACGGTTTGGGTGGAAAGGGACCCTAAAGCCCATCCAGGGCCCCCCCTGCCATGGCAGGGACACCTCCCACTGTCCCAGGCTGCTCCCAGCCCCAGTGTCCAGCCTGGCCTTGGGCACTGCCAGGGATCCAGGGGCAGCCACAGCTGCTCTGGGCACCCTGGGCCAGGGCCTGCCCACCCTCCCAGGGAACAATTCCTGCCCAAGATCGCACCCAGCCCTGCCCTCTGGCACTGGGAAGCCATTCCCTGGCTCCTGGCCCTGCAGCCCTTGGTAATCCTCTCTCTCCAGCTTTTCTGGAGTTCCTTTAGGTCCTGGAATTATTATTATAATTGTGGGATTTCTAATCCCACAAATGACATGGATCAGCAACAAATATTTCTACAAATCAGGGAAAACAGCAGGATGATCCGAGACTGAGTTGTCACAACCATTTTTATCCCATACCCAGGGGTTGGGGGAGAAAGCACTGAGGTGCCAGAGAAACAAATCAAGCAGTGGATGTGCAAATGACTGCAAAATTATTATAGGAAGAGGTTTTATGGAAAACCTCTCATTCTCCCACAGCCACAGGCATCAAGTGCCTATCCACAAACTCAGCTCCTGCTCCACATGGAAAGTGCTGTTGGAATAAAATCACAAATTACAACGTCTGGGCCTCTGTTCCAGGCCTCCGTTCTAGGCCTCTGTCACCCAGACTTTCATTTTTCACCTGTGGCCAACTAATATTCTGCTGCTCATGCAAAAAGTGGCATAAAAGGACAGCATTTGTTATCCCCAGAATCCAAGGCAAGGGACACAGGAAGTTTCTGAAGGTTCTTGGGCTTCTGGAGGTGATGCCCACACAACATCCAGACCTCAGGTCCAAGATTGATTCCAGCCAAACAGCTTATGCTAAAATATACATTTAATGATACACAAGCACAAAGCAAATTGACTTTGTTGTGCCTTCCCACCCTTAAATGGGAGTTAGTAATTAAATATTCAATCATTTTCTTCAGTCTGAAAAATCCAAGCAGGGAACTTCCACTGCACTCTCATTTTTAAAACGCGATGCTCATCAAATCAAGTTTCAAAGATTTTGACTTCTTCTGCATGTAATGACGCAAACGAGACCGAGGCCATCTGCAACCACCCAAGATATTTCGAGTGCATTCCAAGACACACAACCCAGCCCCATCGTGCTGATGAAAAAAACATGTGCAGCCACTGCAAAAAATGCTCCAATCTCCCTCCAGTCTGGGAAATTACAGAGAATATACCAGGGGTTTATCTCTGTGCAGAGCTCTAAGAGACATTCAGGCCTTGAAGTTTTAATTATTTTTGACTCGTGGGCATGATACAGTGCAAATATCCTTTGAAGCCTGTTAAGTGCTTTGCAATATGCAGATTATTCTATTTTTATTCCATGAAAGAATTGATGTCTGGTATTACAGGGCAATGATGCCACGTTCCTGGCTAAATGCCACTCGTGCAGTTCCTTTCTGCCTCTCTAAAACTGCAGTGGGGCTGCATTTAGTGATGGCAACGGGCATGTTCCACACTGAACTTTTGCCTGAATACACTTACATTTAAGGGATATTCTCATTCATTTTAAAAATGTGGAATCTCACTTTGTTTAAGAGAATAAATCGAGAAACTTGCACCTGAATTTTTAAAGGTATATTACATCAACAAGGAGTAACTTTTTCTGAAAGGTTTCAAAGCTTATAAAGACTTCCCAAGACCTTGAGACCAAAAGTGGTCGAAACCTCAACACAGGTCCAGTCACAAGACTTGAAATATTCCATGCAATTTTAATATTTTTTTTAATCTTTATATCTTAAAAGGCACCTTACAAATTATACTTTTCTTTCTCCATCCCTTTTTTTGGTAAGAAGTTGACCGATACAACATTTACCATCTTTTTCTTGACACCTTCTACTAAATCTTGATTTCAGTTTTTGACATCTGCAATCCTGTATTTTATGAGGAATTATTATCCTAACCTAATTGTCCCACATGTCCTGGCCTACAGGGGCAATTAGGAAAAGAGAGTGAACAAAATGAACACCATTATTGTAGGATTTGTGTAGATGCCACTAAAAATAGGGCTAAAATTGAAAGATTTACAAAGTTTCTTAGTTCAGCAGTGACATTATTTATTTTCCACCTACATCTCCCAATCCTTGTCTTTCAGAATCTGAACTTATAAAGATGCACTATTAGACAAAATGGCAATTTTAAGGGCACAAAGACCTACAAATTTTGCTGAAGAAGAAATCCTGGGTAACGTGTTCTGGTTTGCTTTATTCTCACAATTCAGAAAAGTAAAAAGAAAAATCCTTTGATTTTCTTAAATCTTGTGATGAAATAAATAGAAAAATGCCATGGATTCAATCCTCCCTACAAAGTTAAAAAGTTACATTTTTTACATTCAAATAATATTTTATTTATAGAACTCATTCTTGCTTTTACTGATTAATTAAAGGTTTTGTTTTCAACAGATGTAGTCAGATGAAAAAATGGTGTATATATAATAAACTCTTCTTCATCTACACTTTTCCTGTAGAAAAAACCTCTTTGGGCCAGGTTTTTCCCACCAAGGAAAAGATCTTATAAAAGGAGCTTGTGGCAATTAACTCTTTTCTTCCTACAAGACAACAACTCTTCTGTTCATATTATTATTTCACTTCATTTTGGATGGAACTCATTTTTAAAATAGTTATTTCTGATCTAGTGAAGATTTAGATTGTGCATATGCTACTATCTGTATTGGAGATACATGAAAAGGTTCTCTTAATTTAAACTACTTATGAAATAGTGGGATGATCACTAATTTAAACAGCTGTCCTAAACCCCCAAGGCTTTAATTTAAAAAATAAAACAAAACCTAAAAAAAACCTCTAGAGCAAACAGCAACCATTTATACTTTCAAATCAAAGAATCTGCTCAAAGAGACTTCCCAGAAAGATAAACAAACAAACAAAACTTTCTTCCTATATTCATAATTCCAAACGTATTTCAACTAAAAATGAAATTTGTAGAGGGTAGAAATCAGATACTTTTCAATGGAAAATTGGCACCTGAAGATGGGGCCTCAGCTTTTTTTCCCCCTTTTTTATTGGTAATGAGCATTCATCAATCACGCGTGTCAGTTTACAGTTTTTAAACACTAAGATGGAAAAAAAAGAATTAATTAAAAAAAAATGAAAATGTCCCCCCAGTTATGAATCAAAATCCTTACAGAGGAAGGACCATCAATTGGAATAATTACTAAAAATTAAATATAAATGTAAATAATGAATACGAACAAAAATTTTGGAATGTTTGGGATCTGGCTCAGGTCTAACTTTGTTTGCTTTGTTATTTGTTTTGTTTATTTTTATTTCGACTCCTGATTGCCACTGAAAAGGGCAAACAAGCATTTTCACTGGATCAAGTGGTCAGTTTTCTTGAAACCATTATTTCTGATATTCTGGCACTTGCTGTGCCTTGTTTTCAAAACTTTGGCCTATCTGATGGCCCCCTCAGAGTTGGCCAAGCAGCAATAAACTGTTTACTTTGGGGGTTTGGTGCACGTGCCATTTATCCTCAACCTGCAAGATACTTCTAGCACCTGTAATTATACACAATAATTGATACGTAATTTATATATAATAGTTAGGAACTTTTAAAGGGATTCCTCAGCTTGCACTTGACATGCTGAGCTCTACTCGAGGCCTCCACGGCAGCTCCCAAAATCCTCCCTCCAGAGACAGAGTTGTGCCTCGCACATCATCAACAGTGAAACATCCAAATATCACAGCGAGGAGAGCAAAGGATGCACTTGCAAAGCCTCTGCTTTTGGTTTTGTAGCCAAAAAAATCTCCTATAAAAAACTGGAGTCCAGGGCAACCCCTCCCAGACCATACAAAGTCTCTGAATTTTCACACTCAGCACGACGACAACGAATACCTTCCCTTCGAAACCCACCGAGCAGAAATCCCCACATCCTCCAGAAGAAATCAGATTTCACCCCACTGCTGACAGCCCTCAAGTACAGCTCACACCTCGCCTTCCCTGCCTCCGGAAAGCAAGGCTGTGTTTAAAAAACCCAATATTTTGGGTGCTCGGGCGCCTTTGAGCGCGCGGGGAAGGAACATGACCCGCTCGGCGCCGCGGCGCGTTAAGGAGCCTGATTGAACATCGCTGCTAATTAAGAGCTCTCGTTGTTTGGCAGGACCACCAGAGAACCTCCTGCACTTGTTCATGCCAGCAGCACCTCCTGCAGAAATTAACTCTTGATGAGAGCAGACGGGGGGCCCAGCTGGGTCCCCCCAGTCCTCCCGG
This sequence comes from Platysteira castanea, assembly GCA_013397175.1. Taxonomy (NCBI): domain Eukaryota; kingdom Metazoa; phylum Chordata; class Aves; order Passeriformes; genus Platysteira; species Platysteira castanea. The sequence goes on from VYXC01001531.1 coordinate 47,607, forward strand.
CACACAAATGAAGCGTAATGAGAGCGCTGGTGGCTACCAAGGGGAGGGAGGTTATTCGTGACCTCTCCTTAAAAAACAGAGTATACTCTTACATTGACTTAATTTTCTGCACTGGGGGTAGATAACGCAGCTGGAGACCGTGCGAGCAGAGCTGAGAATCGCGGGGGAGGACTGCGAATCAAAATTATTAGGGAATAATTCGGTAAGAATTATCTTATTAGGCGGGCTAAAATATAATTCTGTTCTCAGGGCTTTCAAAAATCAATAAATATTATTCAGCTATCAGGCCGCGGAAGGAAAATTTCACAACAAAAGCTGAAGTTGGAGGAGGTTTTGTGGAAAAAAAAAAGGTTGTTAGAACTGATTTGATACTTTGTTTCTAAATCTTTGGGATGTGTTCGGCAGTGCTGTTTTGTAATATTCAAAAGGAGCGTTCCACGTGTACAAACAGCACTGGTTACCCTGCAAAACACACAGATAAAATACAACCCACTCCCCCTCAGTGTTAACAGTGCAGTGTCCAGCACTGGCTGATGAGTTCCTGTCACCTCTGCTGCCATTCCTGCGGGTGACCAGGATTCTCCCACCTGGAGAGGGGCTCCCGGAAGACTTGGCACGAAGCACATTGGAAGAGCAATGGCAGCACCTGCCTTAACTTGGTTGTTTAGAGCTGAAGCACGTGGAGATCACAGAATAATTACTGATATTTTTAAATATTCCTATCAGTGTTGGTTCTTATCACAGGATCCCTGAGGTTGGAAAAGCCCTCCCAGCCCAGCCAGGCCAAGCTGTGCCCGATGCCCACCTTGTCCCCAGCCCACATCCAGGCCTTCCTTGGACACCTCCAGGGATGGGGACTCTGAACCTCCCTGGGCAGCCCCTGCCAAGGCCTGACCTCCCTTTCCAGGAGGAAATTCCTCCTCATAAGAAGTGTTGATTCCCCAGCCCCTTCCCAGCTCCGTTCCCTGCCCTGGACATGCTCCAGCCCCTCCAGGGCTCTCCTGCAGGGCCCAGAACTGGACACAGCCCTCGAGGGGCCTCTCAGTGCCCAGCACAGAGGGACAATCCCTGCCCTGCTCCTGATAATCACTTCCCTATTCCTTCATTTCTAATTAAGCAGCAATTAGAAATAACTCCATACAGAAATAATTACCTATGCAAAGTGCTGGAGTGCACCCTTCTGTTCTAGACACTATCAATCAGATATGACAAAAAAATGTGAAAAGGCTGTGATGAATGGAAACAATCATTTCCCCTCACTTAAAAAATACATTTTAAAACAATTCAGTCCTTGTATTTCTCTCCCCTCCCACCCCCTGCTTTTGGTCACATCTTGTATGAAGCCGTAACTTCAAGGTAGCTCTGTTAGAAAAATCTGAGAGAGGGCAAAAGGTATTTGCTTACTTTAAAAAGAAGTGAAAATCAGAACAGTAAGGAAATATTTTCATGAAGTGCCTGAGGAAGGACATCTTTAGACATGTTTCACTGGCATGGCAAATACCACCAGAAACAAATACTGGGGCACATGGACAAGAAATGTAAACTGCACGTGTTTTATGGGACTGAGAAGTCCATAATGTACATCCTCACTTCATTATGATTTAATTTTTTCATTCCAAGATGGTTTTTACTTCAGGAAAGTGACCCAACATTCAACCTAAACTAAGATTGAGGATGCCTCCCTCAGGGGTTGGTGTATTTAGAGAGCACCCACGTTAATCACAATATTCACCTTTCAGTACAAGGTTTTCCTCTGGAGGAAGAAGCTGCTCTCTCTCCCATTCATATCCCAAACTAAACTCCATTGCACGGAATATTTTTACCTTGGTTTCTCCGTAAACCTCCTCAGCTTATAGAATACAGTAATTATAACTGAACCCTGAGTAACTGCAGTTCCAGGTTGCCCATAAATCACCTTTTAAACGAGGAACTTCCATGCATACCCTTTCCACTTTCCACCAGTTTTAGGAAATGTCTCCTATTTGTCATGACTCCTATTCTCCACCTTTTCTGGATGGCAGAAAACGGGAAGGGAAAGCTGCACCCTGAATCTCAGTTTCAGTTTCCAAACCTTCAGTTTGGAGCATAATTATGTGTCACAGCAGGCTTCAAATTTCCTCAAACACACCCTTTTTCCCAAAATCACCAACTGCTAAGTGCTCAAAGCCTCAATTGAAGGTATCTTTAAGCCATCTGCTAGTTTTGGGAAGGAGGCCACTCGAGTCTCCCCACACAACCAGTCACTCCTTTTGCGATGGGAAACAGCTGGGTCCAGGCTGCAAGAAGGGATATTCCACAACCTGGAAGTGTTAGAAGAAAGAACAAACTTAAAACAAGATTTCTGCACAAATGTAAGGGGCAGGGAATTGCGAAAGGAAAAATTCAGACCCTGGCTAGAGTGGCACGCATCACAAATATGGCCCAGGGCTCACGGAGAGGATTGAAAAAAGCTTTTTTATTCCAGAAAAACACTCCAGAGGAAACTGTGGCACTCCATATCATGGCCTGTGTTAGAGCACCCTGCTGCACTCGGCACACGCAGCACTTCCCACAGTCAGAATGCCACATTAAATAATAATTACAGCCTCAGTTCATCAATTAATCTCTACCAGAAGGGACGGCAACAAAACCAATGCAAAACCAGCAGCTCTTAAAGCCAGTGGGCAAAATTAGTGTGGATCCCATGGCGTCCAAATTCTCCCTCTAAAATTCAGGGGCATTTTTTTTCAATTATCTATTGTGAAAAAACACAATTAAAAAAACGCTGAGGGAAAATTTCCCTACTAAATCTTGTTGCCCAGTGGCAACGTCGTGGTTAAAGGATCAGGTTCTGGTCTGACTGGTGAAAGGTTCATTTCTTCTGAAGGCGGAAATGTTAATTCTTTCCTACATCAAAGGCAGTGTCTTTCCATCTAACAACCCTCGATGGATTTCTTTCCCATGAACTCATCTGTGCAGTGATTTTATTGCATTTGAGGAGCAACTTTTATGTCTTTATATACTCTGTCATCGGAAAAGGTAAACTTTAAATGCACACAGTGCTCATTATAAATCTCTCCTGTCTCCTTGGAAGCTGGTTCCTCTCCCACACTGGCAGCCACAGAATCCCAGAAGGGGTTGGGTTGGAAGGGACATTAAAGCTCATCCAGTTCCAAGGGCAGGGACACCTCCCACTATCCCAGGCTGCTCCAAGAAGAAGCACTTTTTCTGATGATAACTCGCCATTATGGTAAAAAGCACAATTGTTTTATTCAATTATGTTCACACCTAAAAGAAATTTTAAGTTGTAAAACAAAAAGAGCTGAAGACAACGAACGGAGAGGTGAGAAAAAGCTGCTCCACAGCCAACACGAAAGAACATTTAGAACCCTAAAATTGCAGAGTGCCAGGAGCCACCTCCCAGAAACAGGGAGGGATACAGGACCAAGGGAGCCAAGGCTGAGAAGCTCAGGAATAGATGGTCTAATGAGAGATTCTGCCTTTTTTTGTCTGCCCTAACTGACTGAGACACACAGGCCATGACAGCTCAGAACTGTCACAACATTATAAATGACTTCTCCACACTATCCCTAACTTATCTTCAAGACATTTCAGTTTTCTTTAGGCTCAGTCACAGAATCCCAGAATCCCTGAGGCTGGAAAAGCCCTCCCAGCCCAGCCAGGCCCAGCTGTGCCCGATCCCCACCTGGTCCCCAGCCCAGAGCACTCAGTGCCACCTCCAGGCACTCCTGGCACACCTCCAGGGATGGGCACTCCAAACCTCCCTGGGCAGCCCCTGCCAAGGCCTGAGCTCCCTTGCCAGGGGGAAATTGCTCCTGGTGTCCAAGCCCAGCCTCCCCTGGCCCAGCCTGAGGCCGTTCCCTCTCCTCCTGTCCCTGTTCCCTGCGAGCAGAGCCACAAAAGATAATGAACTGAAATAGTTTTAAACATGAGTTTCTTTTTTTCCTCTTTATATTAAGCTATTATTAGATTCAGACCAAATATTGCCAGGTGAATGTGGACACTACATGCATTCCTGACAGCTCCAGCACCTACATTTAAATTAAATATTCAAATTATAGAGATATATAGTTGGATTCATAAGGTTCTATCTACATAAGGCAAGTTTCCTGAAAGGAAAACCTCCAAAATTAGAGCACATCTGAACTCCATAAAAGACTTCACTACTCTTTCAGGGAGCAGTGCAGTCAAATGTAGACATTTATAGGCTTTGGGGGACAAATTCTACCTGTAAGAGTTTGAACTCTCGCAATCCAAACGTGAATCCAAATTTTTTATTGTTGTAAAATCGTTATAGGCATATTGTACTCATGAAACTTAAAGGAGAAAAGGCTGAATAGCTGTAAAATGTTTAATTTCCTGATATTTTTAATTGTGATGGTTTAATGAATCTACAAGTCAAAAGTGGATTATAATTAAAATTTCTCATGCATTTTAATATAAAGCACACAGTACATATTTTAAGTTAATCCACACAGTAAAAAAAAAAAAAATCCATTTTTCTGCTTGACTTTTTGAAATCATACAAACACGCTGTGCTGTTAAATACCACAAGCTATTACCAAACCATCAGAGGTTTGTTTTCGAATTAAAAGAATCATTTCAGCAAGGTGCAGCTGCAACTCAGTGACACCTTCTCAATATCTGCAATACTTTTTTTTTTATTAGATGTCCTTCTCCTGCTCTTTCCCCACTGAAGTCTCCTGGCCTTTCGTGTGGATCCAAATAAAACATGTGATTTATCCATAATGGTCCAACACCAGCACATCCCACAACGGCAGGTTTTTTCCGTGTGCATTTATTTTGTTTTAGCAACGCTGAAAACTCTACAAGGAAGAGAAAAACCATAAATCAAACGACGCCGTGTTCCCGCCTGCTCTCACTGCAGAGAGAGTTCCGTCGGCGCTTGAAAGGAAGGCAGGAATTTTTTTTGCCACCCTGCAGGTTCCCAAAGCAGAGTTGTGCCATTCGCAAGCTGCAATTGGTTAATGAAGGTAAATTTAATTAGCTCAACTTCCTTGCAGATCCCATCAAACGCCACCATTTGATGTATTCTGTCGGAGGACCCAGTCCCCTCCAGCTGGCCAAGTGCCACAAAGAAAAGGCAGCTCTGCTGATGGCTGGGAACTGAAATGAGCTGTTTTAAGTGGAGCTTTTCTCCCATTTTTCTGAGGCTGCACCGCTCTGACCTTCCCCAAATCAATCCTCTGCGGATTAACATGTAAAGCAGTGTCGAATTAATTTCAGAAAGCGAATATGAGATCAGCCCTGGGCTCCTACAAAACAGCCCAACTCCTAAACACGCTAATGCCCCGAGCCGCTCAATGGGAAGCTGTCAATAAAAGGAGGGAGGGGGTGGTTAGGAGGATTTGGAGCGTGGAGCAATCTATCAGGCTGGTTAGAGCTTTGCCTACTTCTGGGGCATGGCTAATGCATTCCTCTGGAAGTTAATCCCATTTCTAAAGGCCCTCCCGTGAGGAGCACAGAGGCCGTGCCGAATGAGAACTCGAATGCATTAAAATTCTCAGCCACGTCACCAAAAGGCGCACGGGGAGATGCTGAGGGGTGACAATGAGATGGTTCATTAAAAGTGCAAGGTCTCAGAGGAGAGACCCGCGTCGCTCGGCGCGTCTTTTCGGAGGCACCTGCACACAGCTTCACCTCTTAGAAGCTCTCAAAAACCCCCCAAAATAAAATTAAACTTGGATTAATGTAAAGAGAAATTGTCAGCCTCCACGACATTGCAAAAAGAGGACAGTGGAGTCTCCTTTAAGCAAACATTCACACACAAAACTTACTCAGTACCTGTAACAGTGATACAACACTAAATTCTGTTTGCTTGTACTCCCCAAAAGAAATTATTTAACAAGTTACCACCTGGGAATGTGGCACTTCTCACACACCCATGTTGAGTTTTACAAATGCCAGTGGCATCAAATGCACATTCAATCTGTGTGCCATGATCCAGATATTCAAATTTCTGAATTTTTAATTGAATCTTGTCTCTAAATCAGCATAAATTAAGCAAAGAAATCTCTGAAGAGGTTAAATATCACCTGGATATCTTCTGTTCTGTGGGCAGCAACATCAGAAGTCTCAAAGGGCAAAACCAGAGTCCTTATTTATCAGTAAAGACCGAGAATAAAAGAACATGGGGACCAAGAGAAGACAGAAACAGTTCACTCTACACAAATTCTCTTGGTAATTACAAGAAGGCAGTGGCACCTTCTGAAAATAGGTAGTGTCAATCTTTATAGAACAAAATCATCCCTTTCAAGATGAAAAGGATACCAAAAGCAAAGACGTGTTTACTGCCACTGAAGTTGAAATTTGACTGGGACAACCAAAAGCAAACCCTTTGCCTTACGTAAGTCGAGAATCCTTTGCTGTTTTCAGCTTGTAAAATATGACAGAAGCAAGTTTAAAAGTGTGCAGTGGAGACACCAAAATGTAAGGATTCAGCAGGAATTCTGACAAAAAAGCACAAAACACTTCAGAGACCTGTACTAAAAACTTATTTTCTGCTATTCTTCCTATGTCCCAAAGTTGGCCAAGTGAAATCCATGCCCCTCGCTCCTCATTAAAGAATCCACATCGCAAAACTCGAAAGTGAACTGCGTGCCACAGAATATTCCTGGATTATCAGATCCCGGGATGAATCTTACGGGATGAGTGGTCCCCTTTCGTTTGCAACCTGCTACAATCTGACACAGGATAAAACAAGGAGAAGCAGCGGAGCTGAGTGTTGCTCCCACAGACTCCTCATTGCCCGTATCTGGTGCCGCGCGCGGCGGAGATTCCAACGCGCCGGGATTTTGCTGAAGCTCTGCCGCCCTAAACTCGGGAAGGGAACGGAATTCACCTCTTTAGGCCAAAAGACTCTGGCAAAAAGCATTTTATGAGCGAGGTCATACCTCATCTCGCCGGTTTTTTGGGAAGGCTGCTCATTAAAATGCCTCCTTGACATCGCCGCGCAAACAAATTCCGGCAGCGATTGCGGGCGGGCGATTCCCACTCGAGGCAGGGAGGGATTTGTGCCACCACATTTTGCTAAGCCCTCACACAACTCACTTTCACTTGGGTCTGCTTTTGTGATATAATCCTGCAATCAGCACACAAGCACCATCCTGGAGATACTTTAGGAGAAGATGGAAAATCCAAACTAATACTTTCCGCTATTTTCGGCGCCGCCACAAACTGACCTACTTAGAGATGAAAAAAAAAAGTGTTTCAATGCATTTTTTTCCCCCCTCAACAAAAATGATGTCCATTTAGTGCTTTCAAAAAGGGAGCTGGCGGGCTGGAGGAGGATGGCAATGTTGACATTAAAATGGCTCCTGCTCTGAAATCCCAGGAAATGAACCGAACGCAGTTTCCACAAAGCAACGGCCTGGCCTAAGTTGGGCTGAGTTTAATGGGATAAAGTCTCTGCTCGCTGAAATAACTGAATCATGAGAAACAGCTACCAAAAAAGAGCTATTAAGAAAAGAACAACTCAAAGGGAAAATTAAACGAAAAGTTAAATTAGGATTCAGTGTTGCAATTAAAAAATAAGACCTGGCTTTCCACTGAAAATCCTACAGTTGAGTAGCTCTTAACACTCCCACCCAGAAAACAAAAGGTAATGGCTTTCTCATTTTATTCATATAGTCATTATTGATGTACTTTATAACTTTAAAAAGTTGTAAAAGTGACAAAATCCTGGTCATTTTAAACAATTTTATTACAGAACCCTACGGAATTCTCAGTGAAGGCAATAAAACAAAATTCTGTAACTCCAGCTCAGCACTCCTTGTGCTGTAGGTGTTTTTGTGGCAGTGTTTATCCTCATATAGATTTATTCATATTTAGGCAAAAACTTAATGTCTCAATCTTCCAGAACTCCCAGATCCTATCCTTAATATTTTGTCAGAAGAATTCTGAAAAGGTTTTATTGACCAGAAGTAGACAGAACAATAAATGTAATTAATTTGTACACCAGCTTTCCTTAAAATACCCCTAAAAAAAGGAAGTTCGTAGGAATCTGGCTCTGCAAAATCTTTTACATCAATTTCTTTCCATAAAACTACAATTTTTATGAGATGTGATTGTGAAAGAGTACAGTGAGAAAAGCTGAAAAAAGTCTGTGAGAAGAAAATACGGAAAATTTCCTTTGGGCAGCGCTGAAGCTGCACAATACAACTCCTAAAATGAAATAAATATTAAGTGAAAAATAATAACTGAAAATTAGGAGCCTTTTAGTCTAAAGTTTGAAGTAAAGAGAAAGAAAAAGGAATAGAAAGGATGTTTTGTAATAAAATACTGTTTATTCTGAACTTGATTTTTTAAGGGAGGCAAAGAAGTAGAAAGGGGAACAGTATTTTGAATAATTTGTATTAATAGGATGGAAATTACATTGTGCACTTGAGATAAAACTGATATTCCACCAAAAACTATACCCTGTCCTTGGAAAGGGAGCTCATGGGAAATGTTTTATTTTCTCACAGCCTAAAAGCCACACAAAAAATTTTGTGTGAAAAATGAATTTTTTCCTGGACTTACAGAATGAGATTGTGCTGCAGAAAAACTGGTGATTTTGTACAACTGGACTGAAAAATCAGATTTTGAAGGGAATTTTGCTGCTGCAGGGAACGTGGCAGTGCTAAACCGACAGTGTATTTTTAAGTGGTAACTCTCAGGGCTGGATGGAATTAGGAATGAAAAGGTTGTGCTGCTAATGAAGAAGTAAAAACTACACTGACTCAGAAGATAAAGCAGGTGCAGGGGGTACTGCCCAAATAAACCATCCGAGAAAAATCATGGATATACAGAAAGACTCTGATCTTTAATGGAAAAGGATTTTCAGGCAGCGCTATAGTCAAACAAATATATAGATATACACACACAGATATAGAAAACCAACATAATTTAATTTTTTCACCCTTCTACTATTTCAGGGATACTGAAGTCTGTATTTTAAAAAGTCTCTAGATGATAATGGTCTCATAATTTTCAAGACTCATCTTTTGGCATTGCCTGTCATTTTGCACTTACTTTCCCATCCTGGAATATCAATTATTATCAGGTTATGAAGATAAGCCACTTACAGGAAATAAACTGCCACTATCACTGTGCAGAAGGGGGTCAGCCCATCCCAGGGAGGGTTATTGAGCTGCATTTGGTAAAAGCATGGTCCCAATTACAGGAGATGTCACGTGAGAGGCCATCAAGGCACTTTGTTTATAACATGTCTGGCAAAAATGTCCCTGATTTCACAGGATCCCAGAATGGTTTGGGTTGGAAAAGGCCTTAAAGCCCATCCAGTGCCACTCCTGCCATGGCAGGGACACCTCCCACTGTCCCAGGCTGCTCCAAGCCCCAGTGTCCAGCCTGGCCTTGGCCACTGCCAGGGATCCAGGGGCAGCCACAGCTGCTCTGGGCACCCTGGGCCAGGGCCTGCCCACCCTCCCAGGGAACAATTCCTGCCCAAGATCCCATCCAGCCCTGCCCTCTGGCACTGGGAAGCCATTCCCTGGCTCCTGGCCCTGCAGCCCTTGGCAATTCCTGGCCCTGCAGCCCTTGGCAATTGTCTCTCTCCATGCTTCCTGGGGCTCCTTCAGGCCCTGCAAGGCCACCCTGAGCTCAGCCCAGAGCTTCTCCTCTCCAGGCTCAACAATCCCAGCTCTGGCAGCCTTTGCTCCCAGCAGAGCTGCTCCATCCCTCTGCTCATCCTGGTGCCTCCTCTGGCCTCTCTCCAGCAGCTCCACGGCCTCCCTGTGCTGGGCCCCAGGCCTGGGGCAGCTCTGCAGGTGGGCTCTCACCTGAGCGGGGCACAGGGGCACAACCCCAATCCCTTCCCTGCTGGTCTCTCCTCCCTGGATGCAGCTCAGGATGCAGCTCAGGATGGATTCCAGGGCTCCCAGCACTCACTGGTGGTTCCTGTCCAGCTTTTCACCCACGAGATCCCCAAGTCCTCCTCAGGGCTGTTCCCAGTGAATTCTCCTCCTGGTCCGTGCTCATGGCTGGGATTGCCCCGACCCAGGAGCAGCCCCTGGCACTGGGAATTGTGGAACTTCACGAGGTTGTCCTGGGCCACTTCTCAAATCTTTGTTACCTTTCCCAGCTGCACACAAGAGCCTGTTCCCACACAAACTCCAACTCTCTCCGAAGGGAAATAAAGCAATCCCTGCCAATGGAATGCACCTTCCCAACGATCCCCGCGTGGCTGTGGGATTTTGATATGGAACAGAAAGACAGGATCTGTGCAGAACATCCCCCAGTCCACAGCTGCCACAGCACATTCCCACTGTGCCACACAGATCTACTCCTTTCCTACCCCAACCCTGCCCAAGCACGTAAAACCCCCATGATATAAACTCCTTTTCATCCCACTGGAAGGTTTTGCTATTTAAAGGGTTGGCTGCTAAACCAACCAGGTTTTTGCTCTAAGAGCTGGAGTTGTAGGATGGATTTAATTCTGTGGAAGTGTCAGACTCTTGATGAATTGGAGAAATGTTGCCAGATAAAGCTGCTTGTTTCGGTGCTCAGTAATTAAACAGCAACACGGCCAAGCAGTAAAAACCTGATACCATTTTGATATGGTTTATGCTGCTGCATGGAAAAAGCCTTTTATGAGTGTTGTTTAAAGCAGATAAGGAATTGAATGTGCCAAACACATGGGCAGAACAATCTCTCCAAACCAGCTTAACTGGGGTGATCAGGAGCAGATTCTCACTGGCGTCTGCTGGTTTTTAATGACATACTTGTCAACATGTAACCTTAGAATGCAGACACCATGGTAACAGTTTTAACACAGTCTCTTTAAAGAGAATAATTGTGTGAAGCACAAATAGAAACATCTTGACTCTTGTAGTCTTTTAATCCACTTAGAGAAATGCTTTTCAATCCATCAAGCAGCGTTTTCTGGATCTTGTTGAACATCTGTCTTGGAATTACTCGGAATAAAAGTCTAAGCAGGTCCACCCACGCTGTGTTTGCTGTGGCCCTTAAAAGGAGAATTTAGATGTAATACTTTGATATTAGATTTGAGCTGAAGGACAACAGACAGAAAAAATGATGAAATTCACTTGGCTATATGATAGTAAAACCATGCTGAAACTGCTCCCGTGCACTGAAATACCCAAACATGTGAATTGTTTTAGGTGTGTGAGTGGCTCCAGTGCTTGGGATCTTGTGGAATTCATACACTGAGGGGCAGGAATAGACTGTGGATTCCAACACAACTTCACTGTGGGAATCTTGGAATGGTTTGGGTTGGAAAGACCTTAAAGCCCATCCAGTGCCACCCCTGCCATGGCAGGGACACCTCCCACTGTCCCAGAATGCTCCCAGCCCCAGTGTCCAGCCTGGCCTTCGGCACTGCCAGGGATCCAGGGGCAGCCACAGCTGCTCTGGCCACCCTGGGCCAGGGCCTGCCCACCCTCCCAGGGAACAATTCCTGCCCAAGATCCCATCCAGCCCTGCCCTCTGGCACTGGGAAGCCATTCCCTGGCTCCTGGCCCTGCAGCCCTTGGCAATTGTCTCCCTCCATGCTTCCTGGGGCTCCTTCAGGCCCTGCAAGGCCTAAATTAGGTCACCCCGAAGCTTCACTATATCACCACAAAAGAAGTCCCTCTCCAACCTTCTCGGAGCCCCTTTAGGCACTGGAAGTGGCTCTAAGATCTCCCTGGATCCCTCTCTTGCCCAGGTTTAACACCCCCAGCTCCCCAGCAGAGGGGTGAAGCCCCTCAGGGTCGCTCTGGAAGTGAGGGGAAGGCTCGCCCCAGTCCGAGCTGCAGCTGCACCCCCAGCTCCACAGGCTGGCACAGGATGCTGTTTGTTTCCCTGACCCCACAGAAATTCCATTTCCATGCTGAAATCGTGTGGAAATGCAACAGAAATTGCCTTTACTCTGATATTTGTTCTCTGTTAGTTAAATTATGGGCAAGCTTTTAGCAATAACAATACCAGTGACTACATTTGCTGCATCTTGCACGTTCATCTGCTGGAGAGATTTTCTGCTTAACACATTACAAGTGGGTAAAGAAATAATTTATTTTATTTAATTCTAAAAAATCCTGTGTTTCACTTAAGGGAATTAGTGCCTTAAGCAATAAACACAAGTATGCAATAAATGGCATATGTGGGATCTATTAACCAAAGTGCTTGACTCTGCCATCTGAATAATCCCCTTTTAGAGTTTCATTTTAAAAAGTTTGGATGTAAATGACTGCTCAGAGAGTTTATTTGTTAAAAAAAAAAAAAGAAATTCAAATAGATCTTACAGCATTGGGGTTTTGTGATGTTGTTGGTCTAAGTTTTGATCCTCTCCAAGTTCATTTTCCTACCCTCAGAAAAGTTATTGGGAGTGTGAGATTGTGTCATGAATTGTCAGAATGAGTTGGAACACACTCGAAGCTCCTGCACAATCTATTTCTAGTTTATATGGACAAGGCAGCTCAAAAGTGTTTCTAACTCACCTTTCCCGTGTTTCTGCCCTAAGTTTTGCAAAAATGATTGGTTTTGTACATTTAATACATCCAGACAGAGAAAATAATTCCCATTATAGAGCTGCAGCAACGGCTTACAGTGATCAGGACAACACTGATCTTCTTCATTAAAATAAGAATAAATTCAGCCCTAAATAACAAATATTTCACTACTTTTCCCATATCTTTTATATCTCTCTGTATAAAATGTAATGCAAAACAACTTAATATAAGTTTAGAAACTATTATATCAAACATTCCTTAGCTAAAAGCATCCTCAATTATACACAGAAAATGAATTGTTTGGGTTTGTCCTTTTCTTCCCTTAAATGCCTTAATGGATAAGAAAGTATTTTTCAGCACTCCACGAGAGAAAAAAAATCAAATGAGCAGGGATTATAGCAACAAGCATCAATGTTACTTCAGAAATGGATTAACAATTACAGATTTGAAGTGCGTTAGCATTGATCGCCAGCATGAAATAGTTGTGATCAATAAGCTAATCTGTAAATTTGATTAATCGAGTAAATCCTGTTTACTAAAGTATTCCATAAGCATAATTTACAAATAGAAGGAGGTGAAAATCCTGCTTTTAGCAACAAAAACAGATTTCAGAGCTGTCGTAGCAATGGAAAATTCTCTTCTTCCAAATCGTGTTGCCACAGGGATACCAAAACTTCAGCAGTTTCACAATAAACTCCCAAATTCTCTGGATACCACAGAAATGGGACTGACATTGAGGGAAATAAAAAAATACAGAACAGGGCAACAACCTCTTATGATTTTGGAATTGGGTTTTTTTTTCCCTAAGAGCTTGTCCATCCACCAAGCTGTGCTGCTAGACAGGAAAGGGAAATAGGAAAAACTGCTGGAAACAGATCCTCAGACCTATTTAAGTCTATTTATTCTAGGAATTGTATCAAGACAACTCCGTTGGTTAAAAAAAATAAATCCTAGCCCTGACTGACAGCTTTAAATAGGGCAAAACTGGTCAGATCAAACCTTGGTGTTGAACGTGAGACCTGAAACTGTGTCAGTAAGTGCTGCTAATTAACAATAATTGAAGCATGGGAATAACAGGGAGTGAAATATTGCATTTAATTTTTTTAAAAAGGAGGTTTAATGAAGAATAAATTTAATTTTTTTTTCCTAGCTGAAGGTAACAATATTGTGCTAAGTTAAAAGGACGCAAATTTTCATTTTGACCTGCAATTTCTATGTTTTGTGGTGAAAACTGAAATGGTCCCACTTCAAAAATTATGGAATGATGGTCTTAATGAATGCAGTTAAAAGAATGGCACTAATGCAAGGAAATTGAGAATAACTCCATGTACTTCACACAGAAATGCAGCAATATTTAAATTCTTTTGTTCTGGGAGAAAACCTCAGTTGATTTTTCTATGCCATCATTTCTACAAAGCCCCAGATAATGGAAGTGACAGGCCTTGAGACACAACAGATCCCACACTATGAAAATCCAGCAAAAAACCCCCTGTCATGACATTTGAGATCCTCAAACACAGGGAAAACCAGGAATATACGGAAAAATGATCCTTTGGCATTTGCTTCATGAGAAGCAAACCAGTTTGAACAGCAAAGCTTAATGGGAACTGACATAAATAAACACAATATTCAGACTGCTAAATATTTATCCATCCAGCTGTAACTCAATTTACAGGTTCTCCTAAAAGACACCTTAAGTTTTCCAAAAATTAGGGATATTCCAGCAGCCACCTGTACTCAGGGAAATCACTGAGTCAACCCCATCTGGTTTTGGAAGTGGATCATTCTCCCAAGCAACTTTAAAAACATTTAACCAAATTTTGGCGTTGATTTTTAAAAGATGTGCAGAAAATCTTCATTCTGGCTGGAATATGCAGTTTTCACTGCAATTCAAGGAGCTGGAAGTTTTAAAGCTTTCTCAAGGATTCCTGCTAAAAACTGGGGCTGAATCTTACCTCAGCTCTTGCTCTGCGACAGAATCTCCCCAAATCTCTGAGAGAACAGAAAATATTTTATGTCCCACGTGTCCTCCCAGCCAGAGCAGAACATGTGAGAATAACTAAGATGCAGTGAGATCAGCAGAGGTCAGAGCTGCAGGAGTGATGGGGATTTTCACACAGCAGTGTAATTTTGGGGAAATTTGCAAGTCAGCTGCAATCAGGAACATTTTGTCAAGGGATAGAATGAATGCTACTGTTCCCCATACATGAAACCATGAAATTCTAGACACTCGAGGAGACTTTTTACTCTCTACACTCAAAATTGCTGCTTATTCCCTCTACAGCATTTCCTTTTTTTTTTCCCCTTAAAAAAGCGGCTGCCCAATTTTTTAAAAAGTTAATTACCTCCTAAAAAAGCACAAGCTGTCTGAAGCCATAACACAAATATATTGCTTCTTGATGTACTTCACCATCTCCCAGCTTTTAAAAAGACTATTTAAGCTCATGTTTGACTCTGGAGGAAAAGAAAGTTCAAGTTATTAGTTGATGTCACCTGATTTGATGTATTTGTAAATCTAGAAAGGCAACTGGGTTCCAATGGGAATTCAGTATCTCAGAATCAAATAAATGTCCAGTGCCCAACATTTTTCTTATCACACAAATAAGAAGAGGAAGAGCTTTAAATCTGGCCTAACCTCATTTGGCTGTTCCTTATTGCCAAAAAATAATCCTAAATAAAATCAAATCCTAAATAAAATCATGAATTTTATGTGTATAGTTTAAGATTTTGGGGGAATTTTTGTGGCACAGGGAGCTGAGCATTAAGACTTGGTATTGGAAATATAAATTATCAATAATACTGTTACTGTAAAGGAAAGCTGTAAACAATTTCTTTAAAAAAAACCCCATCTGACCCTATCCCATATTATTTCAAATGTAACAGGTTCCTATTCCTGGTATTTTTCTGGCAACAACCTTATTTTTGAACATTAAAATAGTTCTTACACTATAATTATGTAGTTA
>VYXC01001531.1:63123-94103 GCA_013397175.1 Platysteira castanea
TATAAAATACATCTATATAAAATTTAAAATATATAAATTAAAATATACAAATAGATGTATTTTAGATAAAATAATACATAAAATACATTTTCTATAAAACATATTTTAAAATATTATATTTATTTATATAAATCTAGAAAATATGATGACCCTGGCAGGATCTTTAGTGACCTACATGATCTCACAGTGATGTTCTCACTATTCCTCCTCTGTACAAAGAGGTGCCTGAGAGCATCAATAATTTAAAATTACTTATCAGTAATCTATGAAATAAAAGCTTAAATAGAAAAAAAATCTGATTCTCCTTCAGGATGAATGGAGGGGAAGGTGAACGGATGAATATTTGATCTAAAGGACATCTAAGGTGTTTCATGCTTAAGAAAAAATGTGAAATTGTTGAATTAGAATTTGGCTCATCCATGGAGTGGGATCTCTTGTTGATGGTATTTATCAAATGAGTTTAATGTTCAGAAATATATTCCCTTAAAAAGGAAAAGAAGAGAAAAGGAAAGGAGAGGAAAGAANGCAGAGAGGAATTCACTCCATGAATGTCTCCCTTTGGCATTAGCACAGCCCAAGTTTCCATTTATTGATGGCTTTGTGCAAACCCAGCAAGGAAACATTTGATAAATCTTTGTGGAATTCCAAAGAATATTTCCGTGTGTTGTCCCCTGGTCTAAAACCTGATGATCTTCACAGAAAACTGACATTTAAAATGAGTTTCATTAAGAATTCACAGGTGCCAAATACACTCAAATGCAAAATATCAGCTTTCCCAGTAATTCCTGTGAGTGAGTCTGAATTTACTGAATTCACTGAGGATTTATCCCCCAGAAAAGGCTACACCTAAAAGTGAAGCAGCACTTTGCAAAACCACACTGAATTCGGACTTAAAAAAAAATCCTGGGAGTTTTCACAACAGAAATATTTCCAGTCTTATTTTAGGTGTAAGCATGATTTACTTGACAATTTGGATTAAATTTAGATTAGCCCAGTGCAAATCAGAAGGCTGAAAAACCCAGCAAGTTTTCCCACTGAAACAATGAAAAAACTTGTTTTAAAAGCTGAACTGCACGTATTTACCTGGAGAGTGCTAACCTGGCTGCTTACTTTGAAAAGATATTTTAATTAAGAAGGAGGGACACTGGAAATGACTTAAAGCAGTAAAAGAAGTGCCTCTGTATCAGCTGCTTTTCATAATGATATTCCCTATTTTTACATTTGTCTATGTAAATAATAAATAATAAATCATTAATAAATCTCTCAATAAATCAAATCTATTTCTTTTTGGCATCTTCAGAGGAAACCTGTTTCATTACTGCCCACATGACTTCAGGGGCACACAAAGAATAGGAAAGAAGCTGCATTTTGTGCTTGGAAGGAAAAGGGGACTTGAGAGATTATTCAAGTTCTTTAAAGAAGTGATGGTACCTCTGCACGGTCACCACAGCAACTGAACTGAGGAAATTTTTTTTGTGGAAAATGAGCTTCTGTGAAAAACAAAACACCGTAAAACATTCTTGAGAATAAGTAACAAATTTTTTTGGTCTCATCTTTGGTCTCATCTTAATTCGTTACCAGGACAAAGACTTGAGGGAAGGGAAGATGCAAAAAGCTCCTTTAATTCCTTTCTTTCAAGCCAGAAACCCAAGGGGAAAAGTGAAGGACTCTCATTAATGGCAGCCCTGGATATTCCTTGGATGGAAAAGGCAACCCCAGACCCTTTCCTACATCTGGGAGGAATTCCCAGAGCAGCTGTGGCTGCCCCTGGATCCCTGGCAGTGCCCAAGGCCAGGCTGGACACTGGGGCTGGGAGCAGCCTGGGACAGTGGGAGGTGTCCCTGCCATGGCAGGGGTGGAATGAGATGATTTTTAAGATCCCTTCCCACCCCAACCATTCCACAATTCCATGAAACGTGAGTCAGACTCGTGCCCTGAGAGTTTGATAACGTCAATCCGAGCACTGATCTAACATTTCAGGTAGCAAATGTCTGTAAGAACTCAGCCCTGCACCTCAAGTTATATTCCACAGTGTAACTATAGCACCATCAGAACCCTTTTTCCTAAAATTCCTCCCTCCCTTACCCTCTGGAAGCACTGCACCTACGGCATTGTCCAAAGGATGGGGCTAAAATCCATTTATGTGCACAAACTCCGTCTGATGCGTAACGCAGTGCTCGTTCCCCGGCTCTGGAAGGACAGGGGGGATGATTGTGGAAAGCTCCTGTGCTTTGGAGAGGCTGCTCTGGGATCCAGGCAGAACATTCCCAACAGGATTCCTCTCTTTGGAAAAGGGGCTGTTCCTCTGTCGGTGCCTTATCTCCAAAGAAATCCGCTTGGAAATTGAGTGGAAACCTCACTGGCAGCTTTGCACAGCCCTCCCCCGCCTCGAGCTGCATTTTCCATATTCCATTTTACAAAGCAGGAGTCAAAGAATAACTCCCAAATTGCAGTTTATTTAAAAAGAAAAAAGCTCTGAGAGCTGGCAGAGCCGAGCCTTCCCCTGCCCGCTGTCAGCAGGGCTGTGTAAACTCAGCAAGCAGACAGGTTTTTGTGTTCTCACACAAATGGAAACTATGTCCCATAAAAGAACTTTAATGGGCAAATGACACTGGATTTTTCTTTTTTTCCCCGCAGCAGCAGCAGGGTTTGAGATTTTCTTCCTTTCATTGGGCCGTTTTTTCCACTCGGAACACACATTCTGTCATGAACCTGAGCAGCACAGACGGACAAAGCCCATCAGAAGTTTCAGCTGCACACAGTATTTCATATTATTTGGTGATGTATCACTACTGCAAAGCCCTTTTTTTTTGTTTTTAAAAAGACTTCACAGGGGAAAAAAAAACTCTTTACATACGGTGGAAAAACTTTCCTCCTCACAAAAGAGATGTTGTAGAATGTAGGAAAACAAAAGTGCCAATAAGATTTTACTTTAATACCCGAGGGAGAAACACGATCATCTGCACCAACAAGAAAAAGATGCCTGCACGAGGTGCTCTACTAATTACAGCTGCTTTGGTGGGCAATATCTCTGGTGGAACAGATGTTAGGGACCTATTAACAAAAGTTTTTCAAACATCTGCTTACAATTTTAAGGCAATTGTAAATACAGCACAGAAGGTCAATTGGGCTCATTAAGGTCTATGTGCAAATCTACTGCTGCAGGTTTCTTTTTAGCTAATACTGACTTTTTTTAACACAGGAAATAGAGTTTAATAGCAACTTGTGTCAATTTTGATTGTGATTTCATACAACAACAAACAACAATCGCATGCCCTGTGCTTCACCAAATAACCCATTTTCCTTCCTCTTTTTCCTCTCTACCTACAGCACACTGCCACGGCTCCATGAGGTAAAGGAAAGGTTATAAATTGGGCAATTACAGAGAAATGATTGATTTTACTTTTAAACACCAATTATGGATCCTGGTAGGAAATCTTCAGTTGTTGAACCAAAGAAAAATGAGTTTTGATTACAACGCATGGTTATGAGATGAAAATTATTCTTTCAAGTGTCAGAACAAAACACAGATGTTCAGTAGGTCTAAAACACTGGAAATCATGGAATGGTTTGGGTTGGAAGGGACCTGAAAGATCATCCAGTGCCATGGGCAGGGACACCTCCCACTGTCCCAGGCTGCTCCCAGCCCCAGTGTCCAGCCTGGCCTTGGGCACTGCCAGGGATCCAGGGGCAGCCACAGCTGCTCTGGGCACCCTGGGCCAGGGCCTGCCCACCCTGCCAGGGAACAATTCCTGCCCAAGATCCCATCCAGCCCTGCCCTCTGGCAGTTTAAAGCACTCTTCATCAGCCTCCCTCAAACTGGAAAAATCCAGCAACAATCTTCTGATGAACTGCTCCAGACAAAATCCCCTGACCCAGCACCAGCGCTCAGGACCTGCAACGCTTCTACTGCAGATTTAATGAGCACTCAAGAGCTCAGGAATTCCAACCTGAGCTGGAGTTTTCACGACTGGTTCTTCTCGAGGACACACAGTGAGGTTGCTGTCTTGAGTTACAGCTTGAACCAACAGGGTGGATGCTCCATCCCTGGCAGTGCCCAAGGCCAGGCTGGACACTGGGGCTTGGAGCAGCCTGGGACAGTGGGAGGTGTCCCTGCCATGGCAGGGGTGGCACTGGATGGGCTTAGAAGTCCCTTTTAAACCCAAACCATTCCATAATTTTACAACTCTGCATTAAACCAGATCTGTATTAGTCAGACCCTCTGTGCACAGGGCCCAACCGTGAGCAACCTGCAGCTCAACAGATTCCTGAATCTCTTCCTTTACATTCCCAAGAACCCATCCTCCACCTGGAACACCCTGGTTATATGTTGTCCTGTTTTTTGCTAAGCCTTCTGTTTTAACCTTGGAGTCAGAGAATTTTCACACAGTTTCATGTAAATAATGGCCAATGTTTATTTAACCGTCTTTTCTGTTTTTCATTCCTTTTGTGATAAGAGAAAGTTTGATGAGCATCCTTTTTCTCCAGTGGGATTGAGGAGGAAGTGCCATGTCCTCCAATCCCTTGTGAAATTGAGAATCCTATAAAGTATGATAAATGTAAATAAAGTCTCTCTTTTCCCTCTTTTCTGCTGAACCTAGCAGGTGTGAGCGTGTCCTTTATTGTGTCCTTACTGGCACAGTTATACGTGGGAGATACTCTGTAATACACAAGCCTGGAAGATTTTAACATTCAGAATGTATTTATGGAAAGCAGAAGGAAAAACGCTGTGATGTAGAGAAATCCACAGGATTAAAATCACAGCCTTCATTCTTACAATAAAGTTCATAAATGTGATGGCAAATGCTGATCTATTAAAAATCAAAATTAATGATTTTGGGAAAAAAGTAGCTATGAGCAATTTAAGAATTACTAATTTAAGAATCTATCACTGCCTGTTAGAATTCACTACAAGAAGATAAAGGACTCGACAGCATGTAAAGCTTCTGAATATTGTGGCTTGCACCGAATGTGAAAAAGATTCTACTTTAAGCAATTTTTCTGCATTTAAAAAAAAAAAATCCATCTTAGGAACTAAACACTTAACAGCACGTTCTACTATCAGGAGCAGTACCCAGTTGAAATGATTTTAAATGAATTCAGTATAACCAAGATGAAAGTGTAAAACTTGTAAAAAGTTCTTTATTTCTGCAACCTTGAAGCTGTGCTCGTATAGATCTGAAAAAGTCGTATGAGTCCTCCTTGTCCAAACAACAGCTAAATCTGAAAGCAAACATCAGAGCTTGCAGAAAACATTCCCATCAATAAAGACTTGTCTTTGCCCAGCTTGGCCCAATTTTGCCTGCTTTAAAAACTTACCACCCCATCCATCTTCTCTCGCACTAGAAAGGATATTTTCTATGTCTTTATGACGTTTTTTCCAAGCCGTTTTTCCTTCAGCCAGCAAAAGACGAGCCTGACTGGACTGTGGATTTCTTTATGTCTTGTCAAGGAAGTTGGTAGCTTCATTTTGTAGGGCTGTGGAGTCTGGAGATTACCATGGGTAATCCATAAATGAAACTTTTTGATTCACGTGGGTTTTAGCTTCAAGTTAAACACGGCTGAGCAGAATATCATTAATTGAGATTGAATAGGTAATAGAATTAACATTACTCTTTGTTTTTAGAAATCTACAACTCCTTGTGGCAATTCCAGAGACTCCAGGTCCATTCAGTACCAGAAGGAGAAAAGATTGGTGACATAAACTACCCCATCTCCAACCTTCCCCTCAGAATTCAGACCATTTATGGCTCCAAACTGCTTTAATTGGTCTAACCTGCTTTTACTGAACTGATTCGGGATATTTTCCTTGCCTGAGGAAGTGAGAAGAGATGAAAAGGAATAATATTTCATCATGAAAACAGAACTAGGAGCACCTACACACAAGGACCTAGGAGAGAAGTAAAACTATCAGTACCACTTCCACCAGCTTTTAAAATTTCTCATTTTAATCCTGATTCAACTTCACTTATGCAGCTTAAATCAGGATGCCAGAGGAGGAAAAGTCCTTACATTTTATTAGGAGCTAAAAGAAAAACGTGTCCCTTCCTTACACCACTTATATTCCTCGGATAGTACTCGATACCAGTCAATTAAAAAAAAAGCATTTACTTCCAAATCAAATCCCAGAAATCCCAAAGAAACTGGGTGTGGGAAATGCAAGGATCTACCCAGGAAAAAAAAACCAGCACAAAGGTAACACTGATGATGAAAGGATTTGCTTCAGCCGAGGAAGACATAAAAGATGAAGTCCTACAAAGACCATTAAGTATTCACCAGCTCACTGCAAATTACACTAAACACTTGGTGAAGAAATATTTGGCAGATGTCAGCAATAAGGAAGCCAAACATGTTCCTTACATTGAAGGATAATGTAACTACAGAGAGGGTTTGTTTTGGAACCATTTCCACGGCACAAAAATAATCTGGCCTCGTCTCCTGGCAAGGCTGGGTTTACCAAGGAAGAAACAAGAGAGAACCATGACTACTTATGTGACAAATCCACATTTCTGCCATTTACATACTTAGTACCACTCCTGAAACAAGATATCGCACACAAGTTTGGATCATAAAACATTAAGTTCTAAGAGAGACTGCAGCAGATCTTTGAAAACTCAAATATTTACGTAACCTCGTGTTTTCACAAGTGTTGTATAAACACTGCTGCAGACACACAACCACGTCCTGCAGTTAAAATCTTCCATCTTTTGGACTCTGCTATTCCACTATTATCTTGTGCAGTTTGAAACTGCATTCCTAAGTGGGATTTACGAAGTTAAAGCAGGACCTAACCCAGAGAATTTTGGGGGATTACCTCCCCCTCACAATCTCCAAGTTTTTGCAGACCCACACACATTCACCCCCCAGTTAGGAGAAAGGGTGATTGGACATTTAATGTTATAATTAATGCACTGTTAGGTTCCACTTGAAGAAAACTGTGCCTAAAGATGAGGCAGAAATATATCCTTGGCCAGGCAGATAAAGCATTTCCTCATGTTGGCGTTTTCAATGAGGAATCTTTTGATTTGCTCTTCTCTTGTTGTTATATATGGTTTTTCCCTTTCCATCCTCTCAGCAAGGCACCATTTGCATCAGCACACATCTAACAGGAACTAAATCAACAGATTTTAAAACAGAGCGTTCATCAAAAAGCCATAATACAGATTTGCTCTGCTTCAAACTCTTGAGATAAATGCCTGGATTTTTAAATGAAGTTGTCTGGTGCTGTCACCTACACAGCCACCAGGTTTCATGCAGCTTACTGAGACATAGAGTGAAAATGCTACTGACTTTTGTTATTTTTACCCTTTGAAAACAGCATGGCTCCAATCCAAGTAAAAGAAATCATCTCGACAGCTCTGCTCCTCTGGTAATTACATGGTTGTAAGAGTGGCAGCTTCTTGAATAAAACTTCACAACGAGGAGTCATCTGGAACTAATGCAAGTAAGGCAAATTTCTACTGTTATTTAGAAGCACAGGATGGTTGGAAAGGACTTAAAGCCCATCTAGTGCCACCCCTGCCATGGCAGGGACACCTCCCACTGTCCCAGGCTGCTCCCAGCCCCAGGGTCCAGCCTGGCCTTGGGCACTGCCAGGGATCCAGGGGCAGCCACAGCTGCTCTGGGCACCCTGGGCCAGGGCCTGTCCGCCCTGAACAATTCCTGCCCAATATCCCACCTATCCCTGCCCTCTCCATGTCCTGTCACTCCAGTTCCTGATGAATTGTCCCTCCCCAACTTCCCTGCAGCCCCTTCAGACACTGGAAAGCTGCTCTGAGGTGCCCACACCTTTTCTTCTCCAATATACAAACCTTTGCACCAGCTTAGACAGGGGAGAGACAAAGGGCAGCTAAAACTGTAGTGCTTGAAAAATCACAGACATTTTTGAATGACAGAAGAAAACGAGAAAAATATCAGGATTTTCCCCCCTCATTCTCCTGTCCCTGTAGGGCACAGAGTCCTTCACTCTTACCTTAATTTGTGTTCTAGTTCAGATTTCCCTGGACAAACTCATCTGAGAACGAGAAAACTGAACTCACCTCAGCTGAAAGTTTGACTCTTGCTGAGGCTGACTAAAAGCAAGGCACTGAAGGTCTCTGTGCCATCGGGGGACTCCCAGACAGGTACTGAGGTTCAGAAGCTCGTGCAAAGACAGAACCACAGCATCACTGCGGCTGGAAAAGAGCTCCAGGGTCACCCAGTCCAACCTGTGACTGCTCACACAGCTGAAGTGAAAACACAGCCCAGGAATCTCCATGGGGAAAGAGTCAGCAACCTCTTCCAAACAGGAATCAGCTCCCCTTGAGCAACACATTTCATTTAAGATGATGAAAACAGAGTTTTAACTCTTCACACCAGCTGTCCTTTATGCCTTTTGAAATGTCTGACCTCCTTCTATGGCAGGGCAGCTGAATTTCTCAAAATTATCTCTTCTCAGACAAAACACAACACCATCAGTTCTAAGTATTTATCCACAGAAAAGCACACTGGCTGTATCGGACATTAAAAACATTTTCTGTTCAGTTAGCTGTGTTTTCCCAGAGAATAACACCCATGTTTCCCTCAGAAATTTTTTTACTGGGAAGTGCTTCAAAATGGTGGCTCTCACGTGTGACACTGACTCCTAAAAAAGGCCACTCCTCGTGTCATATTAAATAAATAAGAGCTGTCACACATCGACCTTTAAAGTGTCTACCAGGGCAGCAGTGCCTGGGAAGGAAATGTTGCATCCCTACCAAAAAGAAGCCAAGGAACCACCCTCAGGAAGCAGCACTTGCACAGTGGGTTGCAGCCATCCAGCCCCAAACCACAGCGAGGAAATCTTGTTTCCCTGCAGGAATTCTTTCCCAAGGTCTCTGCTGAAGCACTTCGGGCTTTCAAAACTCTGCCAGAAGTGCTTGGCAGAGGCTGGAACACAAATAAAAGGAATGGCAGCAACTGTGGGCTCTGAAACGTGGGACTCTGGAGAGTTCTGCTTCATTACCCAGCAGTTCCCTTCGTGTAGGGATGTGTGCAAGCGGGAGCTCCACAAGTGCAGGAGCCACTGGCTCTATCCCTAATTCTAGGCAATGCTGCTAGTTTGCTTTTTCAGGGGATATTATGGCAAAAAAATAAACATTTCAGGCACCATTCCTCAAGGCCCGCAGAGTTTCCGGGAGGGCCTGACACATTTCCCCTCAGGAGAATGCTCATGGTGCTGTCCTGCCTGACTTGAGGGATTTAGGGGATAATTCCTGACCAAAATTTTAAAGCTGATGAAACCAGACCTAACAATGTCTAAAGATATTTGGAATGACCAAAGGCACCCACAGGATACCTGAGGAAAGCTTCCTTCATTGCAGCCTGCAGAAGCAGCTCCAGCAGCAGCAGTTTTGTGTGGCACCGGTGTGGAATTAAATTAGAACCTGTCAGCAGAAAACCCACTCCAATTAGGAGGGGACTGGGTCAAAGGCTGCAATTTGTATTTCTGGCTGAGCTTCCGAGGCTTTCTTCTTGCTCAGGACACAGATATTCCATTCCATTTCCATTCCATTCCATAAAATAAAAAATAAAATAAAAAAGCAAATAAAAAAAAAAAATAGAAAATAAAAAATAGAAAATAAAATAAAAAATAGAATAAAAAAGCACCACGATCTTTTTGCAGTCACTTAAGTGCAAATCATCAAAATCTCTTACATTACAAATTTTAAAATCCTCTCTGTGCTTTCTGTAGAATCAACAGTGCTGAAGGGTCTACGAAGAACAGGTCCTACCAAGAAAAACTCACTGTCGCCCATTTTTCACCATCCTCCATAAAGTTATTCCCTTGACATTCACATAAACTTTTGTTTTCCTCAGGATCCATGCCTGTTCCTTACAGAGTTCCTGTTCTACATGTGCAGCACCTCAACATAAATACAATTTAAAGATGCTCCCTGTCCCTTGTATTCAAATATAAAAGGATGCACCTCTGGCTTTCTCCCTCTATCCTATCTCTGTGACATGATACCATTCAAGAAATTACATTTTTTTCCCCCCAAACATTTATTCTGGGCCTTATTTTGCAGCTTTTATTCATCATCCTATAACAAATAACATAAAATCCCCCATGGAGAAGGCAACTCATGTGATCTCCCTCAGGATCTAAGAAGCAAAATTAATTTTAGTTGTTTTTTACCTACTTTTGAAAAAAAGCCCTAACCATTCAAAGCCTCCTAAGTGCTGAAATAAAATGTTATTTTGGTAATTCCTTGAAGTATGTTCTGTCAACAAAACAAAGAAGAGCTCCCAAAAAAAGCTCAATTTTTGCCTATCATCAGCCTTGCTGAACCAATGGTGCAGGGAGTTATGGGAACTAAAGGACAAGGAGAAAAAGCACATTTAAATTTTCTCAAATAAAGAAATCACAGTACAGACCTTTTTATCAACTTAGTCCTATAAATCTATGAAAGGGCTGCCTTAAAACATTGCAAAACTACCTCATAAGATTAAAATTGATCATATAATGGACTGGAGGTAGATACTTCCTTTCAGAAGTCTTCACTTGCTTAAGTTCTTAAAACTCTCAACTACAAGTAAGTTTCTATACCCAAGTGTAGCTAAGCACATTCTAAACCCTTCTGCATAGGTGTATTTGTCAACAACATATTATCTACAAAATAAAAAGGAATATTTTCACTCTGGAAGCGAAGTTACGAAGCACATGGAGAAGAAAGAAGGAATTACTCAAGAAAACTCAGGCAGGATTGTTAAATTCCCACATTAGGAAAGCCTCACTCCTGCACCAAGTTCTACTTTTTTAGTAGAACTTTTTAAAAAGTTTTTAAAGTACTTTTTTCCTACTTTTTTTAAAACCACCCAGAGCCCTCCACAAACAGTGATGTGAGTCAATACTCAAAGAAAACTCAAGCAAATGAGTCTTGAAGCAGCAGCAGGAATATTGCAGGGAAAATATTATACCGAGTACTTCATGGCCAGTGCTGTTTCTGGCCTTCATTTATGAGCCCACTTGTGCCTAAAACTGCTTAAAAAGCAGAGTTTAAACTATGATCTGTAGTTAGATATGGGGAGAAAAAAAAGGGAATGGGTAAGGCAAGAGGATTTTAATTTCAGGAACAAAAAATGCAAAGGAAGGACAGGATAAGGACCTTTGGTGTTTTTAGGGGACCAGATCATTTGTCACGGACTCACACAAGGTGTGTAAGACCAACAAACAGCAGCCTGGACCTCTGAATAATCAAAATAAAGGACATGGGTCCAGTGAAGAGCAAAATAAACATAAGTTTATCAGAACTTCTTGCAGGTAGTGATAAAACTTGGAGTTGATAGAGGTGAACAAGCAGAAGAGATTTTCTTTTCTACTGTGCATTGTACTCATCAGCTGTGGTCTGGCAGAAGAGAAGCAGCCCAGAGAAAAGGGGAAATTTAAGGGAACAGGTTCCAGGCAGCAGATTTTGACAAAAGACCAACAGTTCTGTGTTATCCTGTTTTTTGCTAAGCCTTCTGTTTTAACCTTGGAGTCGGAATTCTTTCTCACACAGTTTCATGTAAACAATGGTCAACGTTTATTTAACCATCTTTTCTGTTTCTCATTCCTTTTGTGAGAAGCTAAAGTTTGATGAGAATCCTTTTTCTCCAGTGGGATTGAGGAGGAAGTGACATGTCCTCCAATCCCTGGTGGAATTGAAAACCCTATAAAGTATGATAAATGTAAATAAAGTCTCTCTTTTCCCTCTTTTCTGCTGAACCATGCAGGTGTGAGAGTTTCCTTTATTGTGCCTTTACCAGCACAGTTCTGTACCCATGATTAAGGATTGGCTGAATCTGAAGGAGAAAACTCTGGAGCAGAAGCAAGTGAGGCACCCTGAGAATTTCGTGGTTCTGCTTGAAACCCAAACCCTCAGTGTGAGTATCTGCCACAGCTGGGGCTCCAAAACAGGCGTAGGTGAGGGCAGGATGGACACAAACCCAGCTCCCATTTTCTGAAACCAAACCCAGCTGAGATCCCTGGCCAGCAATGCCGACACCACACACATCCCATTAACAGCACCAGCAGCTTTTCCAGCCTCCAGAACGTGTCCACACAGGAAAAAAAACCCTGTGTGTGAGCAGAACCGGTGCTGGGAAGAGCTAAACCCCTCTGAGCTCGGGGCAGAAAGCCCCACACACCCCAATAATCACCTACTTAGGGAAAACCACAGCTCGGCATCAGATTCCCACCCCTCCTGGAATGAGGTGGGTCCGAGCTGAGCTGGGGTGGAGGGATGGTCAATGTGTTTGGAAACCTGAAAACCAGAAGGAAGCACCTCAGCTTCACCAGAACACATAAAATTGCAAATACAGGGTAAGCAAATACTCCTGCACGTTCCCTGGGTGACCTTAATATCACACAGTAAAAAAAAGACCTTCAGAAAAACTAGAGCACGCGACAGATTGAAAACCAAACAGTTAGTCTGTGATTTTAAAAAATAAAATTAGAGGATATTTCATAACACACAACCTTAATGAAGCTTTTTTGATAATTATGTGGTCGAAGTTTGTACAGACAGTTAAAACTTGATTTTTTTTTTAAAATCTGGTGTTCACTGATTTTGTTAAATAAAGGAAGAACTATCCTGGTTTGCTGGAGAGTTGTGTCCCCCAGCCCTGTGCTGGATGTGACAGCCAGCCAGGATGGATGAGCATTCCCAGCTCCACAAAACTGCCTGGCATCTCCTCTGGGAAGCCCACAGCAGGGAGCCTGGAGCACTGTGGTACAAAAACCACCCCAATTTTATCTCTAACCCAATTAATCTGTGAAGTCTCCCATGCCACCACAGGGTACAGATAAACACAGGCATAAAAAACTCATCTGAATCATCTCACAGCACAAGAAAAACGCAAAAGGAATCAGAGCACAGTTGGACTCTTGGTGTTATTTTTTTGTATTTTATTCATCTCTGATCTAATCCTTTGTAATCTAAATTTAGCTTAGGCTTTCCTTGTATAGTAACTATCACTGTAAAAAGAAAAAATCCCTGTTTCCAAGAAGGTTTTGCTGGATATTAGATAAATGCAGATGTAGCCAAGTAATGAAGAGAACTTGGTTCTGGATCCAGTGAATGCAACCCTGGTGTTCACATTTCTTTTTTCAACACCATTTGAAGGTATTTTTGTAAAGAACTGAATGAAGTGTGTGTTTAAAACACTGGAAGAACGAGTATTTAAACAAAAAGGCTGTAAGTACTCTATTTCTAGAAAGCCTTCCTGACATGAGTTAAGAGAACAGTTCAATAAAAGGAAAATTGACGTCCAAAATGTTGGAAACTCTTGGGTTACCACACTTTATGAGCCATGGCTAATCTGCATGTGGCACATCTGGCACGAGAGATGTGATACACAACAGGCAACGAGCTGGAGGCAAAAATGCTTTAAAATAAACACCTCAGCACTTCAGAGGGAAGGGAAGAAGGGAGGGAGGGAGGAAGGGAGGAAGGAAGAAAGGAAGGAAAGAAGGAAGGAAGGAAAGGAGGGAGGGAGGAAGGAACGGAGGAAAGAAGGAAGGGAGGGAGGGANCTCCAGCGCTTAGGAACTGTCACTCCCTCGCTGGGATTTCGGGTTCCAAATCCCAAACGTTCCATCCCACTTGGTTCATGCTCACAATATCTCACTGCTTAGCTTGGCGAAGCATCAAAACAGAACACTTTCACCCTCCTTAACCTCTGCTGTTGGCACACCAGTTTATTAAGCTCAGGCCTCACAGAAAATTACCATTTTCCCTCCAAACCAATATAATTCTGTTGTCATCAACACCCCCTGTTACAGCCCTGCCAACTGGAGAATATTCCCTTTTTCCTCACAGGGAAAGGGATACCGCTTCTCTCCAGCTGCTCCCCAGTTATTAGTGAAAGATAATTCATCAGTGAATAATTTTATCAGTTCTGATGACCACTGAGTGCTGACACCTCCAAACCAGTGCGTTAGATAAATAACAGGATATTTGGTAGGATCCTAATATTCCAATTATCTGCACTCCCAAACACTCCTACCAGACATTCCCTGTCCTTGCCATGCTGGAATAAAAACCAGAAGAGTGTGGAAGAGCCCCACACCTCCAGCAAGGAGATGATGATGACCTGCAGACATCCTGAATGGAACAGGATCTGCTTAGTGACCGACCTGGACTCTGCAAAATAAGAAAATTCCCATTTTTCTTCCTATTTCCTTCCATCCTCCTCCCAAAATTGGACTAAAACTCTTCAGAGTGAACGGTTTCTCTGTTCCTTTCACTCTCTGATTTCCACACAATTCTGGGTTGGATTTCTGGCGAGTCAATCAGCACTAAGTGTACAATGTTTTACAGCTCTTCTTGCAGACACCCCACAAAGTCATTTCTGTACCTCTTCTTGTCTACTCCTACTTCTGCATAAAACAGAAGGGGAAAAAAAACCCCTATAAATTTCTAGTTCAGCAACCCATAGATGAAAAAGAAGTTTTTTCTAGTAGATACCAAGCCAAGATTTGAATTTCTAATTGAAGTAAGATTTATTTCTTCTAATTTATTGGTTTTTACCTATCAGGCAGCACCTATCAGAATTATTTTAACAAGAAATTGATTTTTTTTTAAAGAAAGTCTCAAGTTCTGCAATTTCTGGTTTTAATAACTGGCACTAATTAAGTAAACTGTAGCAACAGAAAGTTATATTTCTCCACCTCAAACACGAAATCAAACAACAAAAAACCCAAATAACTAAAAACAGCCAAAAAAAAAAGGAAATAAAAATTACTGACAGCAGCAAAAACTGGAAATGTGTGAGGAAAATATCGGGAATAGAAATTGAAATAAATATGATATGAGCAGAAATCTTCTTTTTTGTTGTCCCCAAAAGCTAGACATTTATTTGCAAACCGTGTCTAGAATAGAAATTAAAAAACAAAGTAAATTTGTCCCATCCCTGGCAGTGCCCAAGGCCAGGCTGGACAGGACTTGGAGCAGCCTGGGACAGTGGGAGGTGTCCCTGCCCATGGCAGGGGTGGCACTGGATGAGCTTTAAGGTCCCTTCCAACCCAAACCATTCTATAATTTTATAATTCTATAATTCTGTGATTCCAAGTCTAAACTGAGTGGGAGCACAGTGCTGATGTTAGGATAGAAAGAAGACAGATTAAGATAAGAACAAGACAGGCAAACCAGCTGCAGTCACAGCACTGCTCTGAACTTCCAACACCTTCCCACTCAAAGCTCTTCAGTGCTTCCCTACCGCAAGAAAAACCCAAATATCCACAAGCAGCTGCTTTTCAAACCCTTGGCAAAAGGTTTTTGCAACAGATGGATACTCAAACATTCCTCAAGCATCACTCCTTGCTAACCTGCCATGGTCTGCTGACTCTAAATGACTCCCTCTCCCATGAATCCTTCCCGACATCAACCACAACCACAAATGTGCATTAAAGCAGGTGGCCACCAGCAACTCCTTTTATCTCTCACATCTGGCACCACACTCCATACAGAGTTCATACATTATCTGCTGCCAATAAATCATAAAATCATAGAATCATGGAATGGTTGGGTTGGACAGGGCCTTCAAGATCATCTGAACTCTGAAGCTTTTCTACTGTCACAGATGCAATTAACAGATGCAATTCACTGA
The DNA here is from genome assembly GCA_013397175.1 of Platysteira castanea. Classification (NCBI taxonomy): domain Eukaryota; kingdom Metazoa; phylum Chordata; class Aves; order Passeriformes; genus Platysteira; species Platysteira castanea. The sequence goes on from VYXC01001531.1 coordinate 78,732, forward strand.
ATATTTTTTTATCCAAAAAGTACAATGTAATATGTTGTAAACTGCGTTTTTAAAAGCATGAAATATAAGCAATCTGTGGGATTCAGGTTAGGTATTTAAATATTATTATGACTGTAGGAAAGACTGAAAGGATAATTAAAAATGCACCAGCAGAGCAGGACATCATTGTTTGCAGACTCAGTTATGACCATAAGCAAAGTTTTTATTTAGTGTCAACAAGATAAAGGTGCTCCCCTTTTCTCACATTCCCCAATTCCCAATTAAGACAAAACAATCAGGAATGGAGCCACCACGTGCTTAACTGGAATTCTTGCCAGTCTTTAACTTCACAAAAATCCAGCCTAAACACTGAGCAAATTATCCTTCAGTTGACAATCTGCCATTGGGACAGGGGAGTTTTGGGCTTTTGATCATTACTTGGTTTGATAAGAGCTTTGATAATGATTTTTCCCCAATTAATACTGCAATCTCCCTATATCCCACTTATTTTACATTAAGCTTGGAGTATTTGCTTAAGAATAATCAGTAAAAATTTGTTTCCCTTGAATTTTTATTTCCTCCTTTCTGTGGTTTCAGCTTCATCTCCCCACTTTTCTTCCTCCTCCAGTTTTCTCTTCATCATCCCTCTTCATCTTCCTCAGTGGATGGACAGCCTGATGATCCACTTGAACACAAATCCAATTAAAAATATCCCTGGGACACTTGATAGCTGCATCCCACAACTCCTTAATGCAACATGCCATGAAAGCTTTGTGTTGCAACGAATCCTGTAAAACACTTTTGGGTTTTGGGGTTTTTTTTTGAGGTAAAATAATATCATCAGTAAAAACAGTGTAAAAATAGTGTCAGTTCAAGTTCACAAAAAAACTCTGGACGTTCATCTACGTTGAAGAGTTCAGCAGCAAGAACAATGCCAGTAAATTTCTGGAGAGCAACATGAGGTACAGGATTTTATAGCAATCCTGGGGGTCACAAAGCTGCAGTGGGGGAACCTCATTTTTTTTTACACACCATTCTCCGGGCTGTGACATTTCAGGCTAAATGATATGAGGTGTGATAAATGCAAGCTCTCGTTTGAATACAAACAGATTCTTAAAATATTTTAACTAGGAATATAAGCGAAAATAAATTAGGCCAATGGGATTTAGGGCAAGAACTCAAGATTCTGTGGGATTTTCTAAGTTTACTGCTTAAGTTAGAAATTACACAAGCTTTCAGAGTTTTTGGCTCTGGAAACAAGTAATTCAAATTAATTCTGAAATTGAATCACTCTCTTCTGACTGGCAGCATAAGAATAAACAAAAATCAGTGTCCTTATTCTTAACCACATCAGAACAGGTGCTGTGTGAACTTCCCCAGGCAGAGGTGCTTTAAGTTTCGCAGCTCCTTTGCTTCCATAGTAAACCCAACCTCTCCTCCTTCTTTTAGTTTTGTATTTTAATGTAACAAGGGCAAGGAGACAGAGATGTGCAAAATGGAAATTGGAAGCTAACTCTGAGTTTCTAACAAATCTGATTCTCTTTTCCATGTGTAGTCACAACAACAGCCTGAAATCTCCAAGGAATCATTTGGACTTTGTGCCACTGCATTTGGTTGTAGTTCAGGCTTTGGATCTTTCATAGAATCCCAGAATGGTTTGGGTTGGAAGGGACATTCAAGCTCATCCAGTGCCACCCCTGCCATGGCAGGGACACCTCCCACTGTCCCAGGCTGCTCCCAGCCCCAGTGTCCAGCCTGGCCTTGGGCACTGCCAGGGATCCAGGGGCAGCCACAGCTGCTCTGGGCACCCTGGGCCAGGGCCTGCCCACCCTGCCAGGGAACAATTCCTGCCCAAGATCCCACCTATCCCTGCTCTCTTTCAGTCTGATGCCATTCCCTCTTGTCCTGTCACTCCATCCCTTGTGAAAAGTCCCTCTCCAAAATCCCCCGTCCATAATGTGGGCAGCAGTCTGTTAATCAAACACATGATCAAATCACTTGGATGCCTACCTATTATTCTGTTGTATCTGAATGCAGCATTGTCTTTATATTCCTTTATTATTCTGACGATTACAGCAATTATAATGAAGAGGTTTGGGGGGAAAATGCAAATCCAGGATTTGTCCAAGGGTCAAGCTACTCCTCGAGGTTAATTAGGGAGTGGGGAAGTTGATTCATCTGATCATATTATTAGGGAGTGGCCCAGGGTGCCCAGAGCAGCTGTGGCTGCCCCTGGATCCCTGGCAGTGCCCAAGGCCAGGCTGGACACTGGGGCTGGGAGCAGCCTGGGACAGTGGGAGGTGTCCCTGCCATGGCAGGGGTGGCACCAGATGGGCTTTAAGTCGTTTCCAACCCAAACCATTTCATGTTTCTGTGATTAATACCATACCTAGTTTTTCTATGCCATGCTCTCCCCTTTTTAAGTTCATACACTGTCCTACACTGATTTATGCCTGGTTTTGAGGTTTTTAAATTATTTTTAGAAGCACATGACTTTATTTAAGACTATATTCTGATCTGAGCTCATGCAAACAGGCAGTAAGTTGGATATTTGATGAACACAAGGATATCTTTCTCAGTGAAGTGCAAATATTAATCCCTGAGTACTTCTGCGCAGTTTAAGTTTAGGCAACATTTCCTTTTCCTAAATAAAAGTTACAATTCAGGAGCAAAATTGACAGCCATGGAATTAGCAAACCAATAGCAATAATATACACATAGTACATTGCATTTAATATTACATATAACAAGATATCATATTTGTTATGGCATATTGTATTCTGTTACATGTATCGTATGCTTCAAGTTAATCCTCCTCCTCCTCAAGAAGCTGCGACGATTTGAAACTTCAGCGTTCAATTTTTGCACTTCATTACCAAATTCTTGTTATTTAAAATGTGGGCATGAAAACAGCACCGTGTAAAACAAACCAGCAAAATGTGACTGAAACCCTGCCACGACCATTCTTTCACTCTTGTTTTAACTGTGCAGCCTTCCAGGGTTTCCTCTCAGATTTAAAGAATGATTCCCCTCAGATTTAAGGAATGGTTCCCCTCAGATTTAAGGAACCATTCCCCTCAGATGTAAGGAATGATTCTACTCAGATTTAAGGAACAATTCTCCTCAGATTTAAGGAATGATTCCACTCAGATTTAAGGAATGATTCCCCTCAGATTTAAAGAACAATTCCCCCCAGATTTAAGGAAAGATTCCCCTCAGATTTAAGGAATGAGTCCTTCCCCTCAGATTTAAGGAACCATTACCCTCAGATTAAAGGAACGATTCCCCTCAGATTAAAGGAACAATTCCCCTCAGATTAAAGGAACAATTCCCCTCAGATTAAAGGAACAATTCCCCTCAGATTAAAGGAACAATTCCCCTCAGATTAAAGGAACAATTCCCCTCAGATTAAAGGAACAATTCCCCTCAGATTAAAGGAACAATTCCCCTCAGATTAAAGGAACAATTCCCCTCAGATTTAAGGAATGATTCCCCTCAGATTTAAAGAACAATTTCCCCCAGATTTTAGGAAAGATTCCCCTCGGATTTAAAGAACCATTCCCCTCAGATTAAAGGAACAATTCCCCTCAGATTTAAGGAAAGAGTCCCCTCAGATTTAAGGAATGATTCCCCTCAGATTTAAGGAACAATTCCCCCCAGATTTAAGGAAAGATTCCCCTCAGATTTAAGGAATGAGTCCTTCCCCTCAGATTTAAGGAACCATTACCCTCAGATTAAAGGAACGATTCCCCTCAGATTAAAGGAACAATTCCCCACAGATTAAAGGAACAATTCCCCTCAGATTAAAGGAACAATTCCCCACAGATTTAAGGAATGAGTCCTTCCCCTCAGATTTAAAGGAACCATTCCCCTCAGATTAAAGGAAAGATTCCCTTCAGATTTAAGGAATCATTCCCCTCGGATTTAAGGAATGATTCCCCCCAGATTTAAGGAACGATTCTGCTCAGATTTAAGGAATGATTACCCTCAGATTTAAGAAATTATTCCTTTTCCTCAGATTTGAGGAATGATTCCCCCCAGATTTAAGGAATGATTCCACTCAGATTTAAGGAACCATTCCCCCCCGATTTAAGCAATGATTCCACTCAGATTTAAGGGTGCTTCAAGGCTGTGTTTGTGTCCCTGTGATAACTGGGATTGTTCAGGAACTTCCAGCAGCAGGGAAATCCAATCTCCTATCAGAGTTCAACACGGGTTAATTGCTCTGCAAAACGGGTATCTTTATTTTATGACTCAATTCCCACTGGGAATGCCAAACCTCCCTCTGCACTGCAAGCGGGGGGCCCACTCCGTTAACAGGAAGAAAATCCACTAATTTTACACAATAAAAAAAGAAAGAAGGGCACATTTTGCCTTCAATTCCATGGAAAATCAGGCACACAAGGTGCGTGACAGGAAAATAGGGACCTGATTGTTCGGTGCCCTGAGGAATGGTGCACAACAGGTGGAAAGAAAATCAGGGAAAATCGACGCAAAGGAGACGACAAATCTCAAGAGAGAAATTTTTCAGCAAGCGTATCATGGAAAATGGTATGGCAGGGAAGAGTCTGGGAATGGCACAGGACCAAATCAGTGCCAAAAACTTCCGAATTCCTCCCTTTTTACAGGCAAGGGAGGGAACAGACTCTTGGCTGTGTCACAAGAATTCCTGCGTGATCTTTTGTTATCAGGCTGAGCTTTCTCCAGCACTGGCTGGTGCAAATCACTACCCATAAATGAACAGCAGAATAAAGTATGAAATATTATACATTTAAAACGAAATGAGCAAAAAAACCTACTGTTGAACTTAATTTGATTTGATTTAAGGGAAACAAACCTTACTCTGTTATTTGAGCTGATCTTCAGCACCAAAGGAAGGCACAAAATACTGAATATAAATAAATACCCCTAAGGAAGAAAAGCACAGAAGCAGCTATTTAATGCACCAACTATTTTTGTTTTGATGATTAAAAGTCCTTCAACCATATAAATAAATGAAGAAATGGAAGTTTAAAAGTTAGTAATAAAAGTGATGTCAATAATGAAGGAATACAATATACATATACATATATTCCTATTTCTAAAGAGCAGGTCTATTGCTCTTAGTATCTAACTTTGGATTTTAAGAATGACATTCATCAAGCAAAGCATTCCTATCCCTAACAAAATCCTAACAAAATCAAGGGATCTGAGCTTTTAAAGATGGTATGAATATTGTGACCTCGATATCAAAACTGCCAAATATTTTTGGGTTATGTAGCTGCAGAAAAGATTGAGTATAGAATATGTACAGTGTTTAAATGCATCTAACCTATGGAACAGCACATAGTTTTTAAATTTCCTATTTAAATTTCCTATTTAAATTTCCTATTTCCTGAGAGAAAGGCACCTTTCCTGCAAGGAAGACTCCTTCCTGAACACCACGGTATTCCCCAGCTCCTCAACCAAAATTCCTGAGGGAGGAGGGTGGAGGGGGTTAATTTATACAAACTGTTAATGTTGGGGATAAAACACTCATTTTTAGCAGACTGATAATGTACAGGAGAGTCTCACCATGCTAAAATACAAAGATTATCATGGAATCATGGAATGGTTTGGCTGGGAAGGGGCCTTAAAGCTCATCCAGTGCCACCCTCTGCCATGGGCAGGGACACCTTCCACTGTCCCAGGCTGCTCCAAGCCCCATCCAGCCTGGCCTTGGGCACTGCCAGGGATGGAGAAGCCACAGCTTCCCTGGAAAACCTCTGCCAGGGCCTCCCCATCCTCACAGGAAGAATGGTGGATCCAGCTGCTGATGGAGCGAGAAGCAGCACGGTGCCTTTGTGATATATTTTGTAAAGCCTACACTAAATGCCAAGTCTCCACCTTGATGTGACGTTTCAACCCATTCCCCAGAATTTCTCTGATTTTAATTCAACTCTTAAAAAATACAGTTTCAGTGGGGAATAAGGGGGATCACCAAGGAATAACTAAACCCAGAGTAAAACATCGCAAGGACTTGAAAACCAAATTAAAACCCCCCAGTCCATAACACAGTTTGTCAGTCTCAGCTTGTTTGCCCCTGAAGTGCCATTCCCATCTCCTTCAATTACACAGTGTTTTTCCTTAACTCAGACCTGCATCAGCACCATCCATATTTCAATACAACTAAACCAAGAGTTTTCAAATAAAATGAGTCTTCATGCCCACTTCCCAAAATTAGAGCTGTAGCTCAATTTGTCAACATTCACAATATGAATCTAGAAGAGTAAAAGGGCACCAACAAAGGAAAACATTTTCTTCTGAAAAGCTTTTAGCTGTTTGGAAATTGTTTATTCTCAATTGACATTTTATTTAAATATCCTATTCAGCAATTATGAAAGGAACCCCAGCCCACATTTCACTTCCACTAAAATTCACCATTTTTGTGTCAAACTTTCCCTAACAATGGCACTTTGTGCTTCTTAAATATCGGGGGAAAGGGATCCACAATGGCATTTCATACAGAATATATCCCATGCTGGCTTAGTCATGTGTAAATCAAATTTTCTGCCAACTAAAATATTGAAACAGGATCTAAGATAAAGCATAAAACTGAAATTTATATCTAATTAATTTAATTTTAATGAAATGCTTGTGAAACCATTCCAGCCAATTAGGGTGAGCAGAAATATTAGAAATAGAAATATTTCTTTGTTAATCTCAAGTCTTGTGAGTGTAATAAGTGTGTCTCTGTAATGTAACACTTGTATCCCTACACCAGACGCAGCCTGAAAAAACCAATGGTTTCATTTTAAAACCTGCCCTCCCAGGGATGCTCTGAGGAGACCCAGGAACTTTTTCTGGCAGGCTTAACCTGCTCAGGTGGCATTAGGATAAACAGCCAGGAAGAAAAGGTTCCTGAAACCCACAGAAAGGATTTCCTTCTAGAAAAGAAAGCAAGGTTCTAATGTTTGGGGAAGGATTTGAAATTTCAGTTCGAGAAATAAAAATTGCAATGCTTCAAAAAATAGCCTGAAAGGACTTTTAATGTGAAATCACAGAAGGAATATTGATCACTTAAAAGAACATACAACATTTTAACAGATTTTTATTTGACAATTAGGCCGATGCCATTTAATTTTGGGCACCTACAGGTGAATTCCCACTTTGCTGTGACCTCAGACACACACATGCAGGCCAGGGACAGGACAGTGAGCACCCAACGCCCCAACCACCAGGCCCTGCCATCTGGAGAGCTAATGAACAATCAAGGGATCCCAAATTAAAACGACACAACTTTCCCTTCGAATCTTTAGGACAACACTGTCAAGTCCAATCTATTCCCTCAGCCTCCAGAATCAATTTTTCAAACTTTATGACAGGTCTAATAGTTCCCACCTGTTCCTCCTGCCTGACTTTTGACTGGCACGTTCCCAGCCAGGGTGGAAATGCAGACAAAGGCCCCTATTAGGCTCCGGCTGTTTCTCTACTGTGAGGTTGCTCAGCCATTAAATTAATTCCAGCCCCCTTTTCCCCCCTTCCATCTCTTCATTTTTGGGGGGTATGGAGGTTTGGGGAAGTGGAAAAGGGAGACAAAAGTTTGGCATCCATTTGGTGGAGGAGGGACGAGAAAATCGGAAGTCAAAAAGTTAAATGCTGGATTTTTTGATCATCTACGAATTAAACAATTTACTTTACGACAAATCCCATTCATTGAGTTCTTGAGGTGTCTGTATCATATTTTCAACCATCAAAACTTGGTAAAATGTGCAAGAGTCCCTCATGCAGTGCTTGATTATATAAAGAAAGTGTTGCAATGTTTTCCTGGGAATCCTGAAGGATCAATAAGTAACTATTTTTTCTGCAAGCAAAGGAAATTATTTTTCCTGAGATATGTTTTTCTTTCATTCAGAACTAGCAATTAGACACAAGCACTACACACATATCCTAACAAATTTACATTGGTTCCTTTGGAAGCAGCTTAAAAACCCGACAACTTTGTCCCTCAATAACAATTACCTAATTTTTGCAAAAATTTCTAGAGATTCATGAAATGTTATTATTTAAATCTCAAGGTCCTTTACTGAACTGCAAATCACAAGGGTTACATTATCCTATTATCCATGACAACAGAGTACTGACAGCATCAACCATAAGACAAAAATTTTAATAAAACAAAGGTCTTTTTGTAAGATAAACTTAAGATAGATTATTAATAAATTAATAATTCCAATTATGATCTGCCTAGGACCATCTTCCTACCATAAGACACACAGAGCCAGGAATTGTACTTTACAATTTACCTGCAAATTGACTATTTAAGCCTCATCATGATGGGGGAAATTCTGAAGACCTACATCTGTAAGCACTTCATTGTATTTGGATTTCTTAATACAAAAAAGTAACCTTTAAACATATGAGAGTAAAGGTTCTACAATCGCTGAAAAAACAAGATCACTTCTCTTAGCAACCTTGCCTTCTTGATAATTCATCACTCATAAATTGGTCAGATTCTATTCAGCTTGATCCAAATCCAATCACAAAACTCAGAATTAAACACTTGATCTTATTGAGATGTTGGAACGAAGTTACTGACAACCACAACCAAAACCAACTGGGACGGAGGAAATCTCTTCACCTATTAAACTATCACCAATTTCTTCATAGTCCTTTCAACCCTGGGGGCTGAACATGCTGTGAGTATCAAAAATGAAGAAGCAAACGCTACAAATAACTGTATTTCTGTAAAGTAACTCTTTGTGGCCTCTTATCAAATTAGCAAGTCTCTATCTCTCCAAAAGCCACTGCAAAATCAGCTGCAGGATGGAAATCTGGGGGAGAGGATTGGCAAAATTAGACAGCAACATTTTTTTAATGAGTGGATGTTTGTACACACAGGGAATAGTTTGGAATTGAAATTCCTATTTGTCCATAAATTGCAATGGAGGCTCCCAGGCTGGGAACTGAAGCCATTCTTGTTGGTTAGCTCATCAGTGACAACAACACTCCAGACAATTTCATCTCGATTAAAGAAAAAAATCCCAAACAAAATTCCTGAGGTTATTTTTCACCTGTAAAATTCATCTGCCTTTTCTACAGATAAATTAACTCTGCTATTCAAAAGCAGCTGCCACAAGAATTTACAGCTGCAGGTAGAAACAGGTTTAGAGTTTCTGTCCTGAAGAGCAACAACTTCCCAAAGACAGTTTTTTCCATCAGACTTCCACTAAACACAACAGCACAGCCCCTGTACACAGACTCCAAGATGAGATTTAGTAACTGTGATTTTCCTATCACTTAATCCCATTTAAACCCTCATGAACAACCTTCTCTAAGGTATCCCACAGCTCATTCACAAGGGTCATCTGTGTGATGCTGAAAGAACCTCTACCAGAACCCTAATCCATGTTTTAAAAACTCAAACCAAGCACTAAAGAGCATTTTAGTGAAATATTCAGCAAAAGAAACGAGAGAAAATAGGAATGTTTAAATTAGAGGCACAATCTGCTTGGCATCACTCTTCTCAAGTAATAGGCTTAGAAAATAACTTGCACTAGAGAATGTATTTAATCTCCTGAATATTAACATTTATTAAATTAAATTTCCTCACGGTGATGTTCAGAGGAATAAAGATTAAACTCCACTACCAATCAGAAAGTTGTCCCACTCTGCTTTTCCCACCCTTTATGACTCAGTATTTTATATATGATCAATTAATATCCTGTGAACACAAAGTTCTCTGTTTTGTGCCCAGTTTCTTCCAGAGCATTGTGTGTTACAATTATGAATTCCCAATCAGAAAGTTAATTCGGGATGCCCTGGATCCCCCTCTTACCCATCCAGAAGATTCATGGTTGTCGTGGTCACCTCAGCGAAAAGAAGGATCTTTCCCAGCTTCTTGGTTTGAAGGTTCTCCTGATAGGTCTTCAGGCTGAAATGTTCTGAGGAGAAACTTCCCATCTCTGTGACCACGGGCATCAGGGACGGAGTCACTTCCACTTTGGACTCCCAGGATGAAACAAATTTCAGAGACACCTTGCTGGATGCCCTCACTCCCTCAGCATCCACGTTTCCCTCCAGCCACTTCAGGAAAGCAAGATGGATTTCCTGCAGGCAAGGGCAATAAAATAAGAAATACAGATCACCCCACGTGAAAACACACAAACGTTCTTCCAAAACCATTTTTATTCAAGCAATCATCTACTTCAAAACAGATAAATTAACTCTGTTTCCTCTTCAAAAAATAAATTCTGCTGCTTGTCCTGGTCCAGCCTGGCCTGACTACTTGGCAGTGCCCTCCTAGAGTTGAGACCATGCTCCTCTGCAGATTAATTTAACTTCATCTTTCCCTGCAGCAAGGTTTGCAGAGGTCTTCCTACATCCTGAGGCATGGAGTGCACACACTCAGCTGCATCATGCGGGTTTCTCAACGTGCTGAGATCCTCTGCTGGAAGAAGGCCTTTAGTCCATCACTAAGACTCGATTTAAAGGCTGAACCAGCAGCTAAGAAAAACATTTACTGATTTCTCAGTGGAATATCTGCTAAAATGGCTCATGCCTTCAGCTAAGGGATGATTTACTACTCTTAGTACCCATGTGGTGACACTCAGACTGTTGCACATCACTCCTTCTGGAGATAACTAATTCTGCCTTGAGAGGTTTGATATGAAATGTTTGCCATGTCTTTAGGAACAGCCACAAACACAGACTCGGGGACTTTTTGCTCAGTGTGCAGCTCAAATTTTGGAGAGTTGAAGCTGCCTTTTGTGTGATAAATGAAACCACAAAAAATTGTGATTTCAGTTCGACTGGAAATAAGGCACTCGTGATTCTTGCCCCCAAATTTCCAAGAGGAAGAGATCTGATTTTTAAATAAAAAGGCTCTAACCAAGCACACGTCCCTCCTTGCCATCACTGCTGTATCTGGGAACTGGAATACATTTCCTACATGAGTGCTGAAGGCAGGACTAAGCTCTCCTGCCCTTGAACGAGATGTCTCTGAGCTCCGGCCCAACTCTTCAAAACCCACAAACCACAAATGAAGAGCAAACTTCTCATAAATCGTTATCTATCTGATGCCTTAGGTTTTAACTTTTATATTTTTCAAATCCTGTACTGCCCAGTGTGTAACTCTGAAGTTTCTTGTAGCTCGGTAGCTGCTCTCTTAGGCCAGACAGACACAACAAAGCCTCTCTGAGCTGTTCAAGGACACTCGGGCTGTCCTAGGCCCAAAAAGTGTAAATTAGGGCCTCTAGAGAGGTGGAGAAATTGAAGAAATTACATCATTAGCTAAAGTTTTAATTGGTGAATTTATGCTGATATGCAAATGAACCAAACCTATAAAAGTGTGCAGAACTCGTGACTTGTTGTCCATCCGGGGTCCATTTTGGAAGCAGCCTCTGGCTCCCCAGGCTGTGCCTTTGAAGGCTTCTCAATAAATCCCTGCCTTTATTCCCTTACTCCTGTCTGGTCTCTGTTTCTAGGCAGCCACTCAAGGCATCACATCCAAGGAATGACTCCTCTTTTCCACATCCCACTCTCTACCTGAAGACGGAATGAGAGAAGTGCTCCTGTTCCTGACACCTTCCTCTGGGCTTTCCAACCCCAGAAATGGCATTTTCTCAAATTTCACCGAGGTTGCTGCCTGTGCTGAGTGTCAGCAGAGGGGCTGCAGCACCGGTGGCAGAGCAGGACACAAAGAAAGGAGTAACTTTTCCCAAATCCCATCAGGCACTCACTTCTAAGCCCCAGAACAACCTAAGAGAGACTCAGCAGCTAAACTTTAGTTACAGAGAAATTACTTCTCATTTCTTGCTTTCCTAAAGCTCCCTCTGAGTATTTTCTAACTTCTCAGACAAAATATGCTTTAAATATTTCCTCTCCCTTCTTTTATATTTTTTGTTATGCATCATAAATGATGATGTGATGATGATTAAAGGTTTTGCAAGCATTTCTTTGACTTGCACCTTCACTCAGTGTAACACCAGAGCTCTGACAGACTAAATAAATTCCTTGCACATTATCCTACTTGTTTTACATACCCACAGTAACTGATTGGCTGTAACTGATATTTAGAAAAATTACAGCTTTCATTTTTGTCAGGGAGAACATGGAAAAACTCTGCTTAATCAGAAAGTTTTTTCCTATTGCTTTCCGAACACAGAAATTCACTCAGCAGCACTGGGTGTGCGAGTCCTACACGCAGAAACACAATTTTAACTCACCTAGGGATGGGTTTACAGTCTTACAGAAATTAGGTTACAAAATAAAGGTAACTGAAGTGTGATGAGGCTGTAAATAAATAAATATGAAAGCGCTTGAGGTTGTGTCAGAAATTCTGGCTTAGTTTTGCCACAGAATATTTTCTGAAAAGAACAAAATAGCACCTATTTCTGTGTGATGTTCCATTATTATAAATATGCCACACGATCCCAGGCTTTTACCCACCTGAGTGTACTATTTCAAGTGATTTTCCCCCACAGATTTTAGGCAAACTTCTTGATTTCATTGCTTCCAACACACACTGAACCATTTAAGGATTGTTATATGTGTAGAATTCTCAAGCTCAGTTCCCCCCATAATGTCCACGTGCTTATTGAGCTGATTAAAAATATAAACATTTAGAATAAGTAATCAGGGACGGGGATTTTTACAAACTCCTAAGAAAATAGGGGTTTACATGTTTAACAAAGCTTCAAGTGCTGGTGACAGTGGAAAAATTAATTTTTACTGTAAGAACTTCCTTCCCACAAAGTTCCAGGAGCAGGGATGCTGAACCGGTGCCTTGTGGTCCTCACAATTATATTGGCACAGCAAAAATAACATTATTGTATAATGAAATAAACTTCTATACGAAGTCAGGGTTAATTTCTCCTTCCAGTCCATTGAAAAGGAATATAATCATGTCAGAACTGTGTGGTTTAACGTGAGGATCCAGCTGGAATTCCCAACCTCTCCTATTCCAGCAGCATCCGCCGTTCTGCAGCAGCCTCTGGTGGCCACTGACACCAGAAGTGTTGGCTCAGGAAGCTCCTGGACACCTCTGGGAGCAGCCCAGGCATTGACCACGAGGGCAGGGAACACCCAAACTGCTGCACACGCCTTTCCCCGGCCCTTACGGAAATCCTGGAAGATGCTGCTCCAAGCTTTAATGGAATTGTGGAATCCCAGAAGCTGCAGCTGTTCCGTGTTCAGGCTCTGACAGGATCTGCAGCTACTCACACACGCAGTCATGGAAAATCTGGATTTCCCAACCTACCAGCGACATACTTTGTGAATTTGTTAGCTAAACTCGTCGTAGGGTGGCACGAATAAATTCTGAAATTGTTATTCATCGGGTTTGGGCAGGAGGGCTGAAGCCAAGCCAAATGAATTTTTATACAACTGCAGAATCCCAGAGTGGTTTGGGTTGGAAGGGATTTTAAGGATCATCCATTCCCATCCCGTGCCATGGCAGGGACACCTTCCACTGTCCCAGGCTGCTCCCAGCCCCAGTGTCCAGCCTGGCCTTGGGCACTGCCAGGGATCCAGGGGCAGCCACAGCTGCTCTGGGCACCCTGGGCCAGGGCCTCCTCACCCTCCCAGCCAAGAATTTCTTCCCAATATCTAATTTAATGCTGTCCTTTTTCATCTTAAGGCCATTATTTCCTATAAAACTGCAAGGTTTTTCTTCCAATCACACTTTTCACATGTACATTCCCAAAGGCAAAGATATTCCCTTCTTTCTCAACGTAAGAATTAAATTTGACGTCCCAACCAAACAGTGACAAAAAACCTACTCAGCTTTCAGAGTTAAAATATTCTTTTACAAGTTTAATATTTATAAGGAGAAAATGTTTCTATCCATATTTTAAATGGCAAAAAAATGCAATTTCAATGCATTATTAAAAAAACCCAGCCACCAAGAGCAGAAAAGCACTGCACCAACAGAAACCACCCAACACCTCTCACAAATAAATTCTCCACACTCCAAAACTTGATTTAAATCCTTTAGAGAGAAGCAAGGAGAGATTTGGAATTTCCAAGCACTGATTCAGGGACACACCAGGAGAACTGTGATTGCCAGACTGAGAGTGGCACTGAACGAAAAGTTCTGAGTAGGCAGGGAGATGTAGAGAACATTAATTCCCAAAATTCCCAAAGTTAAGCTACTGCACACAACAGACCCTCAGCTCCTCCACTCACCAGCACAAACTGCTCCTTGTGGGAACTGCAACACAAAGAAGGAAGAGCAAAAGCTGTATTTTATTTATGATTTCACATCTGCTTTGCATGATTTTAAGAGTTTGGTCAGGTGTGTGCAGAAACCGCTCGGTAACAGAAGTTTGCTTTTGCTGTTCAAAATTCTTTTTAATTTCATAATCATTAAGTTTCACTTTTCCCTAACGCTCACTTAGAGGTTGAGATTGAACAACAAGGAAGAAAAAACGGAGACAAAAACCAGCTGCATATGGACCCTTCTCTGTTGTAGTATAAAATAACACAAAATTACAGCTCCTGATGGAGAAGATTTTATTTGCACCTGGGCTCTGTCAAACAATGAGAGTTCTGCATCGAGCACAGAAACTCACAGTTAGAATGGCAGAAAATAACCCCAAATCCAAGGCTTTATTCCTACAATCTGTTTATATAGATAGGATTTGGATGTGGTTTTTATATTTTTATCTGTACGTTTGTGTACACAGATAAATGCAAATATCTCTCACTGGGCAGATCTGGGAGCTGCTCTTTCCTACCAAACCCCAACGATGGGCCTGAAACTCTCTATCAATGGAATTCTTTGTTCAGACAAAATTCACTCACGGCCTAAATTCATTTGGTTCCTATTAAAAACATGGAGGCGAAACGAAATGAAAGCTAAAAATACAATGCCATAAAGCAAACATTTTCCATCAGCTCCCTCCTCTCCTGTGAGGGAAAAGGAGATGATTTTAACCACTGATGCCCTACCTGAAGACTCAATATTGGGATTAAAATCTTGTACTTTAGCTGTGCTTGCAAAGTGAGGCCAAATATTCACTTTCTGGAGACACAGAACGTGATTTTAAAACTTTTCCCCTTCCTTTGTATAAAATCTAATGATTTCCAATGAACTGCCTCCATTTTTGAGAAGTTTGCAGTCAATGCACTGATTCATGTAATTATCAGCTGATCGAGTGATTATATCTCTTATTTATTTTTATATATATAATATTTATGTTTGTAAACTGCAAGCAAGTGAAGATTATCCAGGCATAAAGCACCAGACTTTTAGAGGAGCCTGTCTAGAGCAAAACCAGACATCACACCTTCAGTATGACTAAAATCTGCTTTTTTATCCCAACTCCCTGTTCCCAAAGGAGAATTATACAATTCCAGTAGGATCTCAAAAGTATGTATTTCATCCCCATGGATTCTCTATTAGCACTGATAGAAAAGGACATTTTTAATGAA
>VYXC01001533.1:3403-32709 GCA_013397175.1 Platysteira castanea
AAACTACCAAATGAAAAAACAATGAGAAAAAGTACATGTGAAACCTAGGCCTTGTAATTTAATGTATGCTGGTTACTTCTCATGTTGCCAGAAGCAACAAAAATGAACTGTTTATCAAGAGCAATTATTCTCCGATTTATGGTTCTTGGGATGGGAAGAGCAGACAGATGGAATGTACATGGTATCTCAAAGGAGATGACTGATGAAAGTATTCAAAATTTCACTGGTCTCTGGAGGATTCACATAGGCAGATATTCTAAAGAGAAACAGTATTTTTCCTTTAAGAAGGCATTACTTTGGAAAGCTAAACCTCAACCTTGTTCTATTGTCTTGGGGTTAATTTTCAAATTAAACCCTAGTAAGAAAAAAATTTATTTTCCTCTAGGATGTCTGAGTGCTGGTATTTCCCACTGTCACACAAAATACACTCCTCTGCAGCCTGAAGTCAGACCAAGGTAACAATTATATGCCACAGTGACTCATTTTCTTGAGGGCAGGATGCCTGACAATAGTGTACCCAATGATTGTTTACAGTACCTTGTATTTTGTGCTTCAAGCCATTGCTGAATGCCTTAACGATACCTCAGCTCTTTACCAAATGAAGACTGCTTTCCCTCTTGGTTGCTTTTGACAGGGCAATATTTCTATATTTGACATTGAAAAATGAAAAAAAAAAAGAGCGTTTGTCCCTCAGCCTCCTCTATCCATGTTGGTATTTAAGTATTTTAATTACTACATGGCTCTCCTAAGACAAAAGCAAAACAGAACAACAAACCACCAACTTTTTGTATCTCAGGTCTTGTGGTTTTCATGTGTATGTGTGTTTGGGTTTTGAGGTTTTTTTTAATGTAATTTCTAAGTTTTAGAAATCTTAGAGGGCTTTTCTAAAAAAGCAAGAGATTCAGGAACAGATGGAAGAAAACAAGACAAAATCAGCTATGTTAGAATAAGAAGTTAAGCAGATTCCACATAATGTACCAGAGTGGATGGCTTTTGATGTTTGCTTAGGGCAAGAATCTTCAAAAAGCACTGCTTCATCTTGGAAAAAATGCTACTGCTCTGAAATCCAAGTTTGTTCTAAATAAAGTCTATCTAGAACTTGAGCACTGGATAGATTCCTAGATGTGATATCCCTCATAAGGGGGAAAAAAAGAAGATAAATCTCTAAGAGACTGGAAAATTCACATTTTCATAGAAATATGGGAAGTTATTTAGATGGCATTGTTATCTAAATAATAATATCAAATCAAGGGAGAGGTTAGAGTGTCTACACATGTCCAAGGTTCATTTTAGCCTACATATTAATGTGATTTTTTATTACTACGCAGCTTATACTTAGATCAACATTACCATTGTTCTTGTCTGAAATACAGTTATCACTCTGACAAAGGAAATTCCAACTTTTCGAGCTAATAAATTGCAGGCATTCTTGGCAGAGAAGGATGCTCCAGTTTACCTCTGTAGGTATTTTAATCAATTTGCATTCTTCTCAGAATTTTTTTTTTCCTGACTCATTATTCAGATTTTTTGATGCCCCCAGAACAAGATTTGCTCTTGGACTGATGCTATTCAGACGCAATAATGCTTTTGTCTTTGAATGAAGAGACTAAAAGCCTTAGAACAGAGATCAGTTTTGTTACTAAACGAGAACTCAACACAGAGATCCAACATGTCAGATTCTCTCATACCAATTCTCAAGGTCAAAAATGAGGAGAGAGGAAGTTTTTTTAATTATTGCTCAGCTTCTCAGGCATTATGCAAAAGTGCTGAATTGTAAATTACAGCTGATTTGGTGATGTTTGCATATGAGCAAAATTATTCTGGGAAATCAGATTATGAATATTATTGATCCCAAGGTTCATAGAATATGTCAGTGTTAAAATCACAGTGCAGTAAACTGAATTTGTCATACAATATTTTCTATTCTATCTTCTTCCCAGCAGAATAGTCCTTTCCCTGTTTCCTAAAATATGTCATTAGCTGCAACACCCTTTCCTTCATATGCTATAAGCATCTTCTTATAATGTGACGCTCAAGTTTTCCCTAAGAAAGAAATAATAACAACCCATGCAATTTTAAGGAAAGTGTACATGTAAATCATGCAAGAATTTGGCAAATATCTTACATCCTGGAAACTTTTAGGGACAGAAGGGAAGACGAATCACTGAGAGATCCTCTCAGCAGACTGTCCCAAGTGTATAACGTGTATTGAAGCAACTGCAGAAAGGTGTTTTCTTCAGTCCCATCCAGAAGCAGCTGGGGAAAACATGAATCATCTGAAGTTACACATGTAATAAAAATGCATCATACTCTTTCCTGAAGCAATCACCAGTCACAGCTTATCCTGTACTCATTTACAGTGCAAAATTGATTGGTCTAATGTTAAAACCCTTGCCAAATCACTATCAAAATATTTGTATTTTCTCTCCACAAAACTGTCTGTGAAGTATATTTCAGCAGTTTAGTGGAGACTGTCTGTTCAAAAATGAGAACATGAAGCACTAGCAGAAAAGATGAATCCAGCTCTAATTACTTTGTCTTGTTGCTGTTATTCAATTATGCTGGTCTTCTGACAAAATAAAGAGTAGAGCATAGCATAAAAAGTTGGTATTTCTATTTTCAAGCTGTGAACTGAAGGCTTTCTCATTTGGTTTTTTTAGCATTTAGTCACAAATGCTACCTCTATTCCTGAGGATGGTGAAAGAACATTTTATTTCAATCAGGACATGCAAAGTAAGAGAAGGGAGACTATTTAACCAGGAGTATATTTCAAAGAAAGGTAAAAAGGGTTGCTACAGGTTCTGGGGGAGTCTGAATTCAGCAATAAAAGAGAATTAGAGTTACAAATTCCAAGTAAACAGAGTTTAGTTACCTATGGGATTTTCATTGTTGAATATACCGAATGGATAACAGACTCAGCTCCCAATATAATTACTTTGTAAATATTTTTCATATGGACAGGATAGAGTAGGCTTATTCATGGCTGATGATCTTTCTCTCAGATCTTGGAAGAAAGCTAGATTTCAATCTAATGTTTCAGGTAATACAAAGGTAGGTGTGGGTGCAGTATTGCATAATCTAAATTCTCATATTAATCCAGCAAATTTAACTGCTGTCTATGGGTGCAGTGCCCTGCTATGAAGGAAAAAAAACCCCTTCAGAAATACTTTAAACAGGTATTAAAAGACTATTCAGAGTGGTATATAAGCAACTGGTCTTAAACTTTAAGGAGGTATGGTTTCTGAAAGTGTTACCTTAAATCTTCTTTCATAAAATGGCTATTCAACCAAACCGGACATGCAATTCTATGCATAGACATCAGATAATTTTGCATCAATAGCCCTATAACAGCATTGCATTAATTTATCAAATATATTTTTGATGATTCAGATACCACTTGTAAAGAATATTAAAGATTCTTCTTCAGTGTTGGACAGTCACTAGGTTAAAAAACCCACAACCCCCAAAACATTAAAGGAAATATAACTTCTTGGTAAGGAAACTGTGCATCCTGGAGATGTTAACGGTACTAATTTCCATTCTCTATGTACTGCACTTAAGCATCTGTAGATTGTCTCAAGGCTTCATTGCAAAAAGGAAAAGCCAAGGTACATAGCTGAAGATAAATCTTTACCCCTGACATAACTGACATTAAGATTATCTCAGAAGCATGTGCAATACCTGTGCACTCAGTCTTAAGCCATAACTTTTCCAATAAATCTGTGTCTGCACTCACTGCAATCTGTGGCACAGGGGTTGAGCTGTCTGTAGCCTATGGCCCAGTTTTGTGAGGCACAGTTATGTGGCCTTGGCTCAGCTTTACTGAAAAATTCTTGAGCTGTGAGAGGATACAGGCCAAAGCCAAGATTTTCTTCTTGAGAAAAAGAGAAATAAAGACAAAAGTGAAATTTTTGAAATGGTAGTACTGATGCCTTGAAGTGGTTACCTGAAAACAGAGGCTAGACAAGATTAAGAGAATAAAAGCAGGTATTTATTTGAAGGACCTTCAAAGGTACATCTTGGGCAGTCAAAAACCTCTGAGGGGCTCCACCCAAGATGGACCCTGAGTCATGGGTTCTTTACACTTTAATACGTTTTGTCCATTTACGTATCCGGGTTAATTCTCCAATTACAATTTCAGCTAATGATGTAATTACCCCAAGTTTGCTCCCCCTGTCTAGAGGCTCAGTTTTTCAGGGCCTGGGACAACAAAGTGTCCTTGAGTTCAGGCCCAGAGAGGGTTCGTTACGTCTAACCAAAATGTGAGAACAGTGGCTAACAGGCCGTATGAAGTTTCAAAGTTACACACTAGGCAATACAGGGTCTGAAAAACATAGAAGCTAAACCTAAGGCATCAGTACCAGCTTGGGGAATCGGAGAAAAACAGTGACATGGAAAGGGCTGAAATGCTGAAAAGAACCACTGAGTCAAAAAAAGAGAACTCGGATCAAGAACAAGCCTGTTCCAAGGACCATGGAGGGTCTTACACTTTCCCACATCAATAATATTTATCTGGGCAGCAGAGACTCATCAGATGCCTATACTGGAGATGCTGAGCATACTCATGTTTAGTCTAGTTAATCCTAGCTATCTGCTCTGTGTATCTAGCCAGTGAATAATTGCTGTACATGTACAAACTGTAAACGTGTAGTTCTACTTATAGAGCCTCTGCACATGGTTAAAGAGACCCAATAAATTAAGGATTACATTTCCATGATAACTTAAATGTTCAATGAATATAGTGACAACCCCAGAAGTACACTGGCTTCTGGAAGAAAACACCTGTTTTTTTGTGTTAACAAATAGTGACAAAGTCAGAGCAATAATGTTATATGCAATGAAAATTCTAATTTTACACCCTAAATCTTGGTCTCTAAGCACTTCATTTTAAGGCTGTATATTGATATACAATATTCATTAGTTGTAAGAATTTAATTGACTTATATAAATCTCAAAAGAAAGTCAATTAATATTAAAAATTAATAAAAGTGGGGGAGGGAAAAAGCCAACCCCAGACCAATGCAAGTATGACTGTATATTGAGTTACACAAAACTAAATTCCTACAGAACAAATGTATGGAACTTGCAAATACCAAATAATCCCTTCCAGCTAGCCTCCAACAAGAAGTCAGTAAGGCATAAATTGGTTTAAGCAAAGGTCATTTTAAAACAGAGGAATGTCAAATGAATATACAGTAATGGAGTGAAGACCCTGGACCTTTCAGAAGCCATTGTTAAGATGGCATAACGTGTTCTAACAGCTGATAGTCATTAGTCCCAACTCAATCTAGTGTCTTTGGGGTAGGAGTTCTAGAGTCCTGAACATAGTCTTCCCTGCCATCTAATCATTAGAAACTGTAATAGAGGGCCCATAAGTACATCTGCCACCTATTCCAGTCTTTGAACCAGACTTTACTGGATTTTGAAAGTGATGTGGAAGGAAGATTTTTTTTTCCCCCATTACCTTTCTGTGTAAAGTCAGCTATTGTTCACTACTAAACTCAGCAGTGTTTAAAAACACCATGAGACTCCCCGAAAGAATGTGACCCCTTGTTAGCAACTGTTTCGAGGTGGAAGAGGATTGCATTCTTGGGATTTTTGGTATCATGACCTGAAGTCTGAAAGCTTCAGGGGAAGTGATTAATTTTAATGAAACAAAAATCTTTGTCATCTTTACCAATATTAATGTTTTAAAAAGACATACAAGCAAATAAAGAAACATATTAAGTGGTTGATACTTTGCCTGGTCAGAGACCAACAACTTTATCATTATTGTTTCAAATGGAGGAACAAAGCTGTTGAATACTGAGATTTTGCTACTCCTTAAAAAAATATACCAAATATGGTTTTCCTATTTTTTTCTGGGATAATTTCATAAACAGCTATAATCAATACACAGATATTACCAAGTTTCTTTCTTTGACATTTATCAGTCCACAATAACCGGGTAGAGCCAGAATAAAGCTGTAAAACTATAAGGTTCCTGGACCACCCTTGGCCTGTATGTTGTCTTCAACTTGGGCTGAGTAGGACACCATTATCTTGATACCTTCATTTCCACACTAGGATCTTCCCTCATTTTAAGCACTGTCTGTTATTTTTTTTCTAAGAAACTAAATCTTGCAGCTAGACCTTCAGAACCATTGCCAGTTTCCCTTTCTCCAAGATTCCTAGAGATAAAAATACTAGTCCCCAAGTTTCAGTTATAAATTCCTGGTTCTTTGTCTCAAAGACAGACAGTCTTTGAAGTTGAACAGGTACCTAGACTTAGAAAGATTTTGGGAAAAAAATCATTTTGTGATCTATAGTGCATTTCTCTTCATTAGGTTCCTCACTATTCCTACGTACCCTGAGTCTTGGTAAGGTTGCCTTAGGTCAAAATTAATTCGGGTCAATTTCTTCCCTCTTTAAGAGAACAGAATGAAGTTTAATGACTCTCTAAATTTACTCCTAAAAAGTCTCCCAAGACTCTTTTTTTTAAACACCAGACAGAATACCCAGTAAAAAAATTGGGGACTACTGAAATTTCTCACAAGCCACTTAAAACATACAGTCTAGCCTTTTAAAACTGTTCCAGTCCAACCAATTTCGTAAGACTCTGTGTACTAGCAGCTGTTGATCTATTTATTGAACATTTTAAAATATAATTAGTATGAAGAATATGCCTATTTCAGGAGAGAAGGAAAAAAAAGCAGTATCTTTTATTATGAGCCTCCAGGGCTTTGCTGGAAATCTAAGGCTTCTTTGATACTGTCAGATCAAAATCTTTTCATCTCATGTACATCAATATTAATTTTTTTTCCTAAATTAAATGAGAGCCTGAGCTCTCCAGTATCACTGATCTAAAATTTATACCATGGATTATGTTATGTTCTGTTTGGATTTTTTTTGTGAAGTGTGAAGTAGACTGATTTGTCTAGGCTGAGAAATCATAAGCTAAGTTAAAAAAAAAAATAGAGTAAATGTTTTCTTTTTTTTTTCTTGTGTGAAAAAATGGAAAAACAAAGGAAACCATACCTAATCTTACTGAGAGAAAAAGTTTCTAGATTAAATTCATACACATGGCTCTCAGCATTCACATTTACAATCATAACTTCATGGGACATAATTAATCCTCAATCACCAGAGTGTGGAAATGCTTACCAGAACTGAGAAAAACAGACAGAAGGAAAATATTATTTTGGTTTCTGTGTGTATGGTAGTGAACATGGAAACACAATAATAGTTATGAAAAAATATTTTTTCCTTGAGGCTAAAACAAACCAAAATTCATCATTATTGGGTTTTCCACATGTGGCTGTTTTCTTGGTAAGCAAGATTTATTGTTTCATAACCTTTCTCTGAGACTGTGTCTTCTAAACTGTGATAACATATATAGAAAGCTTTTTTTTTGTTTGTTTTTGCATGTTTTAATTGATACCCCAAACTCCATAAAGTATTCCATCAGTACTGCTCAAAACCTCAGAGTTTTAGGTCTTCGGGGAGCAACCATCTGTTACAAAAGCAACAGCAATGTGCCAAGACCCAAAGCTGCAAGACACAGTACCTGCAGTAAAATGCTTATATTAATACGCACTTGCCTATAAAGACCTCATTTTTTTAAAAAATGCTGAGTATCTACATTTCCCTTCCAAAACGCAATATAAATGGATAGCATTAACTACCCTTTGTGGGGGAGCTAATCCTTAACAGGAATGTGTTCTTGAATCATGTCCATATTATGGAAATATTTATGCCACACCAGAAACAGAAGGGTGCAAGGCCGTATGTGATACACCACCATACAGTAAAACACACACCATATAGCTGACAGCAGTCTTAGCTAATTTATGTTGACTGAGCTGTACCTGTACAGCCAAGGTCAGAACTTGACCAATAACCACCTGAAACATAAGAAGACACATTCATGTAAGAACATAAACAATGTATTTCCAGAAGTTAGCTGTAAATTGTCCTTTTCAATCCTCCCACATTTCCTTGTAACTGAATTCACATCTGACAACCAACTAGTCCAACACTGAAAACTGAGGAACATGGTCATTAATAACTGTGGAGCACAGCTGGCCTTAAGAATTCAGACAACACTGGTCATGTTGACTTTAGGTCATTTGAGATGAGCAGATTTATACACCCTACTATGTTCCACAAGCTTACAATTATGTATTCAGAATCTGAATCAATTAGGTACTCAGATACTGGCAAATAGGAGATCATGAGACCTATTCACTTAATTTTCATCACTGCCATTTAGTGAGGAAATGACTCAAATCCTGTTCACATTGAAAGTACTGGGAAAACTCTCACTCATATGAGAACAAATCCTGGCCTCATTAAGGAACTTTTCATTTAAAAGCTTTACAGGAAGCAAGTTGCTGTAGCCATACTACTCCTTCTGGGTCATGTGGAAGAAGTTTGAATGCATCTATTTGGGACAAATTTGCCTTCTTCCCTCTTCAATTTCCATCCCAAATCTGGAAACCTCTTTTATAAAAAAAAAAAAAACCTCAGATGAAAGATGCACTATATTCTGCTAATACTTCTTTCTGTGAAGCACAAGCATAACCTCTGCTGAAGCACAGGATGTGCATGACAAGATACTTCCGTACCCAATACAGACTGACTATTATTGTCAATAACTTAAGGGCTTTTCAGACCTTTATCTGCTCTTGGCCAACACAGTGTATTCAATATACATGTAAAAGGTAGCTCTCTTTTTCATCCCTTCAAGTTTTTCTTCAGTTATGAAGACTAAAAGATTAGCTGATAAATTGCATATCTAGTCTTGCTAAACTTTATATGCAACTTGGGTACTCTGTGATAACCTCTCTCAACATTTAGTGCTCCCCCAAATATAATTTTAAGGGTCTTAATTTTCTTCTTTTTTGATGTAAGAGACCATATCTAGTATCAAGACAGGCCGGGGGATGAACAGATCAGAGCAGCCCTGCCGAGAAGGCCTTGGGGGTGCTGGTGGGTGAGAGGCTGGACATGACCCAGCCATGTGCCCTCACAGCCCAGAGAGCCAAACGTGTCCTGGACTGCATCCAAAGCAGCGTGGGCAGCAGGGCAGGGGAGGGGATTCTGCCCCTCTGCTCTGCTCTTGTGAGACCCCACCTGCAGTGCTGCATCCAGCTCTGGGGTCCCAGCACAGGGAGGACATGGACCTGTTGGAACAAGTCCAGAGGAGGGACATCAAGATGATCCCATAGGAGAGGAATGGAGCACCTCTCCTATGAGTAAAGGCTGAGAGAATTAGGATTGCTTAGGCTGGAAGAGAGAAGGCTTTGGGGTGACCTAATTGTGGCCTTCCAGTACCTGAAGGGAGCCTACAAGAAAGATGGAGAGGGACTTCTTACAAGAGTATGTAGTTACAGGAGAAGGGGGGATAATTTCCAACTGAAAGAAAGTAGGTTTAGATTAGATATTAGGAAGAAATTCTTTACTGTGACAGTGGTGAGACACTGCAGCAGGTTGCCCGGAGAAGTTGTGGATGCCTTGTTCCTGGAACTGTTGGTGGAAAGTTGGATGGAGCTCTGAGGAACCTGATCTAGTGGAAGGTGTCCTTGCCATAGAGGGATTTGGACTAGAGGACCTTTAAGTTCCCTTCCAACCCAAGAATTCATGTGATGGGCCTTGAAAAACCATAAAACTTTTCAAGGTCTTCCTCAGCTCATAATGTAGACAAAAGTAGACTGCTTTCATGTGGACTGTGAAGAAATGCCTTTTGAAGCAAAATACTAGATTTATGAAGTGAAGTACTTTATGAAGGAGTTGAATGTAAAACTGTTACATTCATAAAGATGCGTTATTTCTCAGATGCAAGAGAATTGCTTGTTATGGTCATTCATATGGGGTGTGGAGAACTATTTAATGATATAAATTTAGATCTTCCTAACTCTTTGGGGAAGGTAACAATGTGTAAAAATAATGTGGATATTTTTCTGAGCATCTCTTTCAGCAATTCACAATAAACTCAGCCATTATTGTATTAATTTATCTTTACAACAGAGATTGCTCCAAAAAATGTCAACAAATACTAAAAAAATTTCTGAAGCAATGTTACAATTCATAATGTTAAACTGACTGAAAAGACACTTCAGCAACTGTAAATGAGACAAAACAATCTAATAGAGAATTACAGAACAGTCCCAAAAAATGTATTACCAGTCTGTTGATTAAGAAAAAGAAAAAAATAAACCCTGTAATTTTAGCAATACATTAACATAATAAAACAAGCTCTTTTTGTCATGTTTCTAGCATGTGGTTTTTGGGGGAATGAATGTTGCAGAACTGGGGGAATGAATACCAGAAGACTGCAGGAATGTGCAAAGCAGAATTAATGCTTTGTCACAGGGATTAAAATAGAAACAGTCCTGCAGAAAAGTGCTGGTCATAAGATTGGTCTTATCTAAATTAAGCCATCAAGAAAAAAAGCATCTTCAAGGTTATTGTGCAGCCTTGATTTTGTTAAATATACCTGAATTTCGGGAATCATGTTTGTACATATGTTCTTTCTCCTCCAGCTCCCCATATTTGGGCTGACATTGCAGCACTGACCCAGGGTGAGCAGATGAAGGATAGGATGGATATAATTAAAGCAAGTTCAGCACTATCCACAGCCATGTGATATTTTTCACTGAGGATATAACATCCGTTAAGCAAAGGAGACGGATCAGCATTATTGAATATAGCAACCTTTATGCAAATGAGATGGATCAGCACTATTTTCTTACTGGCCCTGCATTCAGAGTGGTTCTCTCGAAGGACATAGGCTTGAGGGTCTTAGATCTTTCGCAGTGCCCTGAGACAGCAAGCAAAACTGTTTATAATATCCAGTTTGCATATGGCCCTGCAAGTATATTGTGGAAATACACAATGTTTCCATCCCTCCAGTGAAGAAAGGCACATCCACCACACTGAAACAGTGAAGATGGCTCAGTGAGTACTCCCTCGCGGCTGGTGCCAAATATTTGTGAGCAATCCCAACAAGGGCGTCTTGGAATTACGAGAAGCATATAGGTGCCACGGGCTGCTTAATGAAGAGGTAATTGCAGCCCGTCTAACCAAACACTTTCTGGTTGAATTCTACAAATGATTTCCCAGTACAAATTTTGTCATTCTTCTATAGGATCCATATATTTTTCTTCCCCAAATAATATACTGGGTAACAACAGACAAACTACACTGACACAATAGGGAATTCATCTAAGCCTGTTAAAACTCTTTTGTTGTGCTTTATTAGTGGCCTATTCAGACAAAAAGGCAATGCTGCAGCAGAGTTATATCAGAGCTGCAATGAAGATAAATCAGAAATAACATTAGTTTCAATGAAATTACTGCTCACTTATAATAAGGTAACTAAATTTAAGAGTCTCTGCTGCTAAAGATCTTTATTATATGATAAATTCCACAAATGAAATACATCTTAACTTTGGATGATCAATCTAGAATTTTATTTAAGCAGTGCAAGTAAAAATAGGCTTCCTTCTCATCAGGGACACAGTTACTTGAGCTTGTGGATGAGACAGAGTAAAGGATCCAGGGCTGTCAAGCAATGACAGTTTGTATGAAACATTTCAAAGAAATAAGAATGTGGAAAAATGTCTCTGGGACACAGATAAGTAAGTTATTTAAGAAACAACTTCAAATTCATGCAAAAATAAAAGGTTCTCCTGCCAAATGAGTGAAACTTGTCAAGTCCACTAGATCTCTTAATTAACTGGGAACATGAAAGAAGCTCCCTTCGAGGTATTTGAGCTTGCAGGCATCATGGCTAGTTCCTTTTGCAGAGTATAAAATGAACAATGCATTTATTAAGTTCATAAAGCAACTTGGATGAGATAAAAATACAGATGACTAATCAGGGGAGAAATTAAACTATTCATAATGTGGAAACACTCACACTGGAAGGAGGGAAGGGTTAAAAATAGATGGCAAATTCACATTTTGAATACACTGGAGGACAAAGAAGGACTTGGATATGTACGATCCAACCCCCTCAAAATCCCTTTCTTTCAAAATTCGCAGCTCTATACTATCTCTAAGAGATCTTTGTAAACATTTTTCATAGGAATCAGAAACCTAGGAATCTCATTAATAATAAAATAAACCTAACAGTTCTGCAGATGATTTGACTCTCTTATAGTAGCCCAATGCTGTTCCACATACCATTGAATTGGAAAACAGTGACAGAAGGAAATACACTTCTAGAAGTGTTAGTTTGTAATGTGTTGCAGTTTGAGGGGATTATGTTGAACAAACATGTAGAAACAAAAAAGCACAGCTCCCTCACTAGGACAATTATTTCTTCCCTCTTCTGCACCTGACAGAGACTGCTGGCCAAGAAAAGTTGGCATTAAAATAACAGACAAACCCCCCAAAAACAAGTAAGCAGCAATTCCACTTGCCATAATTTTGGCAACACACATTTGCCCTTGAAAAAAATCCCCAGGGTTCCCATTTTCAGCACTTTCTGAAAAATGGGCTTCTTTTAAACCATTGATCTGAACACCTGAGCTGCTAATCCGATCAAAATTACTAAGCTTGAAACATTCAGTTCTCAGTGAGTGAAGGATTGGAAAGTAAGTCCTTCCTCAGATGAGATGCTTCTCCCAGTGGCAAGCACACAAGTAATTCTCAGTGTATTGCTGTTCCTTAGAGGAACAAATGACAATATCAATGTGAGCAAGGACTGTAAGAACAGACTCAGTCAAGAGCAGACTCAAACAGGAACAGAGAGTGCATGTTAACAACACAGGCAATCAACAGAGTCAATCAAGGACAGAAGGTGCATGATAAAAAGGTTTGCTTTGCTCTTTGTTTATCTTTCCTTTTTTTTTCCTTTCCTTTTTTTTTTTTTCCAGTTAATCTCAATTCCCATACACACCAACTGTTAAATATTAACTGAAATATATTTACTAAAGCAAATACTGCTCTGGGTCTTCTGGTCATCCTCCCAAAAAAAGAAAATTGTAATTTAGGAAGTCTAGACTGATATTTTAATTATATTTGTGTGCTTTAAAGCCCTAGAATTGAAATCTACTTTTCTCTCATCCCTGAAGTACAGCATTTTAAGCCACTACAGGGAACTTAATTTTAGATGTTGAAAACTTTGTCATAATTCTCCTAATCCCTCTTTTGTTTCCTAATGAAAAGAAAGATCTTGGAGAGTACATGAAGGCCAAATGAGAGCAAAACATTTTGAATGAAGTTAAATAAGATGTTATTTATTGAACAACATCCTCAGACACATGGTATGATTCTGGGGTTTGTCCTGGGCAGAGGCAGGAGTTGGACTGGGTGATCCTTGTGAGTCCCTTATAACTCAGCACATTCTAGGATTCTGTGGTTGATTATGAGCAGCAAAGGAAGGAAAGGAAAGGACCCTAGTCCAGGAGGCCATACTAAGTGTATGAGTAGCCCTTCAGCATCAGTGTACTTCTCAATGCTCATGGATATTACATACAAACAACTTGCATCAGTTTACTATCAAATAAAAATCTGTGGAACAGCTAATGCTCCTGAAAACAGCTATAATCCTCTTCATGACTGTTACTGCTAGTGAAAAGTGAGACAGCAATTGGCTTATGGAAAGAACTAAAAATTTGAATATCACTATGTTGGTTTGGCTTTGTGTAAACTCTGCATCCACACTTGGATCTGATCCAGCCCAGCCAGGCAGGCTGGTGGCATTAACTCAGAGGGTTTTTTCTCCACAATTATGAGACTACTGCTATAGGTTTATTAAATGCCTCCTCTATACTGCAGTCAAGAGAGGATGAGCAACACACATACATGCCACACATCCCTGAGGTGGCTCGCTCACTAAAATCACTTCTAATTCACCTCTTTCTACATCAGGACAGCAGAGGCCGTCAAAGAGCAATTAAAAAGAGCAGTTCCTGATCTGAACTTGTTTTGAAGCCTAAGCTCCTATAAGTATAAAGTTTCATTCAATAGAATGAAAATGAAATACTGTGAATTATTTATACTTGGGATATTTAGGCACACATACGAAAAATTCACAGCATTTAGTAACTGGACACAGTCACTTGCAAAGGAACAAGTGAGAAGAATCTCACTTCCCAAACTATGGAAGACTCATTGAATAAAATGTCCATAAACTGCATGAATAGATGTAATCTTTAAAATAAGGAAAAACTAACTGATCTTCTAGTCATGGGGAAATTGGGTACTTCTATATATTTAGTTATTATACTGACGTGGAATTTGTAGTTTCTATATTACATTATCATTTATCAGTGTTGTCTCTGCTTTTCCTCAGGCTAGCTAAATTCCTCTGCTAAAGACAGCTTGGCCTGAGCAAAATTTCATGAGAATTTTCCAGCTTATTTTCTATCAAAAAAAGTCTTACCTTTAAAAAAATCCCTTATCTGCATAGAAAAGCAGCTCATGCAGGATAAAGTCAGATAGATGTCACACCAGAAACTGCACGTTTGCCTCTGCTGCCCTGGCGACTGCTCTTGTGTGCAGCAAACTCACAGGTGTCGGGGAAAACTTGGTGAGCTAGACTTTCAGTGGCTCTGTGTTTCACATAAACTGAATCAGCTGAAAGTCTTAACATCTTTGACTTGTGAGATGTTGCAACCTCCAGTATGGGCTGAAGTAACAAAGAACGGGTTCTGGTTTGACAGAAACTCCCAGTCCTTCACGCTCCTCCCCACCCCGCCCCCGCCACCTTGTTTTTTCTTCTTTCCTTCAAGAACACATGATATATTCCACACATCTATTTAAGTGGAAAAGGAAATTTTTGAGGATATCTTTGTTAAAATAGAAACTAAATAACCCCTACTCAGTGCGTGAATATCTGAAACTTAGGAACAACACAGGAATTGATATAACATATCACCAATATAAAGGCAAAAGCAGAGAGATTTGGAAGAAGATTCAAGAATGTTCAAAGATGCCCATGTCCTACAAGGAATCTAGGGACATAGAGAAGGACAAAGACAAACAAACAGAACTTGATTATACAGATAACTTGAAGCATCATTATCTGAAGACCTTTAGATTTTTTCTCATTGCTGTCATACCTTAAAAATATAGCACCCTTCCCCTCCAATTTCCCCATTTTCTTACATATTATATATGCATTTAAAATATAAAGGAAAATTTGTATTTGGTTAAGCTTACAGAAAACATATCAGGGCTAACAGCTTTTATCCAGTTCAGTGACCAGGGTAGGAAATTCCTACCTACCAATTCAGGCATTTGAGAAAGTGGAAATTTTGGTCATTTACTTTAGGTTTATGTCCCTTCAAAATTCTGTCTTTCCAAAATTGTGCTGGGACTTTAGGCCCCAATTCCTATGAAAGTGGAAGCCCTGTACCACTCAGGAAAAACCAGAATGCTACAGTCTCGTTTCAACAACAGAAATGCTCATTAAAAAGTGCTTCTTGCTGTAAGTAGCTTAGCTCAAAGACGAATGGGTTCAAACATGTGCCAACACCTTTTCTTGTAAGAGCTTCCCATTTCATAATCATGGAATTTAAACTTGAACAGGTGTCCAAAAGCTTCTAGGGGCTTATGCAAATGGAACCAAATCATTTAGTGATTGTCCATTATTAAAGCTCATAACTTAGAACTATTTAATTTCACAGATTTAATTCAAATAAACAAGATAACACTATATTTTGCACGAGACATTTAAAGATCTTTCAAGTCCCAAGAAATAAAGGATCAACAGGATTAGCAAGTCTTTTGGTGTCCCAAAGTACAAGCATATCAGGTTTAGTAATAAGAAAGCACCTGGTAGAGGAAAAAAAAGAGGATTCAAGTTTGATATCAAAGTACATTATCACCCTGGGAGGTACGAATGGGAATTGTTGAATGAAAACAGAATAGCTCTTTCTGTATTCATTTCTGTAATTCATCTGTCAAGGGCATTCATGTTATTAAAAAACCCCAACAAAACAGACAGAAATCATTTGATGTGACAGGTGCATGAGATTTTGCAGATCTGAAAGGATCTTTGCAGATTAAAGTATGTGGAGAAAAACACAGATAAAAAGAAAGTATGGAGTTTTCATTTATACACAGGAAAAAAAAGAAAATGACTTTGCCTAGAATACACAGAAGTAATACATGAACTGGCAAGAGAGTTATTGAGAAATTATGCTCTTTAAAGCAAGGAGATAACGACTTTTTCTATGGTTTTAATAATGCAGGTCCATTAAAAATCTTCTCAGGTTCTTGGACTGGGTCTGATCAATGTTGGAAAATCATAGGTTAATGCGGTAATGTGGTAATACCCTTCATAGAACCAAGTATGGGTTTATACAACTGCATAACAGCAATGGGCCAAATGGATTTAAGATAAGGGAATCTGATTGGGTTTATGAAGGCATTGTAATAACATGCATCCTTTGGGATTGCTATTTCTCAATATGGGCCAAAAAAAGGGGCAGGTTCTAACACTAAAGACATGTCAGCAATGAGACAGATTCTGGCATTAAGGTAAAATAATTCATATGCAATAACCCTTCAACATGAAATGTCTCTGGGGGTACAAGGACATATGTAAGCAATGCCAATACACATATATAAAAATGTAAAGGTTAGAGTATAAACAGTAAAACCAGTCATGTTGATACAGTGCCATTTCTGGAGGGCATGCTCCTAGCAAAACTAGCACAGGAGATGACAGAACCCTGAGATTTTCTGATCACATGTAAGATTATGACAACATCTGGAAACTTAAGAGATTTTTCTGTAGTCTAGAGCTGGCAAAAATTCTTGTAAGATGGGCATAAGTCATTTAATTTCAGTATAATGTCATTGATTTTTAACCACAAATACTGTAACTTGCTGTCCATTTTTGGGGACATTAGTAGATTTCCTTCATGAAATCACAGGGTGGTTCTGATCTTATGGCAAAATTGTGAAGTTGAGTTCTGGTACAATACGAATCCTAAAATGATTTTTTTGCAGGATATAATGATAAGCAATTATAAGAAAACCTTTAATCCCTCAGTTCTGTTCCCCTTTTCCTACTTTTTCAAGCTTCAAACCTACCATCTATTCTTTCTCTCTTCATTTTCTCCTTAAACTCCAAGTTAATAATAACTTCTTCTTCTTGCAAAATCCAGCTCATGGGGGATGAACCAATTACACCCTCTTGTCATGTAACTTCTGTTAGAAGTCAGGAGGCAAATACATAGTACATAGGAAGAATTTGAAACTGTACATGGAAAACAGGTAAAATTATGGACAAGCAGTAGGATGTAATTTAAATTCTGCTCAATTCACTTGAGGACTACTAGCAGAATCTCTTCTAGAATGCAAGTCACATTACCATGGTATTACTTTCCCTCAAATTTTACATATTTATTTATTATTTTTGTATTACTGCCCTTTTCTTTCTAGCTCCTTGGACTATATGCGTTTCATTAGAGGTATTTGGAGGAAACTTCCAAACCAAATTGTGTTTAGCATTCTGCTACTAACAGCATGGGAGAAAAGCACAGAACACCATACCAAATCAACCTGTGGTTTTTATCCATTTCCACTTTCCCAGTCTGTCTACAGCTTGGGTTTGGTAGAACACAATGAGCAGACCTAGTGAACATCAGTGTGGGAAAAATAATTTGGAAGTATTACTTTTAAATATATCTTTCTCCTTTAGTCATTCATTTCCCATGCATTTTATTAACTGTATTTACCAATATATAATCGTGCGTGTATTTGGACCTTCATCTTTTACACCAATCATATTACTCATTTGACTTAAGTGAAATCTATCCTACTTACACTTTTATTACAGGTCAACCTAATTTATCCTTCTCAAAAAATTGTTTTTGAAAAAAATGTTAGTATATAGTTTCTACTTGCTATCACATTTTCTCTTCTCTTGTTAAATACAAGGTCACTATTAGGAGGTAGCGATTATATATCAGCACATCCAGACATTGTATACTTCAGTCAAGGGAAGATCCTCAGGGCCTGATTTTCCTTGCTTGTACTTGTTACAAAACTAATATTCTCTTGATATGTGTAAGGGTAACTAAAAATAATTGCTAGCTTGAAGACAGGGAGCTGTACCTTGCAGTGCTGATAAAACCAATTTCAAATAGATCATTTTACTACAGACTCCTGTAAGCAGTGAATCCATACTGAAGAGCTCAGAAATGACTTGAATAACTATCCTGAAAACAATTACACACCATTTTTTGTAATATATATATATGCATATATATATGCTCATTTTTGAGTACAAATAAATTCAGTGAAGCTGAAGTGACTTCATCAATAAACTTTAAGCTAAAATAAGTTTCCAGATATGAGTGGTTGTTTTCTTAATCCACTCATGATATCTGTCATCATTTTATCTACTCTTCTAAAAGGAAGACTGAAAATAGTAAACTTTAATTACCTTAAATGTACTATTTCTTTACAGGCTCTTGTTGTCTATGGTAGAAAGATAGTTTTACTACTATAGATTATAGGTTATATAATGAAATTGATATTATGCATTAAAAAAAACATGTTCAAAGACTACCTATTATATATTGACCTACATATTTAGTGGAAGTAAGGGTGAGAGTTACATTATATATTCCTCCACATCCATTTTGATATGCTAAAAGTACTAAAAATCTGGTGATAAAAACAGTCAGATTGTATTCCTCACTGTATCTCAAACCAAAACTTACTTTAAAACAGTAAGTAAGGGTAACTCTGATTGCATCCTTCAGCCATCTTCTCTGGGATATCACTCCTGCAAAAGCTTTGAAATCAGCCTGAGGGATTTTTTTCAGCTCTTTCATTGAGATGTACATTTTCAGGAACTGTATATTTCCAGGAACTACCCTTCAACAATATGCTCTTTCGTTATTATTTCTTCTGAGAAACTTTGTCCAAAGTTGGAGCAGCTTCATCAAAGCATATCAAATTTAACAACAAAACTAAAAAGCTGTACCTCCTTTCTGTTTCCTTGGTACTCTCCTGAAAGCTAATAATAAAGGCACTTTAAAAAAAAATACTTTAAAATATTTTTTTTCAGATATGAAATTATCTCAGATTAAACAAAAATATCAGGTATATTTTGAATATTCTAAATATTTTGCATGAATAATACCTTTGAGAGCACTCTAACTATTCATTATCTAGCTTTTGTATTGCTATCAGCTGAAATAAGCTGTTTGTTAGAGGTATATGTATCAGGCTGGATCCAAGAGGAATAAGGCTGCTGGTGCTCCATGTACCCAGATCTACCAGTATTGATACTGAAGATGTGCTCTCAGGAGACACACGCACAGGAGCCCACATACACCCTACATAGACACATGTCACTGTGGTTGTCCACATAGATCACAGAGAGAAACTTGGAGTATCCACAGGGACATGGATAGCACCAGTGGCCTCATCCTTCTTTCCTCTGGGGCTAGGTAGGATGGAGGCCCCTGTGTTATGATGTTGTACATCCACACAACCACACATCTACATCGATATCAATATCTATATCATCTATATCTATATCTATATCTATATCTATCTATCTATCTATATCTACAGGCATCCACTCCCTTAGTCTGAAAGATGACTGGACCGCTGCCCTCGATGACTTATGGGAATTGGTTTCCCTCCTGGTTGCTGGAGATGATGTCTCCTCTGGGAACGACCAGGGAAGTGCCAAGGTGGTGATTCTTTGGGAGGCCTTCATTTGGGTTCTCTGTGCATCCCTGTGCTCTTCTGGGCTTCTGCAGATGGGCTGATGGCCCATGTGTGGTCTGCCTGGGAGTAGCTTGGCAGGGGATTATTTGGGCTTTCCCTCCTACCATTGTCTGTCTGCTCCTCTGTGAGTATGCAGATAAGCTTTATCACATAATCCTACAGTACTGGAATGGACTATATCCAGAAGAAAAGCTCAGTGTAAATCTAATTTTTTGATGTTTTTCTCCCTCATGTGCTAGCAACTATAAACATCTCTTACATGTTGTGCTGGTTTTGGCTGGGGTAGAGTTAATTTTCTTCACAGTGGATAGTATGGCCCTGTGTTTTGGATTTGTGCTGAACACAGAATTGATAATAAAGAGATGTTTTTGTTATTGCTGAGCAGGGCTTGCTCAGAGCCAAGGCCTTTTCTGCTTTTCATACTGCCATGCTGGGAAGGAACTTGGGAGTACATAGGAGGTTGGGAGGAGACACAGGCAGGACAGGTGACCCCAACTGATCAAAGGCATATTCCAGATGACACAACAACATGCTCAGTATATAAGGTGGGGAGAAGAAGGAGGAAGGAGGGTATCATTCGGAGTGATGGTGTTTGTCTTCCCAAATAATCCTCATGTGTGAGGCCCTGCTCTCCTGGAGACATCTGAACAGCTGCGTGCCCATGGGAAGCAGTGAATGAATTGCTTGTTTTGATTTGCTTGTATGTGTGGCTTTTGCTGTCCCTATTAAACTGTTTTTATTTCAGCTCATGAGTTTTCTATTTTTACCCTTTGTTTCTCTCCCTGATCCTGCTGGGGGGCGACTGAGCAAGCAGCTGCCTGGGGCTTGGCTCTTGGCTGGTGTAAAAACATGACACATGTCCTTAACATCCTATAGCTAGTGCTGTATGATTGATTTCAGTCCTTTCTTTAATTGCACGTGTCTTTTATGATTTTCACCCCAAAAGTTACCCAGTATTTTTCAATTTTTTTCTGTATCCAAAATTTTAGACTTCCTTCCATCAGGTACTCCAATTTCCTTCTAACCATGTTTTATCATGACTTGCTGGGGAGGAGTGGGAAGCTTCCTTTCAGCAATGAAGATTTCTCTAATGCTGGTCATTGCTACTTCAGTAAACAATGAGACCAGAGTACAAAATAAGGGGAGTAGCTGCTGACCCCCTGCATGCTGCCAGCTGCAGCAGTCAAAACAGCTTAGTTGATGCAGGAGATAGAAGAGAGCAACAACAGTAAATCTAGAGCAGGATCTTTAGGGAGGAGTCATGCATTAACTAGCATT
The DNA here is from genome assembly GCA_013397175.1 of Platysteira castanea. Taxonomy (NCBI): domain Eukaryota; kingdom Metazoa; phylum Chordata; class Aves; order Passeriformes; genus Platysteira; species Platysteira castanea. The sequence continues at coordinate 24,374 of VYXC01001533.1, forward strand.
CCTTTACAGCTTTAGGAAAGATTATGTCTGAGATGTGATTAAGATCCAGTATTGCTAGTAGATTTGGAGTTACGACAGAGTAATAAGTTCTTCAAGTTCATTAGATACTGACAAAGCCCACTGAATTTCACAAATAATCTTTGATAGTTGGAATTGCTAATCAAGCAAGATAGCAAATAAAATTAAAAAAAATNCTGACTGGCTTTCTGAGATTTTGCATTCCTTAAATTTCTTTCCACTGAAAGCATACTTAAATTTTGAGAAATAGACACAGTATTACTACTTGCATCTGCAGTAAATGCCATTCAGAATACTTCCAGCTCCCGCCTTTATGTCTAGTACAGTTGGATGATCTTTTATTTTGTTTTTAAAGCTTCTTTAAGAGCAAAATCATATTCTCTAGGCTTACAGTTCTTTAATAGAGAAGAATTTCTTTATCTTCTTATTAGGAAATCCTTTCTAGAACTGGTAATTATTTCACACTGTTATAAATGGTAAATGCAAAGAGGTAGAGATGTTCCATAGGGATAATTTATTTAGACAAAATTTGGCTATATCTACATTAGCTGTAGAATTTGTACATTATAGCTCAACTTGAGCAGTTCTGTAGAAGAAAAGAGCAAGTGCAGACATCCACTTCATATGCACGTCAAAGCATTTTATTTTAGAGCAACTCTAATGTGGTGTCAAGTTAGACTCCTCTTAATAGTTAGAGTACATTACGTGTGCATGTCCTACTTTAGTCACCTTAAAGGAATACAGCATGTCCAGTGGCAAAGCACAGCAAGCAGGGGTAGTTCGTAAATTGGATTGAAAAGTAAACTCCTNAAAATTTTTTTTTCAAGGCATTCTCAATTCTCGTATTTGATCTGGAAGAAGAAACTTAACACGCAGTTAGGTTATCTCAGATAGTTTCATACAAGATGTGTAAGTTATTACATCATGACTAAGGCAGAGACTAATTTCTACAAATTTATGTCTAATCCATTTCCTCTCTTAAAGCAAAACACTATTTCATGTAATAAATTCCAAATGTTTTTGCTAATAAGTTTTTTCCTAGGGCACTTCAAATTTTACCATTCACTGATATGCAGGGCAGAGACATGGAAGCATATACAGAGTATGTATACCTAACCAGAGAAATCAGCAAGTGGTGAGGTGTGTGTATATATATATANTAAGAGCAAAATCATATTCTCTAGGCTTACAGTTCTTTAATAGAGAAGAATTTCTTTATCTTCTTATTAGGAAATCCTTTCTAGAACTGGTAATTATTTCACACTGTTATAAATGGTAAATGCAAAGAGGTAGAGATGTTCCATAGGGATAATTTATTTAGACAAAATTTGGCTATATCTACATTAGCTGTAGAATTTGTACATTATAGCTCAACTTGAGCAGTTCTGTAGAAGAAAAGAGCAAGTGCAGACATCCACTTCATATGCACGTCAAAGCATTTTATTTTAGAGCAACTCTAATGTGGTGTCAAGTTAGACTCCTCTTAATAGTTAGAGTACATTACGTGTGCATGTCCTACTTTAGTCACCTTAAAGGAATACAGCATGTCCAGTGGCAAAGCACAGCAAGCAGGGGTAGTTCGTAAATTGGATTGAAAAGTAAACTCCTGATCTGAGTTAGTATGTTAATATGAACACATCCTGTAGCATGTAAACCCCAACTTTAAGAAAAAAATCCCACTGTCAGGATTAAAATAGATAAACTGGATAATGATCTACAGACAGTTAATAAGTACAAGTCGGTCTCTACTCTCAGGATTTAGCTGGTTATAAAAATTCACCAAAGTCAATATTTCATGGAAGATTGTTTTTCTTCTCTGTATTTACATGTCTTCCATGATACTTATACAGGCCTTTCCGGTAAATGCATAAGATTTAAGGTGAAGACCTCTCCATCTTAGTCCAAACCCAAAATTACTAGGAAAGGTTTAATGATTTGGTGAAAACAATCTTACCATGGATTTTAAATGGGGTTTTTGTAACGACACTTAGATTAGTGTCTACAGAAAACAGAATAAAAGAAAAAACAGGTCTAAAAATTGCTTTAGAAGAAATGTGACTGTTCTGCAGTGACTGTAGAGATATTTTTGTATGGAAGATTTAAAATATGCTGTTAAAAGGTTAAATTACGTATAACTCATATAGTATGCCAAAGACTCCAGATTCTTAACTAGGACAGCTCTGTCTGTTGTGAGTATCGGCAAATCTTGGGGCAATAGATGTTCCTTTACAAGTCACCTTATTTAAATCATGAAGTAGCTAAAAAAGTACCTCCCAAGGGCCTTTTTTTCAAAACTAATTTTGGAAAATGTTCTGTTTTGAGGCACAGTTGCCTCTAGCGAAATGCTTGTTGACTGGAATACCTCAGATATAACTGCACAGTAAGGATACAGCTTTTCAGCTGGCTGGATTATGTCTTGTAATTGCTCTACTTGCCTTATTTGAATTCATGTATGCATAATGTGAAACCTAATGTGAAATCACGTTCCTTTGTGATGTCCCTGCTTTCTAACATAGCCTCAAAAACCCAGGAACAATTCTGTTCATCACATGCTGTCCTGCTCAAGTGCAATATCAACTGAGGCAACACTAAATGTTGGGCTTGGTGTTTGTACAAAGCAATGTCTGCCCTCTTATGACCACTGTCATAGTGCCTTGTTGTGACCTTCTGTATCTCTTTGTTGGAACCAGAACCTTCCCTTTTTTTCATGTATGCTTTAGGACAAGTGATATTTCCTTTAAGAAAGAACACATTATCTAAAACAGTGGATTCTAGATGCAAAAAACTGTCAGGATGAGTTATTCTTGGATTTAGAAGCATTTAAGGGTTGTCTTAATTCTAAAACAAGGGATGAAATTTTTTTTCTTTAAAGACTTATGCTCTATTTAAGTTCAGTTTACACATCCGTTCACCTTGCTTCTCTTGAAGTAGACTCATACAGACACAACCTTCCATAGGGTGGACACTTCTTGAGTATTTGAATAACACTGTTTGACACTTTAGTCTCGTCTTTGGAAATAACACTCGTGAAATAACCTGCAATCCTTACTTCAGCATAATTTCTCTTAAAGTAGAATTAGGCACATTTGTAAATCTTTAAGGCTGTTTCCTAGATAATATGACCAATAGACCAATAACATGCAAATATATATTTATATGTAAATAAAAATAAAATTGTAGTAATGGCAACTGCAGAAAGGGGAGCTTTCCTTTCAGGAATATTTATTGTTTAGAAGTCTGGCTGATAGAATTTTGCATACATTTCTGTACAGATAGCTCAAAGCAGAGCAAGTGCAATGTTTACAAATAGTTAAAGTATAGGTTTTTGTTTAACATCTCTACTACATTATTTGATTGGATAGTGATGTTTTCTCATCTTGCTTTCTAAGAAAGCCTTCTTTCTCATCCTCTTTCTCACACCATGGTCTTTTTCTAAGCTTCTGTAGTCCTCAGGCTCTAGCCCCCATAAATTTGCTGGTACTTTGGGGTGCTTACCTGATACTTCACATCTTCCATCTCATTTCTCATTTCCATAATTCACGTTCTAGTTTTAAAGAAAACACTTCACGTTTAAGTCTGTGCCTGATTTATTCCAGATCTTAATTCAGATTTGAAATACTGCACGCATTCTTTTTCTTTTGTTCCCTTTTTCATGAACTGAGGGCAGTTACTCTTTCACATACCCTACATGGCATAGTTTGACATCTCTATTGGATGGTTTTGCCTAAGTAGGTACTATGAGTATGGTGGAGCACTGGGCCAATCAGTTCAGAGCTAATCAGGACCCTATCTGCCGTTTAGCTTAAATAAAGTATCACGGAAAAGAACATAAAGCATAAAGATATGCTTTTAACATAAACAAACACATGAAGATGTTTGATGTCAAGGAAGGACACTGGTAGGACAGACAGTAAGGCCTAAGATGTGTCAAAGAAGAAATCTCATTAGATGCTGGACCTCAGTAGCCATAATGGTTTTGAAGAGCCAATAGTAAAGATTGCCTGGGGAAATGTTCCTGTCTCTGTCTCTGGAAGTCTTTACAAAAATATTAGAAAAGCACATCAGGAATGACACACCTATGAACAACTGCTCTAGGCAGGAGGGTGGACTTGAAATTTTCTTTAAGATCCCATCTAACTGTGAGAGCAAAAAGATTTTTAACTCCTTCCTGCCCTGATCAAGGAAATTGTAATAGGGCACAATTGGGAATATTCCATTTAGAAGGCTTTTCAACATCACAGTGCATTAGACTTTAAGCTGATGAATATGTAAGACTGAAGAATGTGGCAAAGAGGCAGGAAAAGACAGGCACCAATGGACTTTTCATGGCATCTGCTCTGATATTCTGGTCTGGCAAGTTTTGTCTACATTTATAATTATGAGTATTAGCACGTTTGTGGCACCTCAGATTTATGCCACATTTTTGACAATAGGTCTATTAGCCTCAAACCAAGTCTCATCCTCATAGCAAAGAATACCAGCAGTGTCTTGAGCTGCATTAGGAAGCACATTTCTAGCAGTTTTAGGGAAGTGATTCAGCCTCTCTGCTTAGTACTGATGAGGCCACACACAGGATGCAGGGCTCCTCAGAAGAGGAGACATGGACCTACTGGAGCAAGTCCAGCAAAGGGCCACAAAGAAGATTACAGGACTGAAGCATCTCCTGCATGAGGAAAGACTGAGAGAGCTAGGACTGTTCAGCCTGGACAAAAGCAGACTCAAGGGGACCTTATCAATCTGTACAAATGAAAGTTGGGAATGAGGAAGAGGGAGGTAGACTTTTCTCAGTGGTGCCCAGTGACAGGAGAAGAGGCACAGATTCTTAAAAAAACCCATCAAAATAAAAACACAGGAAATTCCATCTGAACATAACCTCCCCACTCTTTTTACTTTGAAGGCAGTCAAACACAGAACAGGTTTCACAGAGACGCTATGGAATCTCCATTGATGGAGATATTTAAAAATCCAGCTAGGTTTCCCCAAAACCCAACTGTCCTGGGCAATGTGCTCTAGCTGACCTGCTTTAAGCACTAGGTGATTTCCAGATATCCCCTCCATCCTAAACTGCCCCATAATTCAGCTAGTAGTTATTATTGGTAACTATCTCCTGGACAGAGCTGACAGTGCACATTTGCTGGCAATATCTGAGAAGACTGAGTCAGTGGCTTTATGTCCAGAGCAATGCTGTCAAGCACTCAGCCCTTCAGGGCCGCTGTGCTTTTGGCCTCCTCTGTTCAGTGCTGCTTGGTAGAGCCCCAAAGCATCAGTTTAGGCCACTCCAGGATACTCAAGGAAGAACATCTGCTTAGATGAAGCTGCAGACATCCTTGCACCCACAAACACTCCACAGTTCACTCCATGGCTCAAAATGTATTTGAAGGAACATGTTTAGAGAAAACATTGCAAATACTGTAGCACTGACAGATATTTCCTTTACACTATGTGTTGACTCTCTATAAATAGCACCATAAAGCAGCAAGATGGATGTTAAAGCAAAGAGGGAAGAGTTGTAGGGATTAGGTCTAAAAAGAACTAAAATCTGTAATTTCAGTACTTTCCATGAAAGATTACCTGTACAGCAAGAGAAAGAATTAATCTCCAGATACATGCAGATTAACATTTGAGAAATGCTTTGTGAGACCTCTGCTCAAAATTCTAAATGTTAATTTCAAACACAGTGTTCTGCGGGTACGGGTATAAAAGGAAATAGTTTAACAAGGAATAACAAGGCTGTATTGATGAACTGTTTTATTCTCACATGAACACATAGAGAATTTTCAAGAGTAGCCATGCTGCAGGTGGTTTGTTTTGACTGAAAAGCTAATTCTAGATAATAAGACCTCAAAGAGCGTGACTTTTTCCTCAAATAGAACTCCCTCAGGGTGTCACTGCTGATTGGAGGAGGTAAAAACTATTGCTTTAAAAATGAACACGATGTAAGCATCCTTGGTTTCAACAGTATAGTGTTTTGGACCACTATGTTTTCCCTTGCAGCTGACTGTCAAATCAACTTTACTCCAATGTTCAGTGTGGTGGCTTCATGCAATTCAGAACTCCAGGCACTGTGAAAGAAAATAGTGTATTTTTACCCACAAGTCTCTGGCAGATTTAAGAGGAAAAAGATCTCTTAATGACCTGAAGATAGGTTTATACTATACTTATTTCTTTACTTATCTGCATAGAAGTACAAGTTCACATTATATCCACAAAGCTGGAAGCATTTTGGTAAACCTGAATTAAAGCCATGTAATTTTGTTAAACGGGAACAGAAACTACATAAAGTCAGACATGCTTCCCTGAAGTCTAAGATTCACCAAACTGTTAATGTCTGGTCACAAATAACTGTATATTGTGTTATGTAGAGACAGAAGCGTTTGAACTGACTGGAAATATGTGGTGGACCCGCCTAAGATTTTTCCACTATAAATTCTCCGAAGAAAAAGCTTAAATTCCAAGTCTTATTAGAATATGAAGTGAAGGGAACATTTAAATTTGGGAGGGGTGGGTGGGGCGAGGAAGCCAGCAAGACTAAAGACGATAGAAATACATAAAATCTATACCCATCTCTTTTGTACACTGAAGAAAGAGAGCTTCTTTCTCTCAGGTTGGTTTTCAGCCCACCCAGCAGCTGGTTTGGAGAAATATCTGCTGTGCTTTCCACTTCCCAGGAAGTTTCCTCAGTGCTGAGATCATCACTCCCTGCTGCCACATTTTGGGGGTTATAGATTTTCTTCTCCTGGACATACTAAGCATGAGAGTTCACCTGACCTGTTCCCTCTCTTGCTCAGAGGAACATGGCCAGCAAACACACTGTCACTGCATACACAGCTTCCCCAAGAAAGCTGACAGAGATCCAGCCTCTTCCCTAATCCATGGCTTTGCCACCACACGACAAATTGTGAACTCCCAATGTTATGCCCACAATCTCACTGATCACATGTTAGATACAAGGGTCTGGAGGAAGATAAACACAAGAAATGTGACTATTCCTTCCTTTTTTAACTTTGAAATTTGCTCTTTGAGGCAGCTGGATAAACTACCAAATAAAAACAGTATTTGATTCTAAATGGATGGCCACATCTAAGATTTAAATTTGGTATGTTACAGTGGGAAAAAAGGCTCCTCAACAGATCACAGTTGTATTAACAACCATTTAGGATGCAAATAAGAGTATATTGCTATTTGTGTAACTGAACCACTTCTGTTTGAAAACTTAATTTAAACAGAACTTTAATAAACAGAACTTCTGCAAGGTGAAAAGTGTCATCTCCTGCAGCTTCCCAGCTTTTTTCTTTCAGGGAAAACAGCTCAGGCCTCAACTTCTGTAGCATGGGAAATCTTTTACTTTAAGCAGTGGTAGCAAATCATCTAAGAACAAAGCAGGCAGGAAACAAAAGAAGCAAAATTACTATTCTCATGAAAGTATTTATTAGTTACTATCTTTTAAAAAAAGTCTATCATTGGTTCAACAAGAAAAGCACTGGAAAATATTGACCACTTAATCCTTGCTTATAAACTTTTAACAAATACTTTAATGTGGGGGTGCCCCCCTGGGGGATGGGCATGGAAGCTGAAGCATGGTCCACGGGGTCTCCCAAGCTCCCTGGTGTTCTCCTGTTCATTATTGGTTATCGGTGTTTTCCCCGCCCCGGGGACTGGGGTTGTCCCATGATTCCTGGGTCTTGGGGGAGAGTTGGAAGAGGTTGTGTGCCTGGCCTGGCTGCCATGTGGTCGGTCTCTGTCTCTCCTGGCTGCCATGCGGTCAGAGAAATAAAACATCCATGAATATCTACCAAAAATATTGTTCCTGATTCTTCCATGGGCCAAAGCTGTCTTCAGGGAGGGTGCAGCCCAGGACTGGACTGCAACATAATGGTGGAGATATGCGGACACTTTGAATGATCCTGACTACCTCTGAAGACAGCTGAAAAGAAGAGCAGTGAAGATTTTGAGAAAAATCCAAGGAATCAGTGAGTAAGAATCCCTTGAGTCTTTCTCGTTGTTCTCCTGATTTGGCTGCTCTGTCTGGGACAATGGAAGAATCCTGGCTGTCTGAGCCACAAAGGGACATTTATCTTGAACTTAAAAAGATGCTTGAGCAGCGTTTTGCAAATTTTAGTTTAATTCAGGCAACGAAGGAACTAAAACATTTCCTGCCATGGTTGTTTAAAAACTTTTTCCATGTTTCTCCGGACTTAATCCTCACGAGACATTTTTGGGAAGAGGTTTTGGATCTGTTAATGGTTCAGTCGAAGCATATGCCGATGCAAGACTATTTCCGTGAATATTATTTGGTTATGGATGTGCTAAGCCCCGTT
>VYXC01001533.1:33184-270747 GCA_013397175.1 Platysteira castanea
GCTGCCATGCGGTCAGAGAAATAAAACATCCATGAATATCTACCAAAAATATTGTTCCTGATTCTTCCATGGGCCAAAGCTGTCTTCAGGGAGGGTGCAGCCCAGGACTGGACTGCAACACTTTAACATAAATTAATGTTGCTATAGAAGCAGCATAGGCAGAATTACAGAATCACAGAATGGGTCAGGTTGGAAGGGACCACAATGGTCATCTGGTCCAACCTCCCTGTTCAAGCAGGGCCGTCCTAGAACACATGGCACAGAATTTGTTTCTAGATGGTTCTTGACTATCTCCAGTAAGGGAGACTCCAGAACCTCTCTGGGCAACCTGTTCCAGCACTCAGTCATCTGCACAGTAATGAAGTTCTTCCTCATGTTTAGGGGAAACTTCTTGTGCATCAGTTTCTGCTCACTGCCTCTTACCCTGTTGCTCAGCACTGCCAAGAAGAGTGTGGATCTATCCTCTGGACACCCTTCCTTCAGATTTACAGGCATTGATGAGGTGCCCTCTTGGTTGCCTATTCTCATGGCTGAACAGGCCCAGCTACCTCAGCCTTTCCTCAAAAGAGATGCTCCAGTCCCTTAATCATCTTTGTTCTCCAATGGAATTGCTTCAGGAGCTCCATGTTTCTCTTGTNGACTCGACAGCGTCACTCCCTGATGCAGGACCTTGCATTTGCCTTTGTGGAATTTCAGAAGGTTCCTCCCTGCCCGTCTCTCCACCCTGTCGAGATCCCTCTGAAGGGCTGCACAGCCCTCTGGGGTATCAGCCACTCCTCCCAGCTTTGTGTCATCAGGGAACTTCCTGAGGAGACATCTGCCCCTTCAGCCTAGTCACTGATGAAGAAATTAAACAATACTGGGCCCAGTACTGACTCTTAGGTAGCACCTCTGGTGACAGGCCTCCAGCTAGATGCGGTGCCACTGATCATGACCCCCTGGGATCTATCGCTCAGCCGGTTTTCAATCCCTTCCACTGTCCATTCATCCAACCCACACTTCTGCAGTTTGCCCATGAGGATTGCCTGAGAGACAGTGTTGACAGCCTTACTGAAGTCAAGCTAGACAATATCCATTGCTCTCCCTGATCTTAGGAATTTCAGTACATACTTACAAAAGACATGGAACACTCAACATCTCTGTTCAGTTTCCCAGCTTTTCACATGAAGCTTCTATCAGGCATTTAAATCCGAATACTTGCTTTAGGAACTGAAGTATCAGGAATGCTAAATTTCTTTCTTAGTAAATCAAGAATTTACTGGTTCTTTGCAAAAGGTAGATATTTAACTTGAAAACTACAGATGAAGCTTGAAATAATATGGTTTATTAGGCTCAAAATTAGAATTTAAACTCAAAATCTGCTACTTTGATACACTGATGTTATGAAATACATACTCTTTGAATACATTAGAATTTGAAGAATTTTGTGTCATGAAAGGAAATGAAATCTTGAAATCAGGGAAGAAAGTGTAACAAGCACTCTGGAAAGGAGATATGATAAAATGCAATTGAAAAAAAAGAAGAAAAAATTCTGAAATAAGGTGAAAACAATAAAATGGAATGGGATGACATAAAGTGCAGGGAAACGGACCAAACTTTGCTGAACTAATCCTCACTGAAATCGCACACATGCTCTGGAAAGGAGATATGATAAAATCAAATGTAAATGGAAAAAGCTGAAAATTTGCAAATGGAGCAACTGTAACCAAATGGATTGGGATGACACGAGGTGCAGTGAAAAACACCAAAACTTGCCAAAATTATATGCATTTAAATCTCAAAATAAGGGACCGAAGTCAAATGAAGACACAGAAGAAACTATAAACGTTTCTTCATTTCATGAAAGGAAATGAAATCCTGCGATTTCAATGAGGACCAATTTGGCAAGATTTGGTCAACTTCCCTGCACTTCATGTCATCCCATGCCATTTTATTGTTTTCACTTCCTTTCAGAAGTTGGGGTTTTTTTCCAATGGCATTTCATTTCATCAGTGTCTTTTGTCTCTTTGTTTCACTTCATCCTCTGATTTCAAGATTTCAATTTGTATAATTTTGGCAAATTTCGGTCCTTTTCACTGTTCCTCATTTCATCCCAATCCATTTCATTGTATTCATTCCATTTCCAAATTCCTTTTTTTTTTTCAGTTGCATTTGAGTTTCTCTTTTCTAGAGTATTACACTTTGTTCTCTGATTTCAAGATTTTACTTACTTTCATGGAATGAAATTGTTCATTTCAAGAGCTAGAGAATTTAAAATTTTTCTAGATTTTCTGATATTCTCTAGGTTTGAATTTACTTGTCTTGTATAATTATTCAACCTACAAAACAATAAGTATATATAGGAAAATAGTACCATACATTAATTAAAGAGGCATGTGAACTGTAACTGTATTTTTTTTCAGTTCCATATACCTACATCATACTGATTATGTTTACAATCGTGGTTACTGGTAGGCTTTGCCTGCAAAGCCTGAAAGCATTATCTGCTGAAACAAGCCTTGGAAATTTATGTTCAAATATTTTCTGTTCTACAGAGCAGTTTTATTTCAAAGAAATCTCCCTCTACACCTTTCTGTGTTACGTGCACCTTGGTTGCTTAGTTGGAGTGTATATTAAATCTGTTGTTTCTCAAAAGAGGTGGTAAAACTGTGATTCACACATATAAGAGGCAAGCAGACATGGAAAATTTTTTTAATGCAGCTTCTAAAAGTTTTTTTGTGTGATTGCTCCCTAGATGGTTTTCATTATCTCCTTCATGAAACATTAACCCCCTTTTCCAAGATGAAACAGAAAGTGATAAAAATTCTGTCACTTCAGAAAAATAAATCCACTGCAGGGCCAACTACTTCCCTAGTGACCAAATGCCACTTGTCTTAAATGGGAGCTTTGTATCAGCATTTTATTGCCCCGCAAGTTTATACTGTGCCTCTCAGGATAACAGTTGAGCCCCTAGCTAAGGGGTTGTTGTGACCTATGTGTTTTCAATCCTTCCATGCCATCAGCTTTGTTCATGCTGACAAAGGAAATATTTTTCAAGCACAAGGTGCCCTTGACAAGCGCTTACACCCCTTTTAAGACAAATTTTGTATTCTGCTCATATAAAAGAACTAAGAACACGGCCAGTTACATTAATTTAAAGTGTCTGCCATAATGGTCCCGTTGCAGTTTCATAATCTTTACTTTCAGAAGGATTTAGGTGAGAATTTAAACATACTTCCAGAAATTAGGATGTTCCACATTACTGGAACTCACTGTGAGGGTGAAACAAAATTAATTCCCTCCAACCTCCCCTCAACATGAAACTTGTACAACTGTGCAAGAATATGAATCGAACATTAGTGACATGGAAATAGGGTGTGTGTTTAACTGTCTTTTGTCCAGGTGCTGCAACATGGGATCAGATCATATCACTAGACCAGGTTAAGTTGGGTTCTGGCTAATGTTGCTTTTCTGAGGACGAAATCATACTTGGCAGGGCTCAGTGGAATGGAAAGCACATCTAAACATGCTGCCTGAACCTGAAAAGAAAGAGTTTAGGTAAATATTATGGGATTGTTTATCACTAGCCAGTAACTCTGAGAAGAGAGAAGCAGTATGTTCTTAACATAGAAATAATAACTTTTTCAGTTGCTTCATTGTAATCATAAAATTATTTATGTTGGAAGTGATCTTCAGAGCTCATGTGGTCCAACAGCACCACTCAGAGCAGATCTGGTGGCTGAGACTTTGAATACATCTAAATAAAGAGCAGACAAAAAAATGAATATATGAACTCTACTTTTCTTCAGGCTCTTTATTCTCTGACCTCCATTCTTTTTGTCTAGACGCCCACTTTCCTCCTTCCTCTTGAGTCTTTTTTGCTGCAATCATAAACCAAATATGACACCACTGTTCCTTGTGTTCCTCTCACAGTCCCTCTCCCACATTATTTCCATCACCTAATTCGTTTGTTTTGGTTTTTTATTTTCCTAATATGCAAACACTGAGGAGTTTTTCTGCTTCTTATGACAGAATAGACATGATTTACCTATATGAATCTGATTTGTAGGTACTTGCTCTTTTGCAAGGTTTCCTCATTTTTCTTGTCCAGACTATTATTACCTGAACCTTGTTGAAAACTCTGGAGACAGAAGGATATTGCAAATTCAACTGAGCAATTATGTCTCAGGAAAACCTTCTGGAGTACAGACTGACACAGGCAGGGAAACTGCAGCTGTTAGGAAGAGTGGGAGAACTCTTGAAAAAAAGCAAAACTCATCTTCTCATTACATCATCTCTTATTTCCAAGAAAGTGCTACTTCCAACCCTCTCTGTCAGGTGGACAGTCCTGTTGTCTTTGATGAGTATTTGGGCCTGTTTATCTTTGTTTGTTTGTCCCCCACCTTCATATCTCCATCTCCTTCTAAGTCCCATAAATGCTGTTGTACATTGTGAAAGCCCCATCCTTCCTTCCTGCCAAATCCATTGGCACCACTTAAGCCTGCTGCCACTTTTATTCTCTATCCTGTTGGAGGAATGAATGTAGTCTTTGTTTTGCAGGGAAAAAACAATGAATACTCCCCAAAATTTCAATTTATGACTTGCTTATAATAATCAAAGTTTCTGCAAAACAAGTAAAGACATCAGTAATTTTTTATCTTTTTTTTTTTTTCCTCTCTCCAAATACTGAAAGGGACATTCCTGATTTTCCCTATAACCTTGGCAAGTTGGTTTCTGCTGTAAGACGGAGGTAAGGTTGTAACCTCCAGTAGTGATCAGCTGGAAGAAGCATAAAGAAAAGGGAAGACATAAAAACTGGGTCCAAGGAATCTCAAGTGTTCAGCAAGTCCATTCTAGGGCAACATCATTTCTGGCAGACTTCTGCAGAAACTGCTGTTAGAGAGCTTGAGTGAGAGGAGCTCTGTGATCTCCCAGGGAAGTAGTTCCTTGGTCTTCACTGTCCACATTTCAGAGGATCCCACCCAGCCCAGTGCCTTACCTGCACGTCTTGGTGTGGCCAAAGTCCATTGTTTCATGCTTGATCTACAGCTTATAAAAAGGAGGCTGATCTTCACCTCTTTGCAGCAATTTTGCTGTAGTTCTTCCCTCCTTCAGTCATCTCCTTTTTGTGCCAAAAATGCTCCGACTGAACAATGATAGTCACTAAGTGATGCCTGGTAGAAGCAAAAGATGAGTTTTCTCTTCTTGAGACTCTATTCACATGCAAAATAATGTCAACCCACTCCAAAACACTTTCTTCTCACTATTTTTCTTTTCTTGAACACATACTTGCATAAATATTCATAACTATACATCTTATAATAGTTTTATTAGTAATAGTAATTTTCGAAGATGTTTATTAAATTAATCCTTGAAAGATGGTTTCAGGTTTGTTTCTTAAAGAGGATTAAACTTGCATATTCTGCCTTACCATCATAAAAAAGGGGTTGTTTACAGCTAGGTAACATAATCAGATGTGGGAGTCAATATACTAAGATTCAGTCAAGCTCAGTCTTTTTCCTCAGAAATACCAATCTATTGTTTCAGTTTATTTGCCTAAGGTGAACTAAAAGAATCAGAGTATAAAGGGAAACAGTCAAGACAAGATTTATGTTACTTGGGGAAAGGACTTTCCCATGTAAGTCTAGCATTAAAGAAATTCCTTTCCACAGATCTTACAAGAAGAAAAATAAAAATCTACTACCAGAAGAATGCTGAATTACTCCTTGGAAAGTCGAAGATTTCTTGGAATTGGTCATGAGGAACCTAAATCCCAGAAACGGTTAAAAAAATGGTTTACGAATCCCATGAAGTTCATACTTTTGATTTCACAGACTAAGGCTTCATTCTAAAAATACATATCCATTTGGTTTCTGTATTTACTGTTGTTGCTTTTTTTAACTCTGGATAGAAATAACATTCTAAAATCCACTGCAGAATTGCAAGTTGGACTGCTTGAGGCACAAGGACCAGCATGTAACGTATCTGGATTACGTGGCAATGTTTGTAGAAAAAAATTTGAGCTAAATACCTACTGATCCATTGCATGATGCTTTCAGGCAGCTGTGCTTTAGCTAGTTCAACCAGGTAGATCTGTTTTTATACTTTTCTCTGGAGCCTGTATCCCATGAGATTCCAAGTGCTTTCAAGATATTGAAAAGTCAACAAAAATTCAAACTGTTTTGTAACTGGTAATATGTGTTGAGAACGTCACAGAGAAAACAACCACAGGCCATAATTTGTAAAGGAGGCCATAATTTGTAAAGAAGGAGGGAAATACAGTTTAATGAATATAGGCATCACAGAAGCTAATGATGCAGCCTAATTATCTCCTTCTCTGACAAAATTTTGCAACATGTCCAATTAGCATCAAGGAACCTGAACCTGTGGTACTAGAAAATGGCCAGTTATTAGTATAAAGACATGAGAGTGTAGTAAAAAATATTAATAAAAAAAGAAAAAGACAGAACAAATATCCTGTTGGTACAGCTGAGGCTTCATAGAATCATACAATCATAGGATGACCTGGGTTGGAAGGGAGCTTAAAGATCAGCTAGTTCCAATCCCCCTGACGTGGGCAGGGGCACTTTTCATTAGAACAGGTTGCTTGGAGCTCTGTTCAACCTGGCCCTGAGACTTACTGGGAGTTGGATTTTCAGTGGTAAGAGATATTCTACACACTGTGGGGTTTGCGGTAGGTAAAACATAACCCAAAACCAGCAACCCAACACAGTCTTTCTTTTGGCATCTGAGTTCAGATTAACAGCTTTCCAAACTTCATAGAATTGGATTAGTACTAAACTCAATGCTCATCAACATTTCTGCCAGCAATTAATCCCCAGCTATAATTTTTCACTAAGATAATCAGTTTTATTAGTTGTCACATATTAGAGACAGATACCATAATTTGTTTAGTTTTAGAGTTTGCAAAAAAAAAAGAGAAAGGAAAAGGAATTTTTCTCAAGAGACATAACTACTCTGAACCTACCTTTCTTTATGGGACCATGCCAGTAACAGTCAGTTTAAACTTAAATAAGAAGTAGGTTTATCATCCTAGATTAGCCAGTAACTTCCTATTGAGGCCACTTAAGTACACAAGGTTGAGATTAGAGGTCTTGATGGTCTCAGACAGAGGTGGGATTTACAAGGGGCAATCTAAAATGTTGACCGATATTTTAACACAATGCTGTTATCTAGGATCAGTGAATTGTCTTCCTACCACGTGCTCCCCTACCACCCTACTCCTGTCCACCACCTCTTTGGTGCTCGTCTGCTTAGCACCTAGGAGAACTGCTGAAGGTACCATCTATTTAATTAATGGGAGACATTTGACTTCTTGCCAGTGCAGAGTACAGCAACTTGGAGCAGGGACTACATATTCTGAGCTACACAGAAGAGCCTATCTTACACAGAAGAAAATAAACCACACTTTAGACAGAAGATGCAATCATGAGACTGTGGGGGAGTCAAGGCATCACACTCATTAAAGTTATGCATGCAACAGACTGAAATTTCTTTGAACTTTCATCAGTTTTGACAGGTTCAGTGCAACCTCACCATTCATGCTCTATCCATAACTCTACAAAGAAAGGACAATGAAGCAAGGAAAACATGTTAAAAAAAGTTTTAAATAAAATCAAGAATTCTTCAGTTCACTCCAAGCTTTTATGATTTTATTGGTTTCCCTACTCTGTTTATGTCAACGAATGGACTGTGTCCTTTTCCTTAAATATCCGCAGTCCCTTTTTGCTGTCGTGTTTGAAGCCAGTAGGAGAATCTTCTGATGGTAGTAAAACAAGATCAAGGACATACTTGTTTTATTTATCCTCTGTCATTTCTCCATTCATCTCTGCTTCATGAAAAGCACACATTTCAGAGAACCCCTCAGTGGTGCAAATGAGCACTTTTACACAAGCTATGCTGCAGATTGACAAGGCACAAACCGGTGTGTTTATTCTTATTTCTTCAGTGGCCAGAACAGGAGAGGTCTCTGTCCTTCAGCAATCTTTGCACAACAGCTCTGCATTCACCACGGCTCTCATCCTTTTGTTGCTAAGGTGAAAAGTGCCCTAAAAGGGGCAAGACAGCATTGTTTAGGCAATTTTGACAGACAGCCTTTGAAGGTGAAACCATGCCTCAGTAGTTATACACACCATCCTGTAAACAGTAACACCTTAATTCCATGATATACGTATGAAATTATACTGCTAATACATGACTTTTAATATGTATATTTGCATATATGCAGATATACACAGGCTGAAGCATAGTTACATTATTAATTAATTTTCCTTGCATTTAAAGAGACAATAATAATAATGCACAATGGGCAGGATAGGAAAATAGCTTGAAATGGGAGAAGGAACAAAAACGTGGGAAGATGAGAGAATAGAGTGGTGGCAGAAAAAGGTGCTGAAGAAAAAGAACGTGAGGGGGGATATAAAAGCAATCAAGCAAAAAAGGGGTTAAATAGGATATCCAGACAACCACAATGCTATCAAGATGAAAACATTTTAAAAACCTAACAAAAATCCAAGCCTTATCCATATGTGAAAGAGCACCAAAGTTGGATTCAAGGAAAGTAGCAGTCCACAAGAAACTCATAAACAGCACTGAAGACAGGCTGTACTGCTTATTAAGAACAGTAGTAAGCTGTCCCCTAATCTTCCATGGTTTTAATTTCTCAAAAAAAGAAAATACATAAAACATCCCAGAAATTTTTTCTTCTGAGATGCACACCCTGAATAACACAGAACCAAAAATATTGAAAAAGAAGTGATGCTGGAAAATGAAGCTTTCCTGTTACCATGGGCAAGTGCTTACCTGAGGTAGGGCAAGAACGTCAGTTTCAGCAAATATCCTGTCTTTCCTGAGACAGACAAAAAAGCAGCAATTCCAGCCAATTATTTCCCTGATATCTTAAGATTTCATCAATATCTTTAGCTAACAGTGACTCGTCAAATAAAATAAAGTGTTAAAGAAGGCTACAGAGTCTATGAAAGTCTACCTTGCAAGCAGGTGCTTGTTGATGCTTTCATCCTTGCTTAGAGATAATGTAAGAAGGAGTCACTCTTTTCCTCAGCTTCAAAGGATCTTTGAGTCTTTATTTTTGAAATGACCATAACCCACATGTGGAAACAAGAGGTCTTCGGTGCTCACAGAAAGAGGACTTACAAGGGTAATCAATTTGAAACAAATAAAATTACAATCTTGAGCAGTGTTTTTGAATAAAAGCAGTAAAAAAGTCACACAAACCTTACATATAGCAGTGACAAGATTAACAAGCTCACATTGTAGAAGACAAGAAATACATTGTGCTAAGTTTTTGCTGTGGCCAGGGATAATTCTTTCTGACAGAAGCAGTGAGAGACAGTCCAGGGCTCTGTGGTAAATGAAAAATGGGTGGCAAACTATGAATATAGATTTTAATGATTTTTTTTATTAGTGCTGTTAAGACCTACTGTATACTCTGTCTCTAGAATAATTTTCCTGTAAGCTTTTTGGGAATTGGGCATGCACAAGCCCCTTTGGCTGGAATGGAAATTGTGCAGTGAAATCTTGTGCAACTCTGAAAAATACATGTATCCCTGCTATACAGAGCAAAACACTTTCTATGCAGACTTGCTCATTTGCTTTACATATTATTGAATAAATGCATTTCTACTAGCCTTCAGCATTTAAAGCAGTTTGCTGATATGAAATAAAATTACTGTGTGCCTGAGACAATCATATAGTGCTCTTTCTGAGATCTGGGCAGCAAAGACTGTTCACCAACACTGCAAAACATATCCTAAGTCTTCATTAAAAACGGAATCTTTTCTCCCGTGGATACCGAGCCCTTCTCAATTTTATTCTTGCATCCAGAATTCACTGCCTCTATATGAGTGCATAAATCTGCATTTTGGCAGTAGTAGTTTTTAAGGGGTTGCAAGATTTCTTATTGAAATACCCATGAACCTAAAGCTAAATAAAAATGTAATTTAAAGACCAACCCAGAATTGTTTGAAGGCCAGGTATATCTCATAAATTAGGTGAGCCAAGTAAATCTGATCAGAGACCAAAGCTATGGACAAGCGCAGGAGTCAGACTCTTGCTACACAAATGCTCTGTGACACTTGCACACTGGACAGTCACATTTAAGATTGTGGAGTTTCCACATAGCTGGCAAAGAGACACTTAAGTGTCTCTCATGGTCTCCAGCTAGCATAAAGTCATTGCAATCAACATATCCTGAGCAACATTATACAATATCAAAAGTGATAAAAATCACTTGAGAAAATATTTTTATACGGATATTCTAGTTAGTACAGACAAAAAACATGTTGAGAATCTGTTTTCTTTAAGAAAGAATCAAAAAATAATCCTACTTTATCTCATATTTTAAACTGCTGTCATCTTCCATTAGCAAAATGATTCCCCTGCTCTCTTTCACTGAAAATGTAGCAAAAAAAAAAAAAAGTGAAGAAATAATAATGTATCATGTTCACTATTTATTTTTCCCTCTGTAAAAAGGGAAATTTGAGTGTTTTTTAAATTAAAGAAAATGCTTAACTTCTTGTTCCTAAACTTTTTCTTAGTCTCTTATCCTACAGGAGTAAAAATATTAAGAGTACTCAGAGAAATGAAAAAAACCAAAAAAAGGAGAAGAAAAAAAGAATACCAGCATTTTCAGGACTTCATGCTAAATATATGATCTCTTAATTCATCATTATTTGCTTTCCTACAAGATGTTGGATTTCCTTTCAAGGTGGTCATCTGCTTCTTATAAATATGAAACTGTTGTTTTGAAAATGAGGTGCAGGCAGGTTTATTAATCCTAGGTTCTTAATTCTTAGTAATCTACTGCTCACCTTGTTTTTAATTCAAGCAGCTCTGACACACAAGAGCAATACTTTATAAAAAGCTGTTCTTAACAGAAGCTCATAGCTAAAAAAGTAGTAATGTCACTTAACATCATGTTGACTTAATATATAAATATTAGCACATCTGGAACATTAATAAAAAGAAACAGTGGATGTTAGTTTCTAAGAGTAATGTTTTTTGAAGAATATATAATTTTAATTAAGCTAACTTTGTCTCAAAATAAGAGCTTAGATGTTTAACTACTACTTAGGAACTGAACATCAGGAGAACAGCATGTTTCTGCTTGAATAAAACTTCGGAAATGACTTTTGGGTTCATGGACAACATTTCCAAATGTCAGGTTTTAACAAAAGACTTGAAGACATCTGCAAAGACATTTTTACTAAAAAGAAACTAAAAAGTTTGTCTTCTTTTCAATGGTAGGAAGGAAGAAGGATGTGGCTGATTTTTCCAATTGACTCATATAACTTAAATAAACAGGTTCAAGTCATGAATTTCAGATTTAAGGTGCTTTCAAATGTAGTTCAAAAAACCTTGGAGCTGTGAAGCCATGTGCCTTGTTATAGGCTTAGATTGATTTTGCCATGCACAGGACTTCCGTCTGTTGTTTCAGGTCATGCTCCCTATTATTTAATCTATTCTACCTTACAGGACAACTGGTGGCAAGCATCTCAAAAACCCATGCACTTACTGGCTCTTGTTCTTCCTGACTTTCTGCCTGTCTATCCGTTTTTCTTCTAAAATACATCATTACACTTAGAGTTGAACACTCCTAGCATTTCTTTTGGAATGCAGCATCTATATATCAATACATAGATGTATCTCAATGCATATCTATATATCAATAAGTGCGTGTGCCCTCATCCCCAGAAATGGACTGTTGATTTAGATGGTTTGCTGGGCAATGCTAATTTCTCACAAAAAGAAACATGTTTTTTCCCTCTCTTCTAACAGAAGAACAAGAGCCAAAACCTTGAAAAAGGTGTTGAAAAAGAACTGAGTGGCTATTGTATGTGAGAGAGACAGCAGGACTTTGACACACACACGTAATAAGTCTCTTAGTGATTGGAAAGGTTGACCACCTAGATTTTGAAGTGGGGCATGGTGACGCATCTCAGATGACAGGCCAGCCTGTGGTTTTACTCATTTCTGTGCAGATCATGTCACAAAGTGAAACAAAATTTCCTCTGCAAAAATTGTACTAATATGTTGCCTAAATGTGCAGCTTTACACAAGTTCAGGACTTTTGAAATTGTGCTGCAGTCAAGCAAAGTTCTAAAAGTAGAGAGCAACAGCCATAAGGTTCAGATAACTGTTGATGGTAAATCACTGTGTTTCAACTCAGTAATCGGATCAGCTTATCAACAAGTATTTCAGTATGGCAAATTCCTGTAATAGTCTGGCTGGTTTCTACAGTCACAACTGGTTTTTTGTTTTGGTTAGGTTTGTTTTTCGGGGTTTTTTTGTGGGGCAGAGTCAGGATTTTTCTAAAGCATGGCTGCAGCTGGCATTGCAGGTAGGCTTTTAGCTCATGCAGTAAGAGTACTTGTTCTGACTTAAACATCAGATTGCTACGAAATTGTGATTTTATTTTTTTTTCATTAGCAAGCAAGATTTTCTTCAAAGTCATAAGGTTTATATTAGAACTATTGTTTGGGGGGATAATGAAGGGGTGAGAAAATTGAAATGAAAGTGGTAGTAAGTGGATGAGGAAATGCAGTGGATATTTTTCTCCTGTGGAAGCAGTTGAATGGATACATCATATAAATTAGTAAAATCAATTTAATGCGAGTTACTCCATTGTTCCTATTAGCAGGTCTGATTTTTATGGGGGACTACACCAAGAACTGTCCTGGCTACAAAACCTTTAGCATTTTACATTAGTACCTTAAAAAGACATTGTCCTGGATTTGCACTGTACTGCTCGAAACAGCAAAACATTGACATTTCAAAATAGAATAAGCATCTTAACCTTGTAAGAGCTGTAATACACTATTTACTGTTTTGTTATTACTAGCCCTGGGGCAAACTCTAAAAGAAAGTCTAAAAAGCAGAAGCCTCAAATTACCTTCTGCAGGATGGAAGTAAACTGTTTGACCTGATTAAAAACAAAAATATAGGTACCTGTAAGTGGGTAGGGAGGACCTTTAAAGCACCAGCTTTATAGCATTCCATTGAGGAAACACCATTCTCCCAAGAGCAAATGAAAGAAAGAATGCACTTCAGGGAAGAACAGTGTTCAGTACATGTCTAGCAAATGTAAAATGCAAAACATAACAGATGTGCCTTTTGCCCAAATGGCAGGACAGAAGGGAGCACTTATCCCACAGATTCTACTCTGAAAGAGACAGTATTTTCTTTTCTACTTGCTCTGGATTTGTGCTTGAAGAGAGGGGAAAAAGGCCAAAGACAGGAAAGGTCAGGTTTAGTTCCCAAATGCAGCTGTATGCAACAGTAACAGCAGGCTTAATCCTGTCCCCTCCTATGGCAATACAAGGAATCGGTGAACTACAAGGAAGTGAAAACTACCTGCAAGGTACTTTTCTGCAAGAGCAGAACTACTTCTACCAGCTGGCCTTATCAGGAAAAGAGGTCTGGTTTACGTGTGAGGAGCAGAGAACACACACCAGCACACACAGCTGTTCTGATCTCAGCTGTAAAAAGTGCCCATGTTAGACTACATTTAAGGAGTCTAAAACATTTGCTTCTGAAATTACACTCTGGAAAAAGGCTGAGGAGTCACCATGGTTTGTTCTCTAGAATGATCATGTCCACGTGCAGCAGTAGTCAACAGAAGATGGCAAAATGTTGAGCATTGTCAGGAAGAACCTTGAGAAAAAGGCAGAGGGTGGTGTTTTGCCTCTGTAAAACCCTTGGTATTAATGCCTTGAATATTTAATGCAGTCCCGGTCTCCACATCCCAAGACAGATGCAGCAGATTTGGAAGAGGATGGCAACAAACAATCAAGGGATGAAGTATCCTGCATGTTTGAAGAGTTTGAACAGCCTGGGATCTTAAATTTGGTGAGGAGAAGGTGTGTTGGCAGGTTGACCGATGTTTACTAGATGATGAATGTAGTGGATTGGGTGACTGCAGGACAGTTTTCTACCCCACTGTGCAGTATTAGGGGTACTTGTTAAAACTAGTGGGACATCAGTTTAAAACTGATGAATAAAATACCTTTTTACAGAGAAATTGATGAACTTTAGGAGCTGCTGCCACAGGAGTTTGTAGAGGTAGAAGAAGGAGTGGTTGCAAAAGATTTTGAACAAATTAAGGAGCAGATACTAAAGGGAATATGGAGGCACGTACTGTTTGATGGGCCTAATACAATGGTTGTGGAAGTTGGGAAGAACAGGTTGTGGCAGCTCAGAGTATCCCTCTGACTGTCCAGGGGGGTTTGGAGCCCCACCAGACAGTCTCAGAACTCGAGATGAAAGCCCAGAATTCTATGTTCGAGCCGTGACATTGGAGAAAGCTACCCACCTTGAGGGAAGGAATACAAAACGGAAAGAAAATGTGTAATTAGCTTATCTTATCACTGGGTGAATGTAGGTTTTAGATTTATGGAGGTATGAGAGAAAAAAGCAAACATGGAGGGCAAAGGGCGGTGCCCCTTCCCCTTCTTCTTTCTTCTCTCTCCTCCATCTTCTACTGTGACGATGGTGATGGGTATTGGTGTCATGTCAAGAAAAGGTAGAAATTAATTGGGAAAAATTGATAAACAATAATACGTTGTAGAACTTGGTTGGTTTTCCTAAAAGAGATAAAAAGGTAAAGACGGCCTTCTTGGGCATCACTCCTGCAATGTATCTCAGCGGAGCAGGTCACTGTCGGCCAGCTCCAGACACTTTGAGATAAGAAAAAATAAACAATCTGAACACAAACTCGCAGGCATCTCCAATCTTTCTTGGCTCTGGCATGGAACTTTCTAAGATCAAGAAACAGCCATAAAACATCTTAAAAACTCAAAACCACAAGTGGCGTCCCTGGCTTTTGAAACACCAGCCATCAAAGCCATGAGCCAAACAACACCATAGGAGGAACCGTGGCATCCGAACATTGACCAGTTTCTCGATAAGGACCATCAGCCGTAATCCTCACCACCAGAGATCTGTGGGACAGACCTGGGACCAGAGGCGGAGCGACTTCTGGAGTGACGGGGGGGCAAACACGACCCTGTGGTAAGGCCGGTCAGATCTAAGACATGGGGGGGACCATCTCCCAAGAGCATATGCGAATTTACTCGGCTTTAAAAAACCTCGCAGCTGCCCATCCCTCAGGGATACCTTCACAAGAATTAAAAGCGCTTTTAATATGGGTTCGGGATACATATCCAGAATGTGAACCCCAAGTTTTACTAGAGCCAGGTTTTTGGCAAACAGCAAATATGTCCTTGTACCACAAGGGAACCTTTAAAGATAAAACCGCATTTAACCTCATGTCCGCGGCACGTATAATGCTAGAATGTGTGGAAGAAAACGCGCGCCTTCTTTCAAGTGCCCATCTGGCGCAAATGGGGGGGGCCAACTCCACCGCTACAGCAGCTTTTTCTAAAGACACGGATTCTGGCCCCCAGCCAGCCTCTGCAGCCGCAGCTGCGGCAGCTCCCACCTGTGAGCAGACCCATGAGACTCAACCCCGTGACACAGGCACAGCCGCCAATATCGGCGCGCTTGGGGACAGCCCGCAACTTTCGAGATCATCGTCCCTGGAATCCTTACAAATATCCGAAACCCCATCCACCCCAATTCTCAAACCAGGGAAGCTAAAACTCCTATTACACCCACCATCAGAAGAACATTTAGATATACTATATTATGAGGCAGAACCAACTTCACCCAAAACCGCTGCTGGGGAGGGGGGATCGCCAGGACCATCGTGGACACCCCCCTATCCTTTTAGCCCCCCAAAACCACCTAAAACGCGAGCGGCAGATCCACCGTCACAAGCGACCGCGCTTGCGCCAAAAAAAACTGTTCGCAACAGAAAAGCGGGGGGAGAAAATCGCAGCGGCGGTGACCGAGAGCCAGTTTATATCGGTTCGGGATGTACTGGAGTGCAGTGGAGGGGAGACATCAGCAGCGCAGGAAACGGAATAGCTAAGGGACGCGGGTCGCACTTGCCCGGGATCTCAGGGCCTGCTGAGACATGTAGGCGAGCTCCGCGCTTGCGCGGAATCCAAGGGAATGCCAGGACATGTAGGAGAACTCCCACATCCGCCCTCCATTAAAACGGCTTGTATAAAGAAAAAGGGCGAACCGGAGGAGACGCGCATAGACGCGGGGCGGTTTTCACCATATCCAAAAGCTGTGGGAATAGAGCCAAGTGGAACACATCACAAGTGAATGGATTTGAAAAACTATCCAGACTCATATATTTCCCCCTGCTGATGAACAGCTCTTTTTGCTACTGACAGGGAGGAATTCTGGGCTAGATGAATCATTGTAGTACCATCCAGTGGGGATTCTCTTGCTGATTTTAACAGATACAAAAGTAATGATATACTGTTCTTTAATTCAAGTCATTCCTTCAGGCATAAATTTGAAAGTTTAATTCATTTCAAAATCCTAATGATCTTTCCTTTGTTAGAATTTTCATCTTTTAGCTAATTCACATAGTAAAGAACACTCTTTTTTTGTTGTTGTTGTTGTTTTTTTAACTATAGACGTGTCCTTCCAAATAGAGGAAAGACTTAATTAGTCCATGCCTACTGTATCTCATACATATACTCATCTAAGTACGTTCAAGAGCACACAATTTTTTAAAGAGTAACTTTGGAGGTGACAAGTTGGGCACTGAAAAGCAGAAGATTCTGTGAATTTCATGTCTGCCACAATTCCCTCTCTGTCTTTTGTCTGGGGTTTAACACCCTAGTCATGCTTCTGTAGTTGCCTCTGCGCAACTCCAGAATGATGGAGCTGGATCTCCCTCATAGGAACTACCAGCTCTGCAGAGCTCCCCTGTGGGCTCTGCCTCTTCAGAAAACTTGAGTGTCAAAGACATAACACACAGAATGAGACAACTGTTGCAATCCTTTCATATTGTGCCCTGCTTCAAGAGAAGGCCTGACTTCCACAATGTCACAGTCTTTATTTCTAGAAGCCATGGTCATTAACAGATAAAATGAAAACACAATAGAACTAGTGATAGGATGTTAATAACATTTTGTTCTTACTATCTTTCCTGAAAGTTACAGCTTATGTGATGTTTCATAACTCTTCTGTGAGATAAAGAAGGATATTCATATTCTCATTTTACATGCAAATGCTGTAAACCAGAGGCTGTATTGTCTATCTAGATTGCACAAGAGGTGATTGGATGAACTGGAACCTCCAATTTACCAATTCTCTATACTCTTTTCTATCCCCTGGTGGATGTTGTTTTCAGTGGAAATTATGATAAAATAAGAAATTTCTTATGCTTAAACAATACCCCTTCTTGCTTTATGACTGCAGTCTGGCTGTCTTTTGACTGTCCTCCCTAGTTATCATGTGAATGTCTGTTTTAATTTCTTTTGCTGTGTGTATATCTGCCTGGAAATATCCATCCAGCTTGCTATAAAAGCAAAGAGGACATTGTTCCCAGAAAATATGTTCTCTATACCACTGGAAGAAGTTTTCCCTTGGTGTTTATATGTCTGTATACTCTCACTTCCCACTTTTTTTTCCAACTTGATTGTATTCTATGCAGGTTCTTACACTGCAGCCAAGACTGGTGTCTGAATACCTTGTTCAGCTAGGCGCCCATCAAGGTGAGCTATGGCGACCAAGTTTCCTTTCCATTCCCTCTCCTCACATAAAAAGATGTTATATGGGATCTGGGTGAACATATTCCACAGGTACTAATTGTTTTCGAGCTTTAGCAAATGAAAGTAAGGTCAAAGAAAGAAGCATTACAGTATTGCTACAGTGTTGATAGTTTTGGTCATTCTTAATCCTAATTTAAATGTTTCGGGCTCAAAGATGAAAACAGAGGTAAAGTTATTCATCCCAAACCCAGGAGCAGCACCCCTAAAATGAGGGAGTGCTCAAAAAGCACTGCTGTCCAGATAGTAATTGAAAATTCCCAAAGATGTGGCAGTACTTAAACTTACTGTATTGAACACTTATTTGCAAAGACTTGGCATAAATACTGATTATTATTATTTAATTCTGTAGCTGAGTAGGTAAAGTGCTGCTATCAGAATAATGTCTTAGCTTTGGCTTTCTATCCACAGAGGCACCACTGTGCACTGCTCTTTGGGTACTGTTTCTTCAATTAAGTTTGGGGGCAATGGCCTGGAAGTACTTACAGATTTTATTATTTGTGGCCATATAATGTGACTTGTTATAGGACACTTCATGGCGTTGAAATGTAATTGGGGGAATTCAGCAACACACATTGCCAGACAAATGTCAGCCAGCAGGTCCTTACCAGGTTTACTGCAAACTGCTGGAGAGCTACTTTACTGCAGTCTGCTTACTGTGATGTTGAGAAAAGATACTGTCATTTATGATGTCTGAAGAGCTGTGTCTCCACCTGTAGCTTCAGTTGCCAGTGCTGCTGCACAAACAAAGTTGATGGAGCACATTATGGATTTTTCACTTGCCTGGAAGAGGAAAATCAATTTCCATCTAATAGAGCAGGAGGTCACTAAATACTACTAGCTGCTCTGTGACACTGTAGACTTAAGCAGTTCTCCCGTGAGACAGAAAAGAGTAGGGAACAGGATCCTGGAGTGCATTAGTACACAGATAAATAGAGAGGAAAATTAGACACTGAAGAAAAATGATCTGAGAAAAGAGAGTAAGCCACAATTTTTTAAAGAATATCAGGACATAAACTCTACACAGAAGCTGGAACAACTCCATTTGAGTCAGACTTGCTACATAATTTTCTTATGATGGAGAGCTTGAACTTGCATGTATGCAGTAAATCTACCACAGGTGAGAGTGTAGGTCATTCAGTCAGAGTGCTGCATCTCTGAGTGACATACAATGTCCTGCAATTGACAGAAAGTTTGAAAGTATGTAGGCAGATCACTGCTGGAACATATTTAGCAGACATAGGTATGGATAAATAAACAAAGGAATAAAAGGGTAATATCCTAGAAGCAAATTGAACAAAGCTGTGCCATTATTCTTGTGTTACAGAGTCATTTTTTTATTGGGGGAATGACTAAGAGAGTTGGTGGGACACAAAAGACCTGCATACATCTGTGAATGAAAGCTGAATACACTTTCAAACTGTGATAAAATAATCAGCTTATATTTGTGTAAAAATAAGTTTATTTTTTTTTTAGTGTGAGAACATGGCTGAATGTCTTGTCCTTGTTTGTAGCTGCCAGGTGACAAATTCATTATACGGAAAAGCAGACATGTGAGGTTTAGTGTTCAGACTAACGTTCAAAGCTGGAAAGCTTTGCTGCTGATAGGTTTGTGTGGGTACTATCCTTCCTCATGCTGCAAACAGGGGAGGTCAGGCTGAAGCAACCCAGTGAGCCTGATCACACAGGTTCCCTAATGGGTGGTGATGACCAGGTGTGTTCAGTAGCTGAAAGAGGAGTGACCCAAACCCAAATTCACTCAATGAGGAAATATCAATGCCTTAGGAAGTGTTTCTGTAGGATTTGTACCATCTAGGAGAGAAACACTGCATTGGGAAGTGCAGAAAGATACAGGAGCACAATAAGGAGAAGCCAAAGGACTTTTGTTTGCAGATGTAGGACAAGCAGTTAATGCAGTGAGGCAACTAAGTATGGCCAGACAATTGAGAAGAAAAGGGACTGGGGAGGTCAAAAAAACAAATCCTAAGAAGTCATCACTCTCATCTCTGATTTATTTTCCAGATATCCACAATGAAAATAGTGTGGGTCACTCTACTCCACAGAAAGGCATGTAAGAAAGAAAAATACACATAAACCTGAGGTGCCTTCTCAGTTCAAGCATTCCCTTTTTGTGCAAATCACTCAGCTGATTTTTGAAAGATATCACTTTCAGTGAATGATGTCAGAGTAAAGTCTTAAATAGATCATCCGTGGATAAAACAGTTATACTGCTGTCATTCCAGCTCAGGATCAATTAGAACGTCACATTTTTATTAGAAGGAGTTTACTTACTACCAGCACTTGCAGCAGTAGATTGTCATGGAAGCAAACACTTGCCAAAGCAGAGTCAGTAAAT
Organism: Platysteira castanea; assembly: GCA_013397175.1. Classification (NCBI taxonomy): domain Eukaryota; kingdom Metazoa; phylum Chordata; class Aves; order Passeriformes; genus Platysteira; species Platysteira castanea. The sequence goes on from VYXC01001533.1 coordinate 53,192, forward strand.
CAAAAGGATATGTTCTTCAGGAAACAGGCTTGGGTTTTTTTTCTTTCTAGGTAGAAGTATCACACAGTAACGAAAGAACTCTTTTAAAAAAAAGTGAAAAGGGAAAAAAAAATTCTCCCTTAATTTAATTGCATTTGCTTGGTACTTTAGAGAATTTATGAGAGTAAGACATATATATCTACTAAGCATCTATTCCATCTTGAATTATATTCTCTTGGGTCAAGTTTTTGGAGTTTCACTGCACAGGCAATGAAGCAAAGAATGGATCCAAATTGGTTTTAAATTAATCAAACTCACAGTTAAAAAGCAGAGCATCATCACTTAGGTTAAATGTCAGTTGTTCATCTTCACTTTCATGTATTTTTTTGAACTTAACATAATTGACCTTTTCAAGTGTAACACCCAGTTAAAACCTGGAGAAAATGACAATATGATAAGAGAAGGACAATTTCAGTTATGACAAAGTCATTATATAGAAGATGAGATATGAAGATGTTAATTAATCTCTTCTCACCGTTTTCCACAGTAGGGCAATTACACTTTTGGATTGATGCTAGTTGTAATGGATGTGATATCACAGCTGAATTAAAGGTGGGCAAAGAAGGTACAAAAATGACTTTAAAATGAGTGAGAAGAGCTTTATTCAAAGCTACAGAAATTGTAGTGGATTTCTGTGAGTTTTATATTGGGCCTTTAGAGCAAGGGCTTTTGGAAATTGGAAATTTCTTCTAGTTTAGATAACTTGAATAAGATAGCTACCCCTTTGCCTACTGAGTTGCCTTTGAATCTCCCTCTTTGATCCTCCTTTTTTCCAGTCACAGACTGTTCCTTGTTAAAAAAGCATAAACCTTCTTTGGGAAAAAGAATGAAAGAACCTTGTTTGGGGCATCCCTAAGTAAGTATACCAGCCAAGGAAATTTTTTATATGCCCCTCCTTGTCCATGTCACTGCAATCTGATTCTTCTTGCTATGCCTCTGAATACAATTAGCATCTGGCAGCAGGCACATTTTTATCTCAGCCTATGAGAAAATTCATTTTTTGAAGTAAGCTGTGAATTTTTAGGACACAATAATAACTTGTCTTGCTTGAGTGCACTAGAGCATGCTGGAAAGTAAGCTATGGACTAGCTGGGAGTCAAGGAAGTGCATGTATGGGCAAGATTTGTGCCAAGAAGAAATTGCTTCCCTTAATACTTGGCAGATGAACGATATCAGTGAAGTCAGTGGGTCTGTCCACAAACTTACACACTTTGGCAGTTTAGGGGTGGTCTCCTCAGTTGCTGGGCTGCAGAAAGAGAGCTTTGGCCTGCTTCAGTTAAACCAAGTGACAATAACCTCACTGGTTTTAGAGGGGCAAAACACAAATGAAAGATGCTAGATTGTCACAGTGAATAAAGTGTTGTCAGAAGTCTTATTTCCAACAACTTGTTGTCAGCTTGGGACTGTGCAAGTTATTCTGGGATGGTTCTTGTATTTCTAGCACAGACAAATCTCCCATTGGCTTCACATCCCTTTTTACTGAAAGTAGTGTTGGTTGAATATCGGTTTGGTCTGCATCATTATCCCACCCTTCCCCAGTGAGCTGTGTTATTGGTTTCTAACTGGCATCGTGTGTGTCAAACTTTTAGTCACATCTGCTACTTAAAAAGGTCTTCTTAGATCAATCATCATTTGTTTCTGAATCTTCAATAGTTAATAAAATCTTTTGAACCAAACAATGGCGTTAGCACTAAAAATAAACTGAGTGATTTCATTACACTTCACATATTTTATTTTGGCTTTCATTGTTATGAGAATCAAGCGGCTTGGTACATGTGGGAAACAAAACCAGTTTTATCTAGAAGACAATGTTTTATGAAACTAAAATGAATCTGTGCTTAATAATGTGTGGTCTCAAAATGAAACTACTCAGTCCTTCTTGGAGGTGAGAATACAGGCATTTTCAACAGTGAAAAAAAGATTTAAGAAAAAACCCTCTTAGTTTTAAACAAATCACACAGTTTAAAATCTCCTGTCTAATACAATTACAAATTACAGTATATAATGCAGAACCCTACAAAGCCCACTAAGGGTGATGGAAATCTGTCCACTGATTTCAATCGAGTGTTGACTCAGCAATTTTGAAGACAATTAATAATTTCACAAAAATATACAGTCTGCTAATTGGGTTTAGTCCCCACCCATCACCAGAAACACGACCTTCATCAACACAGTCCTTCACGCCATGACCATAGTTATTCGTATGGAGGATAGGAGACACTTGGGCATGTGACCATTCTTGGACATGGCATGGGGCCCACATAGTCTTCCAAAATTTTATCACGTGCCTTTATTTTATCTCACCTTTAATAAGGAGATTGCAGGCAACTTTTGGTTGCAGATATAGTGCCATGCATTTAGGCTCCCAGACAGCTTATTATGCAAGAGCCTGTGTGTGGGAAGTCCTGAGGGGCCAGAACTATAAGCCGGTGGCACCTCCATGAGGTGCCCCCAAATTCTCTTAGATTCCAAAGTTTAAGAGAAATGCTATTGAGATGGAAGTGTGAGGGGCAGAACATGACGAAAAAAGGAAAAGCAGCTGGCAGTTTTTCCAGATCAGCTCCTTTTCATTGGAATAAATAGAAACACAATCTTTTTTCTCTACCAACTTTTTCTCTTTGCAACCATCAGAACTGACTTCAGTGATGGCAGAAGTAACTTGGCAATGAAGAAACAGGAAAGGATAAAGGAAAACAGCAAAACCTCTATACACATACCAGAAAACAAGATGTATTTCCTATTCTCCAGATTAATGAAAAAAGATAGGAAAAACATGGAAACACCACACAAGAGTCAAAACAAGAAATATGCACATATACAGGCTAGACTCCAGGACCAGGAAGGATAAAAATGAAAGCAAAGCCTTTCCATCACCCAACTGGAACCCACAGCAGGAGGCTGGGAACTTCTCTGTACTTCTGAAGGTTGTGACACAAGTAAGTGTGAAAGGAATTTGATAAGCCTAATGCTCCTGAAATGAGTGAGAAAGCAGAAAGTTATTCTCTCTTTTTTAAATGTCAATTCTGAAAGTAGAAGAAAGGATTAGATGACTATCATGAAGAACCAGGAACTCCTCTGTTCATATATGCCTTGATCATCACAAAAGATAGAGAAATAACTCATAAGAGGAAACATTTATGATTCGCTGATCATATTACTGAATGGACATAAAGTTCAGGCAAATGAATTCCAGCAATAAAGATCAGGAGCCCTGCAGCAGTGAGTCCAGCTCAAAAGAAGAAAGAGACCAGAGGTTATCCGAGTAGACACAGCTTATTTTTCTGTACTATGACATGCTGTACTATATTACAAATGTACAGAGATGACTTTTTTCCCCCTACCTCACTTCACTTGGATGTGAAAGGATCATGTTTAGGATACTTAGAAGAATTTAAAATAATAGGTATTTTTTAGACTGATGTTCAATTTAATTTCCAGTGTTTACTTTTCTTTTTAAAAGTAGTTGCATTTTTAAAACTAAAACTACTTTTTAAAGTTCACTTTCAGAATGGAACACAAGGTATCGGAAGTTTCATTTTTTTTAATTTCCTCAAATTTTGAATTTTCATACATAATTTTGCTCAATACATACTTGCAGTTTTCAATGCACAATATATTTCACTAATAATTTTTGAGAAGAGAACGAAAACAGAAAGCTAATAACTGCAATGAGATTGGCGCAGGAAGGAAAATCATATCTGACTTGAGTTCTCCATTGGTTCAGAAAAAAAATATAAAAGGGCTTGTAGTTACTGATGCTGAGAGATCGATGGATGTGTGAAAGGCTAGGGATGACTGTACAAAGTTTAGGATCCCAGTTACCGGAAAATATACTCTTCACTGGCCTGGACAGCAGCTGCTGTGTGACACAAGTGATAATTTTAAGTAACATCACAGTCATGGATGAAAACTATTCAAATGTCAGTAGGTCAATTCATGCAGTATACTGAAATCCACAGAATAAAAAATTAGATCGCCTTTAATTTGCAACTGCTGGCTTGTAGAAATTCTACATAAAGCTGAACAGTAAGGCTTTCTTTATAGGTAATGGGGTTGGTTATGGTCCAGTACTTATCTCTCTCACACAGAGCTGTTTGGACTCTAATATTTGCAAGGGGCTTTGAAACAGCAACAAAGAAAGTATTATTTTGTTGTGTGGAGGTAAAGGCTTTCTGGATGCTTGGGAAATATGAAGTGATCATTTCCTCACTTAGTACAGTGAAGTTCATTTAAAGAAATAACAGGAGAGGGACTACTCCCCACGCAATTCAAAATATTTAAGGAAGCCTAGAAAGCTGCTTTCACATACAGCTTACTGAAGTAAAAAGAGAATGAGATGGTCCGTGGTATAGATATTGACTTGTAAATGCAAAAAAATAAAGAACTAAAAAATAAAGGAGAAGTAAATAGGGTGATTATCGTTAGTATTAATCTATTATTTAGTATTAACCAAATCTCAACTAGACTAATTGGCAGAACTTAGGAGGTACCTATGGAAGTTAGAGGTCACTCATCTTCGTCAGTTTTATACTGAACATCTGATCCAGAAGACCGAAATACCAGACCTAAGAGAATGTTCTTTGGTCATACTTACAATAGGGAAATAAAAACACTTGAAATTATTATATGTTATTTAAATGGACCAGTAAGAAATAAACACTACATAGACAGTAATTTCAGCATGATGCCGCCGAGAACATTAAGAAGGTACAAATCTGTCCTCCAAAATAAAACTAACACCTAAAAAAGTATGGAGACATAATTTGCCTGTGATCTCTGACACAGCATGGGTATCTACAGAGTACATAAAATTTATTTCTCTCATTAGCAGAATGAAATGAGTGTCAGTCAACTATCAATTTAATTTTCAAGAAGAACAAAAATGAAGTGCCAATGAAAAAAGGCTCATATTCAGATTTTTTGTCAAAATTAAGAGAATAACAGCACCTCACTGCTAATAAACTTTGCTTTCCACTTACTCTTCTGGTCAGCTCTTTCATTTTATATTAAACAGACTTGACACTGTGGCTGCCTTGTGTCTAACCTTGCATCCATTCTCCTCCTACCTTTCCAACATCTAGTAGTTTCCATTTAAAGCACGTTGCGCATTGCTGTGCCGTGTGTAGAAGCGTAAGTTACCATTCTAAGTCCAGCTCAAGCCAGCTTACTTAACTGGAAGCAAAATGATTACAAGTTATGGCATGCTGCCCAGGGAGCACTGCTAACACTGTTATAACAGACTAGCTCTAGCATTCATTTGTTGTCTTGCAACTTAAATTCACACCCCATCTCTTCTGAAGTACATGCAAAAACTGCATTGATCACGTGCATTTCCAGTATAACTTCTCAACAGTATTTTGAATCCAAAAGCAGATAACACTTACTTTTTTACATGGCATGCTGAACAAGAAAAATTGTAAAATATCAAATTAAAATGTGTAAATTTTCATGTTAACTGTAATAATCACCTCGATGACTTACACGTGGAAAAACATGAGTCATAAAATATACAAGCTTCTCCTTTTTGTTTGCTTACCCTATAATCATTGCGTTCATATTTCAAGGCATTGAATTCATATTGATTATATTGTGTATCCGTGATGGCTCTCACTATAACTCTGCAAAAACCTCCTCTAAGAATTATTCCTCAAAATAAAAAAATATTTTTCTTTTATCATAGAGAGAATAGACTCCATGGTTTTAAGGATTTGTTAATTTTTAACTCTACTTCTCTGAAATCTCTGAAAAAATAAATCTACAGACTAACATAACTGAAGTGGCAGTGAGAGAATTATGCCAGACTTTAAGGATGTCCTGATGGCCTATCAGTTGGTATCAGTTTTTTGTCTCTTGAGTGCTGTAGAGCGTGTAATCTGTTCTGATAGGCAGATAGATGTGTGTTTGATCTGCTGACACAGTACTAATAACCCCATTAGACCCAAAGATTAATGATGTATTGTGCTTTGTGCACTCCTGCCTTATCCATCATGTACCTGGTTATCAGGGGCAGAAAAAAATGCAACCTTTTATGTAATCTATCAATAGCTTTGTTAATCCAATTGCCAGTAGTAATAGTCTTGCTGGTAGAAAAGAATCCATTCACAAACACTCTACATTTCTAAATTATGTTCCTTCACATTTTTACTAGTTAGTACCTGCAGAAATACATATTTTAGTCTATTCTTTCAAGCATTCACTTTTGCTTTCAAGAGCTATTTTATGCTATAAAAGCTGCTTCAAAACTTCACAGGACAGAAAATGATATGAACAGTGAGATAAAAGTCAAGAGCAAACCAAGCCATGGGAAGTTTTAATCTCAGAGATTTACCTGGATCTCAAGTGAAGCTACCACAAAGACAGTAAACTTAATGGATGTGCTCCATTTTTAATAGTGCCACAGTTTCGAGTGTTTTGAGATAAAATTACAAACTATTTATACAAGGTCCAGTGAACCACACTATCTTCACAAATGTCTTGACATATATCTTAGGAGAGTGAGAGGAAGATGGTGAACCTCATTTAAAAGGAATGAATTGTAATGGGCAGCATATACATGCAATCAGCTTCTGTTGTGGTTAAGACGCACCACCAGTATCACTTTGTTATTTGGTAGATAAATAGTCACCAAATATAGTTAGGCAATATAAAGCTATTTGGGCCAAGAGCACAAACTGCAAACATTTATGTCTTTGTGAAATAAAGTCTTATTCCAGCAAAAAGCACGGTAAAAATTGTGGTTGATTTCATCAGAGCAGCAATTCCATTTATAGATGTTAGTGCTGCAGAGAAACATTATGATTACTTGGTTAAAAGCTCGTGAAGACTTGACATAAAATTCCTTTGAGCAAATCCTGAGTCCTGCCTAATGGCAGTGCACTTAAAAGACATCACATCTCATTGGAAGACAGGCAACTTAGATTTAAAGAATTCAAGTGCTGGGTGATCTGTTGTATACCTCAAAATCTGTTACAGTACTAGACTGGTGTGAAAAATGTGTGCAAGTTTTCATTTTAAGTTTTGTTCGTTTTCATTTTATCCAACTTTCAGCTCATCTGCTAAACCAAAGTGCTGTCAAGGATGAGCAGCTTCTCCCCTCACATATAGCTATAAACTGGAATCAAATCCCCTCTCAGCTTTGCTAGGTTGAGCTCGCTTTGCTAGGTTGAGCTCTCTACATCTCAATGTGTCTTGCAGGTCTCCCAGTCCTCCTTTTAGAACTCTGTTGGTTTACAGTGACAGCTGACTTTTGGCAAGTATTTATAGTATTGCCATTATTTATTTACGAAGAGCTGTCAATTGTTGCTGTTCAGTGACACTGTAGAAGCAAATATGGGTATCAACTGGGGGAGCAGTTGGAGGGGCGCTGACAGTACCCTTGAGTAATTATTGTCTGACAAAATCGAAGAGCTCTGCAGGATTTTCAAGTGGTGTCTAAACTCTTGGTTTGCTCAGATGCCAAGCTGTACAGAAGCATGTTTGCTCTCAATGGCTTAGTCCCAGCAGATGCCAGGTACAGCACCTTGCCCCTGGGTTAGCATAAGACTGCTCTCTGCCTCAGTGCTGTGTACACACACAATGCTGTTGTGGATTTCAGCTCTCAGAAAACACTGCACATCTCAGAAGGAATAAATGGGGTTTATTTCCTCCTCCTCCCTGTAGGTGGGTGAAAAGTGATTTGAAGATTTTTTTTTTTATGCAGAAGCCTGATCTTTTTATTAATATTTAAAAACAATACATCCATGAAGGAGGGAAGCAATTGCATTAAAGAGAATACTGTGAGAAGGAATACAGCTTAGCCTCTTAGCTAACTTTAATTGTACCTTCATAAAAGAAATATTTCTACACTATCTGAGTGAAAAAGGAAAAAAAAATTCAGCCTTTAATTAAATGAATATGCAGGCCTTGCACAAGATTTCATCTTATCTGTGCTTTCTTGTGCACTGAGATACATTATAGTTTTAATAAAGTTGCATCAATAGAATTTCATGATTTCCACACTTACATTAGTTTTCAATTGAACCAAATTATAGCTGTATCCTTTAGCTTAATTTTGACCAGCCACATTACCACTATTATATAAAGTCAAAGTTTTAGTTAAGTAGAAAATGAGAAGGAGAGTTAGCTTTTTTTAATTGCTGAAAACCAAAATAATATGTCTTTTTACCTAAAGATACTCAGAGAGAATTATATTGAATTCATATATAGGAAACCTTGCTGAAAACTAGTCTAAAAAACTTTTCAATATATTTTTATATTTTAATTCATATCTTATTTTAGATCTTGTTCACTTCCTAAACCTGACACAATTACATTGGTTAATAGATAAATGCACAAGTTTTATTTGCTCTCTTGAGCACTTTACTCAAACTTAATCAAGACTCATTACTCTTTCACCCTTAATTTTTTTTATTACACAAAAACAAGAACGAAAATTCCATCAAACCACTCAAACATAATTTTTAAAAAGCGCATGTTTATTTTCCCTTTAAAACAACTAGAAACCCCAATTAATGGGCAGCAGAATCAATCTCTATATTAGCAATTCTCATTGCGCATGAAGCAAACTTCTTTGACAAGTTTGACTGTCCTGCTTAAATTTCTGCACAGCTATAGCACCCTAAGAGGGTCAGTAAGATAGTAATTAGCAGTTATGTATTCCTTTTCCATAAACTCCATGACTTCCACACTTGTCAGCATCTCTGCTGAGGGTAGTGTTAGATTAGGACTTCAACACTCACAGGGTGGCCCTCTCTTAAGGATGCAGGTGGCAGGAAAATGTTGTCTCACCTTTCAGTTGTGCAGTGCCTGACTTTAATGGAGCTGCCTCAATTTACCACACTCTAAGATGTGGCGATGTATCTGAACCCCGCTGCTCTCTCACTAATAGCTCCACTGGAGTCAGGTGCTGCACGTCTGCAGGGAAAGACATCAGCTGTGTCTCCATAACTGCCTGGTTTTTCATTTCATTGTGCTCAGTATCCTGGGTTTTGAATCAAATAATTTGATTCCTTTTTGATTAATACAGCTTCATTTGGATGTTAGGTGGGTTTGCACCAGGGGGCAGGAACACAAAGCATTCAGTCCTCCAGGCAGTTCCAGATGAAACACTTCACAGAGCTTGCCAAGATTTTTGTATTTTCACTCAAAATCCTTCCAAAACTTCCAGCAACATCTAGCTTAACCTTTGCATGTAGTCAGCCTTGGATTTTTCACGTGAGGAATATCACAGTGCAAACTCTAAAACTCAAAAAATTACGAGGAGTCTCTTTCCTTGCAGTGATTGCTGCAAATGGGAAGTGACTCATTCTCTTTCACTGCCCTTGCAGTATCCCAAGAACATGATGTTATTTGTTACTGCTTTTAATTCATGTGGTAAATCTCCTGTTTCCTGTTTTTTTCTGAGACAGCAGCCGGGGTACTCATGCTAAATGACATTTGAGCAGTTCCTATTGTGACCATTTACAAGGCCTTGAGAATCTCAAATAGGATTTGGCTGGTTGAGAAGCCTGCCTTTGGTCTGACACAAAGATATCTCTAAGCTGTTTTCTACAACTGTGTCCTTATACAAGTAGTCCGATTTCCTCTGAATCATGCACCCAGAGTTAAGTCTGTGTGAAAAATGCTTTGCTGGGTTGGAATAAAATGGTCATTAAGCATCTCAAAGAAGAGAAGCCAAAGAGGCAGTGCTGATGTTAGGCGTTTTACTAGGAAAGTCAGGGATTTCTCCTGTCTTCTCCTACTGTCTTTATTACCTGCTGTTGCTATCATATGAAACACGTGCACGGGGACAGATATTCCCAGTCCTGTGCCCTGAGGAGAGCTGGTAATGCAACTACAGAAGCCAGTGGTGCAAATCCCAGTGGTTCTTTAACCTGTTGGCCCAGAAGGGGCAAAAAGCAACTTCATCATCGCAGAGGATCCCAGGAAAATAACTGTGACAGCTAGAATCACCATTCTCTCTGCTCTCTGTTCCCACCAATGGGTAGTCATATGCTGTGAAATTGGCCATATCCAAAGTTCAGTCAAATGCAAAGTAAACAAATGGAAACAACAGAGGTAAGTATTTACTTCCTAAACCCTTGGAGTGACGGGAGATTTCAGTAACACTTGTAATGGATTGAAGAATTATTCAAGGTACTCAAACCCCTGCCCCCAAATATGCAAAAAATCATTCCTTCCTTTAACTGTTCCTAGTCCTAGATCATCTCTAAGGAGATCCAGGGACGTTTCTTGTGACAACAGTGTAGCTGTTAACTTTACACGGACTTTTTTGCTGCCTCCTAGTGCTCTGTGCTGCAAGTGGGTCCAAAACTTGTGCTGTTGTCTTAGTTTGAAAGACAGGTGTCTGCTTAAGGAGGCAGCAGCCTCCCTTGGAATGGAAAAATGCAACTCCCCCCCTCCAAATTTTATAATTTTGAAATTAAGGGGCTTTCAGGCAAAGATATGGGGTATAGGAATAACAGTTCTTTTACTAAAAAATATATATATATACAACAAAACAGTAATACAAAAAACCACTGGTTTAAGCTGGCAGTCAGGGTACGACCTGGCACCCTGCCAGGCAGGGTGGTGGTAGCAGTCCGGTTTGATGACAGCTGCAGTTCTCCTTGAAGTAGTCCTGTTGAAGACAGTGATCCTGCAGAAAGATCTGGTCCTTCTCTGGAGGCCCGGTGGTGGTTAGGAAGCTCTTGTCCTCTGGGAGTCCAGTGGGAAAAAAACTCCACCTTGCTGCTCCAAAACCCCAGATTTTATTCTGGTGGGAATGCTTGGGTCCTTCCCCCTGGGCGGAGCATCTCACAATGGGATGGTGAGTCATAGGGCAAGGCCTTGATGGGCCATTTACAGGAGATAATCAGGAGCCACTTATCTTGATGGGCCCATTAACAGAAGATAGTCCAGAGGGAGGAGGCAGGGAGCACCACCCCACCTGGTCTCAGCAGCTCATGAAAATGGTAAAGAATATCTTACACTATGACAGCTGTAAAAGAGAAGATGGAAGCAAACTGCTCCTTTATCACAGGCTTATTTCAGTGGAGCCATCTCTGGCAAAAGTACAACAAGAGATTACATGAAGGCAGAAAACTGATTAGGCTTTTTACTTATTGTTACATGGTCATACTTCTGGGGCCCATGGTTTACCCTGAAGGAGGAGATTTCCCACAATGAGTTTCAGACTACTACTATTTTCCCACAGAAGTGAGATACTCACTCTCCATGTGTTTTCCACGTTCTTCTTACAGGTGTAAACCAGTGCATTCAGGTTTGTAAATGAACTTTACAGAAAAATACATTTTTATTTTACATGTGATTACTTTTGTGCATACACTTTGTAGATATAGAAATAGATAGGGAGGGCAAATTTTCATGTGTCTCAGCCAAAGAAGTGGGGGTAATTTATCTATGAGGCAATGAGAAGGAGATCTTTCTGATTCAGTCTTACCATGGCTTACAAAGACCACCATGGCAGTGTAGTCTGCAGGACATGGCTTCTCCACTCTGCCCGTGGCAAATGCTCATTTAAGCATCTGAATGATTCAGGCTACATGGAACAGCCAATATAAATGTATGCAGTAACACCTGGCAGCCTACTGAAAACTAAAACTGCTGACTGCTCTTTAAAGTATCTTTTATTGATTTTGTGCAAACCATAAAGAACTGCTTTTGATTATCTGGCAAATCCACCTTCGAATACTTTAACTTTCCAGTATAAGTTTGTAACTCTCACAGTTGAAGTGAGCTTTGGATTTATTAGGCAGAAAAAATCTCTTGGAAAGAAAAAGATGAACTATCCCATTGCTACTGACTTTTCCTAGAATAATCGTTTTATATTCTGGCTTCATACAAGGATAACTTTTCATCCAGATGAATAGAGTTGCCCTTCTGAAATTTTTGAAGGAATTTATCCCACTTATCCCATTATCATTCATAATGGATTCACACAAGTGATGTGTCTGCCTTTCAATATACAAACAGGTTCACAATTTTGTTCTTGACAATATCCTTGACAAAGGACCATCTCATTTTTAGACTGGCACCTTGCAAAAAGAGCATCTTAAGTTACTGTGCATTTTAGTCCCAAAAACATATGAAAGATACTGAATCACCCCTTTCCTGTGCAGTTCTGTACACCATTTTCCTTAAAATAATCACATTTTTCTGTCCTCTGCAAAAATGTCATATCTGATAGAAAAATAAGGTGTTTTGCTCTTGAAACTGGGAGAGGGGGCAGTGGTGTCCAGTCCAAAAAATGAAGACCAAGTTAAGAAAATGCAGGCAAGGCCGAAGTCAAATACTTCCTGACCAGATGTAGCAAATACTTTTCCAACTACTTTTCGATTTGAACTTGAGGTTATAGAACATACAGATTCTGGCTGTATTAAAAACCAGCCACTCTCTTTCACAAGGTTGCTTAAGAAATTGTATGAAAAGGAATGTGTCATTCTTCCGAAATGTGTCATTCTCCTGAAATGTGTCATTCTCCTCAACGGAAAAAAAAAATTGAGCTAAAAGATCAGTAAAATAGGTTAGCTATAGTTCCACCCCTCCAATTAGGTTTTTTCTGTGCCTACAGTTCTAAAGTTTTGCAGTTTTTCCACCATGGTTAAATACCTTCTGATTTATATTTAATTCCCCCTCACCATTAGTGTATGTTAATAACAGCTCTCTTTTCCTCCAGTGTTCTCCCTGGATCCTGAGAACAGGCAGATATGGCTGAATCTCACTGATGTTCAAAGAGCAAGGTGTTACTTCTATTGGCCATGTAGGACTGCAGACGTTTGCAAAAAAGACAGACCCTCTTTTTTTCTGAACTCTGAAACAGCAAAGAAAGTGACTTTGTTGGACAAGGAGCTGAACACCAGTGAATTTTCGTCTGCTGTCACCTGCTTGACAAGGTGACTCAGGCTAAAGACCACACTTTGGGAAGATGAATTTGCTGTTTTGCTAAGAGATTTTGAACTGTCACCCTTGGGCACTGCATAAACTTACACAAATTGTTTCCAGACACTAACCTTAGAATATGATATCCATCACACTAATAGGTTTTAATCCAGCTTTAACCAAGTCAGGCACAAAATCTTCTCAGCCACAAAATTTAACCATGGTTCATATAAAGAATTTGAGAAACAAAATATGTATGATAAAACTTTGTGTATATTCTGAACTTATTTTATTGCTCTGAGGGATGTATTTATTTGGCTACAAGTAAAAAAAGACCTCAAGCAACTGTATAAAGCTGGTCTAGTTAACAACTGCATCTTCATAATGGTGTCACTATTTGAACATCTCAGATTTGAAAATTAGTCATACACATGTGCACATTCCCATGCATGTCTCCAATACAAAGTACATGCCTAATGGGTATTGTGTGACTGAATTAAAAAGAAAAGCAGAGTCACTATTTGCCATAAAAGATATTCAGAAAATAAATATGCTATACAAATAATATATTTAGTAAGGCTTACCCTTTTTCTCCAGAAGAACACAGACCAGCAACTGGTAGTAAGACAAAAAAGTGAGTATTTTGTGTTCTGCATGAACTTGAAGAAACCAATCCTCCCTCAATTTTTTCCAGCCCGTTAAGTACCAGTTACAGCAGAGCCACTGATGGCTGTGGTGATTCAGATTAGGTGACAGACAGAAGCGATGCTGCTGAATGGGTTTTATGGCGCCTTCAGGTAAAATCTTTGTGTCTCAGAATAAAGGTAGCTGAATTAACTGACATCTAAAAGTGTTACATTCCTTGCTGGCTGTGCTCAGCTCTGTTGCCTACCTTGCTGCTGAAGCAGTGAATGGATCACAGAATGCTCTCAAGCACAGGTAGGTGTTCTGCTTGGTGACTTCTTAAACTCATTTTCAAACTTCCTCTTGCCTTCTAATCTGAACCCTATAGCATCTCTTGTGCAGCTGTCTGGAGACTGAATGGCTTCCTGTGGGCATTGCTGCTTTCATGAAAACATGGGAGATTGTAATCATACAACCAAGAGGGGAGAAGACTGAGGTGGAAAATCCAAGATTATTTTCCCACTATTTTTAAGATTTCTCTCTCTATAGGTTACACTTTTACTTCAGGATGCATTCACACAGACATCAGAAGGCAGATTATTGCCCAAGGTATTTCTGAGGAGTATTTTACCCAGGCTCTTTATGGATATTGGCATCATAGAATCATAGAATGGTTTGGGTTGAAAGGGACCTTAAAGATCACGTAGCTTCAACCCCACTGCCAATCTTCCACTTGGCCAGGTTACTCAAAGCCCCACCCAACCTGGCCTTGATGGGGTGTCCACAGCTTCTTTGGACAATCTATTCCAGCATCTCACCAGCCTCAAGGTAAAAAATTTCTTCCTAATATCTAATCCAAAGTGACCCTAATTCAGTTTAAAGTCATTACCCCTTGTCTGTCACAAAAAGGCCCTTGTGTACAGTTCCTCTCCAGCCTTCTTCAGGTCCTGGAAGGTGCTGTGTGTCAGGTCTGGTCTCCAGTCACTTTTACCCATGCTATCCTTGTCTTAATCTGGTAATGGCTGCAACAACCCTTCTCTAACACTACTTAGTGGAAAAAAAGAAGAGTCAATATTCACTGTTCCTTAGCAGTTCTAGACAAGGAGGAAAATAGAACAGATCCAATCCTATATATGGCGGTTTAAACCTGACACTGCTGTTTCCTGGTGAGCAATTACTCTCGATTTGTATACATGAACAAGACTAAAATCCTTCTTCTGTGAGAGAGAACTCAGTTCCTAATCAGAAAGAAGTTATCTTTGAAAATAATAAATCACTACTTACTGTTACTTTTACCAGTTTTCTCTAAAAAGGGGAAAAAAAGCTACCAGCTGAAATTTAATGCAGTGCTTTTTTCCTGAAATGTTCAACACATTCCCCACTATCATACTTTTTCTGTTATTCTTTCTCTTTAGGATAATAACTTTTTATCCTTGTGTCTGTTAGAAATAAGTGTATGCAGCATATGTTCCTTAAATAGAGCCCCTGAATTATTCCTACATAACCTGCATCAGAGCTCTCCAGATTGTGTAGCTTTTTTTCTGGAAACCTGCCAAGGTCAGGGACAGACAGGAATAATTTCAAGCCTGTCGTACTTCTTTGATGATAAATATAATCTGAGGGATTTGAATTTTTGCTCATCAATATCGACTTCTCACTTAAGACTCTGTTTTTATGAAGTTTCATCACCCTACTAGCTTGTCCTTGGAAACAAAAAAGTTTATCCACTGTGAAATTTTTATTTTTATTTTGTCTGTTTTTCTTTTTAAAGGAAGACAGAAACCTAAGTAAAAGTAAGAGAAAACTCACAGCTAAGGACCTGTAGGACTTGGGAATCTCTTCCAGACCTGTCTCACAAATATCTTTGTGCCTGACCCCTCTCAAGGTTTGAAGAGACTGTGCAACAGAAAGTATCCTGGGTGACTCATTCACAGCCTGAATCTCAACACTGAAGTGTTACAAAACTGGCTCTTGGGAATATCAGTTTTCCTGAAGGTCAATAGCATGCAAAGGTGTGAGCCGAATCCGAATCCAGACCTTAGGCAGTCAAGTTATTTAGTGCCTAGGAGAGCTTTACCTATTCCTAGAGACTGAAGAAAGAAAACAAAATCAGCATAACTGGTTCTGGCTCCTCTTACTGTCCCATTTCTCACTATGATATTTGTTCCTATTAAATCACACTTTTTTCAAGGGGACAGCAGCACAGAGACAGTTAATGGTAAGTAACAGTCCTGATCAATGTCTGCTGAAAATAAGCTGTAACCACCATAGTGAAGCAATGCAATAACACAACAGCCATCCTATTTTTCAGTCCATGACACTTCTGAAGCATATACCCACAAGGCAGAGCATCAGCTTTCCTGGTAATATTCCTGAGTCAAGCAGGCAGACATTCCAATTTAAACCTGTTACACTTGAAATCCTTTTTGCTTAACACTTGTTCACCCACCTTTTAGATAAAGGACTATCAATTCCTGTAGTAAGTCATGGGGAACTTCCTGCAGTCTGAACACAGCTTTTCCCTGGCCTGAATAGTAAAACTCCTTTAGATATCTGCAGCAGCACTGCAGGAGGAGTACAGTGTACAGTTGACCACACCATATGTGATTAAATTCAGGTTAGGGGGAACTATGGTTAAGGCCTCTAGAACAAGCTCTGAGGCCACTGATTTGTATCAGCAGGTTATCACACCTTCCAGAGATGGACTAATTAACCACAGGCAAGAATAACTGCTGCTGCCAGAACTAAGAATTGCATCTCTCCCATTAAACACTTATCCATTGATGTAGCTGCCCTCAGTTAGGCCTGTTAAGCAGCACTACCAGGTGGAAAAACGTAGGGTTTTACTTTATCCCACCCAGCTCCTGGGCATTTTTAGGATTTGTTACAGTTGAATTTGTCTATTCACAGAATGGATACTGTGCTCAAAATTTAAACATAACTGTAAGGCTTTGGACTCATCTACTTTTGTTAGGAACAAAGTCTAAATAATTGGTGTGTGCACATATGTAGTGTCAGGGGAGTGGAGATGTGGCCTTAATGCAGTGGTGGTGTCGGTGGATCGATGCCACGTTTTTCCCACAGAGCCCCTTGTGGAGACGCTTAGGCAGCGCTCTGCCAGCACCCACACGTGCACACGATCTCACCCTCGCAGGTGGGCGCGAGCAGCCACTCACACACACAGTTTATACGTGTTCCAGAGACGAAGNACTATATCTAAATCTATATATTACTTCCGCTATTCACACTGTGTGATATGTACACCAAATAACTTTCTGTCTTCCTGTTTAGTGAAGAAACCTAATAACACTCCTGATAACTAGGTCAACAACTTTCCAAAGAACTTTTGTGATGTTGTTTGTTTTCCTTAAAGAGCTAATCTGTGCATGCTTTCTACTCCTTTTAGAGTAGTAGACTCCATTTAAAAAAAAATCTTACTGAATTACATCAAACAACAGATTTATTTTTCAGACATCGCTTGTTCAATAAAATGGAGGGGATTATGTGGCTATATGCAGAGGATATTTGAATGCAGAGAAGATATTTTGACCTCTCTGTAGTTGAGCACTTTTGTTTTCAACTCAGTATGGGCAGTTTCTCATCCTAATGCATGTAAAGACCATGCAATTCAGATGGCTGACTTTTGGGGGAAGCTCTGTGAACAGATGCATAATGAAACAAATCCCACTGTATTGTTTGTAGGAGTGCTGGATATTTTCACACTATTGTTGTAGGTAATTAATTTCTCCAAGGTATGAAAGAATTCTTCTAATCCTGTTTAAGATTCAACACCCTTTGGTTTTAGATAGTCCTGCAAGGGGCATGGATCTGTATTTGGTGATTATGGGTTCATTCAAACTGGAGATATTCTATGATTTNTGGCCTTGTCAATCAACACTGCCCCTGGAAAAGCAGCATGGGGATCCTGCAGCCTGGCTGATGTGTCCATGAGAATTAAGTCAGAGTTTCACCAGACACTGAAAAAGCATACACATTCATCTGAAATGGCTGAAAAAAATACATAACTCCAAGAATATTTTGGTAGAAGGAGATTTTTTCTCTCATGATCTTGAAAGAAAGGTATTGCAGACACTATATCTAAATCTATATATTACTTCCGCTATTCACACTGTGTGATATGTACACCAAATAACTTTCTGTCTTCCTGTTTAGTGAAGAAACCTAATAACACTCCTGATAACTAGGTCAACAACTTTCCAAAGAACTTTTCTGATGTTGTTTGTTTTCCTTAAAGAGCTAATCTGTGCATGCTTTCTACTCCTTTTAGAGTAGTAGACTCCATTTAAAAAAAAATCTTACTGAATTACATCAAACAACAGATTTATTTTTCAGACATCGCTTGTTCAATAAAATGGAGGGGATTATGTGGCTATATGCAGAGGATATTTGAATGCAGAGAAGATATTTTGACCTCTCTGTAGTTGAGCACTTTTGTTTTCAACTCAGTATGGGCAGTTTCTCATCCTAATGCATGTAAAGACCATGCAATTCAGATGGCTGACTTTTGGGGGAAGCTCTGTGAACAGATGCATAATGAAACAAATCCCACTGTATTGTTTGTAGGAGTGCTGGATATTTTCACACTATTGTTGTAGGTAATTAATTTCTCCAAGGTATGAAAGAATTCTTCTAATCCTGTTTAAGATTCAACACCCTTTGGTTTTAGATAGTCCTGCAAGGGGCATGGATCTGTATTTGGTGATTATGGGTTCATTCAAACTGGAGATATTCTATGATTTAGTGAAGACTTTTGCATTCATATTATTGCTATTTACTCCACAGCGGTTACCAGGAAAGTTGGTTATTTTTTTTAATGTTTTAACTTATACATAATAAGTTAATTAAAAATTAAAAGGTTTCATATTTCCTGGTTATGAAACACAGAAATGAAATAATTATCTGTGAATAATTAAACTCTTATTCATATTTTCAAGAGATTCTAATTTTTCTCCCTTTATTACTTGTAAATCTGAGGCCAGCCTTCAGTCTGGCTTTGGTTGTGATCCAAGGTACCTTCTTCAGTTCTAGAAATTCTGAGATATCAAAATCAGTGAAAACAAAATAGTTTGCAACCTGTGTCCTCTACTTCTATCTCAAAAATGCAGAATTGTTACAGATTTTTTTACAAGTGTTAGGTTTTTATACAAGTGTTAGGTTTATCCACTGTCATGTCTTGCTTAATGTTCTGTATTTTTCAGCTACAAAAAGCATATTTCAACAGATTAACCCATATTATTTGCTGGAAAAAAACCCCTTTAGTTGCCATTTTGAATCAAGGTAATTCAGCGAAGAAAGAGTGCTATTAAATTTAATGTCTATGCTGAAGATCAGCAGTTGTGATATGATAAAATTCCATGGGCTTTTTTTTTCACCAGTCGCATCATTTTACATTATATAAAGCCAGTGTATATAATGGCATAGAATACTGCCTGGGACCACTCTTCTTCATAGCTGAACCAGAAATCATTCTGAATTGCATTTATGCTGGACTTTGCCACACACAAGAAACAAAATTACTTACATAACATTATTTCTTGTATCATTTACCATCAATTTCTGGTCTTACCAGGCTGCTTTGTTATTCTGTACTACTGATTTTAAGCCTAGCTATGCAGACATTGGATTTGAAGCTGGCCTTCAGAAGACTCATTCCTTGTTTTGCTGCTAACTCACTTGTGTGTGGCCTTTGATGCGTTCATAAATCTACCTTTGTTTCAGTTTACTTGTCTCTAAAATTTCTGTGATAAATAGATGTTGTGTTTTGTTGAGCTGAATTTCAAGATATATTGACCCAATAATCAATAATTTGCCAACTAATAATAAATCCTAATATTGAGTCAGGAAGTCAGAGGGATTGCTCAGTCCACTCTTGGTACACTCAGAGGGACAACTTTGCTCAAATTCCATCCAAAGTCCAGAGGTATCTCGAGAGATGTTTTCAAGTTAGCACTAAGTCTGATATACATGGACTTCATGAAATCATGGGTTAAAATCCTAACAACTTCAAATAAAGCTTTTATCCTTTCAAGTGCCAATCACGATAGGCTCATTTGCAGATACAGTCTAATTGTTTAACCTTATTCCAGACCTTTGGGACCCAATTATCCTGCTGCATGTAGGAGTGAAACCTAATTACCATTTTTTTTTTAAATAAGAATAAGCAATACTTGTAATTGATGTCAGGAATTTAATTTTTTAAACAGATCTTTAGCTGGCACTGTTCTGCTGAACCAACAGGTTGCTGATTCACACACACACACACACACCTTGAGGTGTTTGCCAGTTATTTTTTCCTGGCAAGATCTTTTGATAGGATACTGTTTTATTATTACTGATACATTTTTCAAAATAATAAGGCCTTTCAGCTTCCACAGACTGTGGTTTCAATTCCATTAAACTCACTAAATTATGCTGGTACAACCGAGTATCTGGTTACCACATGCTGCTGCACTGTGCACCTGAACTAGCCCTAGCCAAGCCAGTTTGAGCACAGGAGACATCTAGTCACCAGCAGTCAAGGTTTTGTACATTCTGCACAAAGGAATCAGAGAGACTGATTGAGTTATCCCCCATGAAAGTTCATGTTTCCTCAGCATGACTGTTTCTGGTACTTCTATTCTGTTTGTTCTGTCTCTCTCCAGAATAAACCTTAGTTTAGTGCAGGCAGAGTAGAGTGTTACAGTGCAGTTGCAGTTGATGGCCTTATTCTCCACCTCCTTCTCTGGAGATGAGCTGAACATTAAACTGTCAGAAGCCTGGGACACGCACTGCCCTTGGGAAACTGCACAATCACTGACATTGCTCCCGATGCAGTATTCCCAGCACTGCATTAAGTCTGATCTCTGTCCATCTTTGTTTGCTTATGAACCTTCCTGGAACTCCAAATGTTAGTATAAAGTCAAACTCACGTCCCCTCTGCTCTAAGACAAAATCAGCTGTAACTATGATATCCTTTTTAAATGTCTGTTTAAGGTTTTCTGCCTCAACCTTTAATAATCGAACATCCCAAACCACTCCAGCTGCTCCACTATTGTAGAAGAGATTTGTCCCTTCATCTTTGCATCAACCCTTCAGCACTATGTAATCCTCTCCATAATTAGCTGCTTTTACTTGATCATCCTTTCCTATGCCCAGGAGAACTCTGCAAGCAGGATATACTTCACGGAATGGGCTACAAAAAGTGTTTGGGCTGATACGGGCAGTTACCAAGTTAAGCACTGATATCCTTGCCACACCTAATGAATCTGTGTCAGCTAGGCAGCTATCAGTCAGGTCAGAAAGTATTAACATCCATTGCTTCTTGGATGAGCCTGGGTTGCTCTCTACTGATTTTCTACCTTTTTCCTAGGTTTATGTCATTAATTTTCCCTTTCAGTCTTTGAGTTCCTAGTCACGGCCATCTCAGCAACTTCACTTCTCTACAGCTACATTTCTTGTCTTGCATTGTTCTAACTGAATTACTTTCAAACATTTTCTTACTAAAACAGAATCAAATTTAGCTAGACATGCTACACAAAGCTAGATCTTGGTCACATGAACCTGAATCACTGTGCCATCAGTTCCACTGCATCCCTCTTTCTTTTCCATGCTTTTTATTTCATTCTTTTCCCATAGGTCCCATTTTCTAACCTCTCGTCAGTTTAGTTCCTGCCTGAACTAGAGCTGAGTAAAGGAGAAGGGTGACTTTCCAGGTATTCAGGACTATATTTCTGCTTATTTAAAAATTATTAATCCTTTGGTTTCTTACAGCAAATACCTGATATTGCTACCTTGTGCTGATATTTGGGAAATCACATTTCTGCAAAGAGGCTCCTGCATATCTTTTGCATCCTGCAATACATGCAATTCCTTCTATCTAAGCATATATTTTAGAAGTGTATATTACTGAATTTCATTCTGTATTTCCAGACCATTTCTTTGGGTTTGGCAAGATTCTTTCAAATTTTTGACTCGGGCTGTAAAGTTTGTGGCACACACAAATGAAATACTCTTTCTCAGTATTATGTAATTCCCAATGAAAATATTAATAACTTCATACTCACAACAGATTTCCATGAAGCCCCACTTGATGTATCCTCCCATTCTGGTATATCACTGATCCCCACACTTCAGTATACCTATTTATGGGTATTTGCATCCTCAGAGAAGCACCCTGAAAGCCATGCTTTGTAAGTATGTTTTGGAAATTATTACTTGAGACTGTATAAAAAACCCAAATACAGTCAACCTGTATATGATTGAAACCTCTTTCTGCTCTATGAAATGCCCCTGATAACATTTCACAGGTAATAGACTGATTTGACATGACTCGGTACACACAGCTATATTCTGACCACTGTGGCCATTTCTCTACTATTTTCCAAATTCTTATGAGGAGATTGATTGATTTGGGATTTTCCCAGAAGGCGAAGTTAGCTGATCCGTCTACAATTCACTACGTTTTAGTTTCTTAAGAATAAGCACTATATTTGCCTTTTGCTAGTCTCCTGGTATCACACCCTTAAAGACGGAAGTTAAAAATTCTCATTGGTTCTGCTAGTTATCTAACAATCCTGGTGCTTTCAAAAATGCAAAAACTCACCCTACATAACACTGTATAAAAATCCTTTATCCATGCCACCCACTCTCCTGTTCTGAAATACATACCCTGAACACACATTCAATCTGTTTCAAACAAGGTATTATCAATCCCAGTGAAGTTTCTAATTAAACCAGGGTTTGCTCATTCTGGGAAATAAAAATAAATCAAAAAAGATCTACCTGTGACAGTTCATACATTAATATAGCTGGTAAAAACTATGGATTTGTATGATTTCCTATGCATTCATAAAGCCATTTCTTTAAATTAAGATCTTGATTCAAAACTAACTAAAGCTACTGATGAGTGTCATCGAATCTGGAATCCAGATTCTCACATAATGTTTTAACATCAGTTAAAGACCAGTAGTAGAAAAGACAAGGCCAAACCTCTAAGGAAACCTGTTGGGATATGTGAATTTTCAAAGACTTTTAGTGCTGGATAGCTAAAAACAGTTGCAAACAACATTTTTTTTCTGATAGGAAAGAAGAATTGGGCTTTCGGTAGAAGGAACTTAGATAAGTTTGTTTCCTTCTTCCCCAAAGTCCTTCTAAAAAGGTCACAGTGATAAAAATAGAGCTGCCTTCTTTTACAGGGATTTTGCTTGAGAGCTCAATTTATTCAGAAATCAAGACAGATTGATGTTGTTCCCTGGGAATGCAGATAGGCGTATTTTAGACAATAAACCAGGAGCCCTTATCTGCTGAATTTTGTCTTTTCAGTGTATCTATCCTATGCTAATTTTAGGTCTGCATTCTCTATATCCTGCCGTGTTTTGTTTTTCCTCCCATTGAGCTCTGATTTCTCATTACGGCATGTCCTTTTAGCATATATTTTGTACTTGTGAGGCATCTGTTCTCATTTTGCCCCTGCGAGTGCCTAAACGATAGCTAAATGCATCTGTAAGGACAAGTGCTGAACAGGTGCAAAATAAGACCACGAATAATGAAAGAAGAGGAAGAAATTAGAGACTAATTTTTGCTCTGTCAGGATTTGCCTAATATATGTATAGCCATTACACAGCCAATACAAATGTCTCATTTTCACAGTTCTTAATCTTCTTTTAGAAAAGGATCTTTCTGCAGTTAATTTAGTGCAAGAAATTTTGATAGAAGAAGGTACTCCTTCTCTACTGCTGCCTTGACAGAGACTCTGTAGTACAGCTTAAGGAATTTTACAGGGTATCCTGCTCTTTTTTGTTAGTAAACACAAAACGGACAATACTTTTAGGCATATGGTGTGATTCTTAGGGTGTCCTGGGCAGGCCAGGAACTGGACTCAATGATCCTGATGTGCACCTTCCAACTCAGCATCTTCTATGATTCTAAAGAAGGAAATGCAAAAAAACCCAAACAAACAAACAAACAAAACAAAACAAAAAACACCAAAAAAAGTATGAATTATAGGTATATTATTTGAAAACAAATCAAAACCTATCCTATTTTTATGTTTATTTTGCACTTCCCAAAGAGGTTTTGTCAGTTACTCTTGAGAAGAATTGGTGCAGATATATTAATTTCACAAATTCCATAAAATAGTGGGCTTTACTCACTCTAATCTCAGTGATACAGACTGGGTACCTGAGCAATGCTGTGTTCTTTTTGCATTGTTTCAGCAACATAAAATGTCAATTGACTGTCAGTCTTTACTCAGTGCTATAGCTTTGAACTCACTCTGAGTTCAGCCTCCAGGACAGCAGAATTTTCAGGACTATGGCTACATCTTAGTAATTCCTTTTGAGAACAGGCCAAAATCTCTGTTGTCCAGCAGCCAAATAGTAGGTTGGAGAGAAGAATGGAGGTTCGTTCAAATAAGCAAAATCTGACTACATTTTTTTGCTGAAAAGAAGCATCCAGAAAAAAATAATCCATTTTGAGAACAGAATCACAGATTCATTTAGGTTGGAAAAGAGATCATCAAGTCCAACCCTTGACCAAACACCACCTTGTCAACTAGACTATGGCACTAAGGGCCATGTCCAGTCTTTTCTTAAACACCTCCAGGGATGGTGACTCCACCACCTTCCTGGGCAGCCCAGTTCAATGCCCAATCACGTCTTCTGTGAAGAATTTTTTCCTAATGTCCAACCTAAAGCTCCCCTGCTGCAGCTTAAGACTTCAGAACAAACTTTTTGAGACCCTTTCACGCACTTCTTACAGGAAGTACAAATAACTAAGACTTCAGGTTGCAAATTACAGAGGCACCAATAATTTTCTGCCTCATAGTCCAGTTAGCTGAGTACTTCACCTGCATAAAAGAGTGAGAGTTCCCCTCTCTGTCTGAAACAATTTCTCAAGACTTACCTTACAGAAGCATGTCCAAACCATTGCATTATGAGGTGTCCAGTCTTCCCAGTTCTAGCTGCATGGCAGGCCTGTTTGATCTGCCTCTGAATCATGTGCATCTCAAGACTGAAAGTTAGGCTACCCTGCACAGGGAGTCCCTGGGCTAATCTCACTCCTTTTGGATAATGTTCTATCTTTTATTATAAATAGTTAAGTGGTCATTGGAAGCAAGGCAAATGTAACTTCTTGTCAAGCAGATCACTGAGTCAGAATCTGGCGTAGTATTTCAGTTTATGAAGGAATATTTAGGCATTTTAAACCAAGAGGTACTACCTCAGAAGTGGAATCCATCTTCTCCCATCCTTGGCTATTAGGTAAATGCTTTGCAATTAGCCACATAAGTAGTAATTTTATGAAACTCATGGGGAAATTTTTTTTCCTTTTAATTATCTTCTTTAGATTTTTTTTTTAATAATAAAAAACCCACAACTTTTGCACATACTTTGGGGGAAATTACACTGGATAAGAAACTCTTTGCCTCATATTATCATGAAAAATCAAAACAGAATACTCAAGGTAAACTGAGTGAAGTTGTTCTGTGGCAGTTGAATAACAGAAGTTTTTCCTTAAATCATAATAATCCCCACTAAAGTTAAAAAATTCTAATATCTGGTGAAACCAGACTGAGGCTGGGGCTACTTTAAGCTGTATTGAAACTACAGCCTGAGATGCAAAGTTGCTCAGAGGTTTTCCCTACTTCTTGCACTTGGTTCATGAAATTATTCCCGAGGAGGATTGACCCACCATTTCCTTAATCATCACACCAATGTACATGAGAGCACAACCTGACTGCCTATTTTAAACAGGAATTGTTTGGAAGGTTTCCATGGTCTCTAAGCTTTTCTGTCCTTTTTGTTAACATAGGAGGAAAAAAAAAAAAAAGGCGTGAGGAAAAATAAAAGGTATAGGCAATAATGCTTCTGGAAAAGCAGAATTTTTATTAAGATCATACCCTGAGTTAAGTGGCTCCTTCGTTGACAGCAGCCATACTGCTGCTCTTTGAAGGGCAAGAAGCTGAACTTTCAGGGAGCCAATTAGGAGATGCTTCAGAAAGAGTGGTAGCGATAGCAGCCGTCTGGGATATTAACTGCAGTAAAAGGTCCTCAAAGCGGTGGCCTCCAAATACTTTCAGCATAGCTATTATCTTTCTTTTGCATTACTTAAAAACCACTTTTACAAAAAGAACAAAATTACTTAAGGCTTTTTGTTGGGTCCCAGAGCTTTACAAGTAAATAGTTCCACAGCAAACATCACTTACCAACGGACCTTTACTTCACAGAAAAATATGTTTCCTTAAGACAGATAATAAATACCCTTCATATCATTGTGGCTGATAAGTCAAAACAAACCTGAAAGGTGCATTAGGTTCTGCTTTTGCAGTCTTTTGCTTTTCAGAGTCAGAAAGGATTGATGTTTCTGTTGGGTCACTGCTGAATGCCTAACTGTACAGAAATACTAAATTTTAACTTGCCACTGAGAACAGTAAGGAAAGAACAGCAAGGAAAGAACTAAATGGCAACAAGAAGCATGAACTACATTTACATGAAACTTTGTTTGATTGTTTAGTGCAAAATAAAATATTAATGAGAAGAGAATAATTATAAGCTTCCCCTGATCACACATGCGATCTCACAAAATAACAACCAAAATTCATAAATGTAATGATTTGATGCCTATCTTTTTATTATAAGACAAAGGTGCTCCTACTAGAAAAAGTGGTGACATTCTTGCTGTTTGAACTGGGCTGAAATCTTTCTGTTCTCACTAGAACTCCAGTGAAAAATAATGTGTAAAAAAATAATAATCATGTTTTGAGAAATCTAATATAATAGCTTTTTCCCATAAATCTCAGCATAATTAAGAAGAATGTGACTCAAGGGATCATGATTTCTCATGTTAAAAAAGCAATGAAGGCTGTTATTTTTAACAAGACTGCTGTTCATGATTAATGATATGTTGTCAATGCATTTTAGATATATTCACTGTATCCTCACACTGTCTTGCAGTTCTTGAACAAGGGTGAACTTTACTAGGCAGCTTCACTGGATAATGGCATTAGGATTTACTAATCAGCACAGCTCTGTCATCCTTATATGCTGATTAAAAGTAGCCCTCAGCGTCCGGACATGCAACTTCTGACCCCGAGGTGCTGTGCTGGAACAAAAGACCTATCAGTAATTCTCCACAAAACAGAGAACACTACTACAGCAAGGCTGAGTGCTAAGAAGAGTGGGGCAATTTTTATAAAAGTGAATATTTATTTATTTTTTTAAATAAAGCACTAACACTCCTCAGCTGCATTCAAAGAAATCCTGTGTTGTTTGGACTTAGTTCAATTAGACTTATTCCTGATTGATGTGCTCTTCTATATTCATTGCTGGAATGTAGATTTTTCCCATTTGGATACACTAAAACAGATATTATTCACTATTAGTGGTTTGCTACAGTTTTCATTTGCCTATTATTCTATCTTATTTTGCAATAGTATGCACATTTTAAAGTACACCTCTATGTAATTGCAGGATAGAAATTAAAATGATTGCACAACTTCTATATTATATGCTTTGAGAGACAGAAAAATTAAGATAAAATTTTCAATTTTCATACCTATTTTTATCACAACCTTCTCATATATGCTGACTTTCCCAGAGTTTTCTGAAGTCAGCAGTTCTTCAGAAAGATTACCGTCTTCAAAAAAAAAGATAAGTTAGTTATTCGTGTGTGTGCTGTAAAATAATTTAATGTACTAGACACTTTACTGTCCCTTCCCTGTTAAAACACCTTTGTTTTGTTAATTTTTTTATATGGGAGTCACTGATGGAATGTTCTCTTGGAAACTGCTTTATCATCTGCAAGTCATCTGATCACTGCTTAGCTTGTCCTAAACTGAATAGAAGCTCCAACTCCTGCCACGTTGCCTTTCAGATTTTTTCTTTTTTCTGTGTCTGATCATTTGGCTAACCTCAATACAAAGTATCACTTACATGATTAAAACAATGCCTTTGAGTACTGTACATGTTTTAAACCTAAATGTCACGTATGATTTATGCATCTATGAATAGAAACATATCATCATCCACCTGAAATATGGGTCTTGTTCAATGAATATAATTCGGCAACTGATTAAAAAAAAACATAAAGGAGAAATTCTTCTCTGCTTTGCTGGCCTACTCAGAGGGAGATTTCTTCACAGGGCTTTTTTAGTGTAAAACCTGTCATCATTCAATTCTGTTGAAATGTATAGCCTATTATTATCTTTCCCCACGTGGCTTTACCATAGTTGGGATTGATTAATGATGAAATAATAATCTGCTGAATAATTATGCTGCTTACATGGTATGGTAAAAAAAATGAAAAAAGTTGCATGAAGTGAAAATACAAGAGTATGTTGCCAACAAGACCTCACTAGTTCACCTATACACCTGAATGATACATAGGTCTTGGACATTTCAATGTGAAATACTAGTTAAATGATTCTTTTCATGTTAATAGTTATGGAAGTCTTTGTTTAGTTTTCCAGACTGATCTTCACAAAAGAGAATCACAGTGGTCCATTCCAGCTTTGAAATATAGCAGATTTTTTTTCTGAAAATGTAAAGGACTTCAGCTGAACTCTACAAGATTATAGCTTGTTCACAAGAATACAGTTTTGAACATCAAAACTTGATGATTACTGCTTTCTTTAGGTCACGAGTTTTCTGTGGTGAATACTACAAGCATTTAAAAGTGGAATGGAATGGTCTTTTTTTATATATATTCAAAATAACATTTTGTTTTCCTTAATATAACCCTTTTGTTACTGTTTTGAAATTAGTAAGACAGTGGAGTCCCTCAACAGATTGTTTCCACGCTTGCTCATAACTTTTGCAGTAGCTCTCAATCTGCTTTCAAGAAATGTACAATTTATAGAGCAGAAAGAATGCAAGGTTTAAATCAAGTTCAGTGGATAAATGCAGGAACAGAAAATGATCTTAAGAAATAATTGAAGCACAGAAGAATCTTGTCTTGTTGTATGGTGGCTGTGGAAGGGTGCTTCAAACAACCTTGAACCTCACCCTTCAAGGTGTTTTTCAGTTGCTGGTCAATATTTTAGACTTTGTGTCTTGTACCATCTGTTTGTGGTTGTGCTTAGCTTTGAACTAGGAAGCCAAACTCTGACAGGTCAGGAAATGTCATTATGCAGGTCCCGTGGAAGATCAATAAGTCACCTGCTGTGGTCCTTTCTCCTGGATCTCTCAAAGGTTGAACCTGGAATTCATATGAGGAGGACAAGTGAAAGGGAGATAGGATTTGCAGGCTGCAATAAAGTATCTCTCACTGTTTAAAGGACCTTTTTTCAGCAGTTCAGCTGATGCAAAATTAAACATTTTTTTAAATAATTGTCTTGGATGATTGTGATGGGCTTCTGTTTCCAAATAATTTTAGCTTTCTTCAGTGGCTTGTATTAAAAGAATTGATGGTTCCAGTTAGATGAGGACTTGCTTTAAAAAAACCCACATACAACATGAAATGTGATTGCCTGGACCTAGTGAGTCTCCTTTATAATCACTGCTCTTTTAGTGGAAGGCTCTGGCTCCTGCCTCATCACAGCTGAAGTAAAATACACTAACTAGTACTTTGCACATTTCCAGCAGCACACACTTAAAGAGCTGCAGCATCCCTGCTGAACTTCACCTGTACAGGCCTTGTGAGAGCATCTCATGTTGGGCAGGAAGAGTGTTCCACTACTGCTTCAGCTTTCACCTGACAAATACAATTCTTCCACTAGAAATGAGGGAGTATTCGTACCTACAGCCAGATCCCTTTTTTTAAAAGAAGAGTTGCACTAATTTGAAGACAACAGCTTTACAGATCTTTTGCCTTGTGCAGGGTCTTTCTGTTAATGTCCCTTGACCCCTGTGGGTAAATTATGGGAAATTTTCCAGCAACTTTGGTGTTTGGCTGCTTTCCAGGGTCAGCCCGCCAAAACTGGGGACCAGGGTTTACCTGTCTGGGGCCAGTGCTGGGCACAGGCATAGAAACAGGGCTGAGAAGAGGCCTGGCTGGAATGCCAAGTTGGTGGGTTGGGGCTGTGGAGGGAGATGCCCTGGCATGACATGGCCACCACATGGTCTGAGCTTAGAGCAGCCCCATTCAAGGGATATCTTACAGCCCATTCCAACCCAGCTCCATCCTGGACATCTACCTCAGGCTCTGTCACTGCCCCTGGCAGGGCTGGCTGGTCATCCACATCCGTGTCAACCCCAAACCAAGTGTTTGAGACAGGTGGCAGAGCCCCTGGGAATACACAGAGAAGGCCCTGGCATGACTACTCCCTGCCCTGTGTTACTGTACATTCAAGCGGATGAAGGAGGGATTCCTTGAAAGAACCTCTTCTCCCAAAAAAAAATTTACAGCACCTTTGTAAGACTCTTATCATCATGAGATGCCTCTATCATCAGGGTTGAAAGCCTGTGACATTTAGAACAGGAATGTGCTGACCCTGGTTTGCATGTAAAGGATCAGTAAATCCCATCTGCCAGAACAGTGTCTGCAACCTGTAGTTTCCATCTCTACCGGCTGCAAAGGGCAAAGGTGACACAGTAAATCCGATTGTTAAAAAGTCTCTCTTCTGTAATTTTACCTATGACATTCTGTTGTGATTGTCTACTTAGTGAGATTCACAACCCCCAGGAAAGTCTGTATTCGCAAATTGAAAAAATCCACTGATATGCACCTTGTTTAAACAAGGTTGGAGTATGAAAATACCAAATCATGCTTTCTGGTATATACTTTATAGTTTTTATTATAGAATATAGCAATTTAGATTACTTTGTTGAAATACTAACGGAAGATATTGAGAAGAAAATTAATAATGCAACTCGAAAATTTTTACCAGAAGCACAACTAGTGCATACATTTTTTGCTGCTGAAAAGCCACTGTATCTGAGAATTTCTACTGCTTGGTTGTGAATACAGAACGGTTTGGTAAGTCATCTGTTGGTTTTGTGAGAATCACGGAAAAAATCCTTGCTATATTCATTTTGGAGGGCTTTAAATATGCTGTGCTACATAGAGAACTTAATAAAAACATGAGAAAACAAAGCAAAAAGTTGCAGTCAGACTTTGGTATATAAAAATTTCCAGGTTATTTTTGTGTGTACAAATCACCTCTGTAAGGAGTTAGAAACAATAAACGGAGTTATTCTTTTAAGAAGAGATTTTGTAGAATCATCCTCCATATTAAACCTGGTTAATTAACACTGGGTTCTTAAATGTAACCGAAGTGATTAACATTGGATTCTTAAATCTACCTAGGTTCTTAAGAGTTACATTAAAAAAGTGCCACATTTAAAAAGTGCAGGATCCTGAGGACTTTTGAGAATGAGTGATCATCTAAGTAATTAAATGTGGGATTAGAAGCTTGTGGTTAGACATTCAAGTCTATAAATCTTGGCTTGTGATTAAATACATTCTAAATAATTTCATTATTATCCACAAGTGATAAGTCCTTAAGATGGAGGTATTAAGCAAGTTCCTATTGCTTGTTCCTGAACCAGGTGAAGCTCTGAGAAGTGAAAATTATTTTTGGACAGTGTGTTGTTTTCTCCCCACATGAAGATATGGTGACAGAAAACTGAGTCAATATAACAAAATCTGACAAAAGCAGTATGAGAAAGAGAAAAAAAGGGACAGAGGGGAAAACAAATTCAGAGTGTGGGGAAAGGCAGGCAGGAGAAGATACAGAGTGAAATTCTGTCAAAAGAAAAATACATTGAATATCTGTCGCTGGATAGTTCTGTGTGTGCAGAGCTTTTGTCAGTAATAGAGGGCACAGACTTCCATTTCAAGTTTGATGCAGCCCCCAGAACTTTTCCACTAACTTCAGTGAGCTAGGGATTAAGCACTTAGGGAGAAGACTGGTTACACTTAAACACAATGCCTTTTTTTTTTTTTTTTTTAAGAAAGGAGTCTAAATTATGGAAGAAAGTTTTAGTAAACTCAGAAAACTCACTGAGCTCTCAAACCCTCAGAATCCCCAGAATTTAGTGTCACCTCTAGACCTTATGCTTAAAAAGAGAGAAAAGTAGCTTATCTTAGAATTTAAATGAGTTCAGTAATTGCTCAGGCTGCAGAATGTAACACAAGATGTATTACAAACAAGCCAGCGAAGCAGTTTATTACACCAGAAGTGTGCAGCGGATTAAAAAAATACAAGGGAACCCCTGATTGCTATTGTTCTTTGGGATTAATAGAGTTCAAAATAGAATTGCTATGTTTTAATTGTCTGAATCCAGGATATTAGAATTTGAAATACACTGCATTTATAATTTCTGCTGGAAACACAAAAAAGAAGTAAACAATACTTTGAAGAAAACAGGAATTTAAGAACTTTTAAAACATATCTATTTTTTCCCTTTCTTTCTCTTTCTGATGTTATGATTTTCTTGTATTTACCAAACTTTTAATGTGGGCAGTTGGTGTTTCTGAGATTTCCAGCCATAGTTCTTAGTTGTGCCACTCAGTCTCACTGCCTGCAAGCATCCCATTTCCAATGGAGTCTTGAAGCCCAGCTGAAATATTCTCCTATTTATCCATTGCCAATGGGCCTTCTCATTTCTTTCTTTTGTCACACTCTCCTCCAGAGCTGTCACTTATTGCCTGCTTCTGTTGAGTGTGGGTGTTGAGGTATTGGCAAGGGAGAGAGGGCTACAGCCCTGGCCTCTATGAGGAGAGGCCAGAGTTGCTCTGTGTGGGAGACAGTTGATTCCTGTCAGCTCCTGTTGGACCCACTGCCGGACACAGCTGAAGCCCTTCAGCCATGGGTGGGGCACCTTGGGGAAAACCTATCTAGAAAGATCAAAATGCTGTTGAGGAGTGAGTGAAAAAGTGTGAGAAACAGCCCTATGGATCCTAGGAAGGACTGGGGAGGAGATGCTCCAGGTATTAGAACAGAGATTTCCCTGCAGCTCCTGGAGACACCACAGTGGAGCAGGTGGCTCTCTGCAGCCAGCTGAGAGGAACATCCCAGAGTGGATATCCACACTGCAAACCGTGGAGTGCCATGTATAAACAGATGTCCATTCTGCAGCAGCTGGAGGATCCCATGCCAGAGAAGGTGACAGGCTCTGAAGGAAGCTGCAGCCTGTGGAGGGCCCATGCTGGAGCACTAAAAAACTGTGTGGAGGAAGGAGCATCAGAGATGAACTGACTGAAATTTATGGGCTGACCACAGGCTCCATTCCCAATCCTCTCTGCACCATGTAGAGGGAGAAAGGAGGGGGAAGGAATTTGAGCGTGGGAAAAAGAGTGAAGGGTAGGGGGGAAAGTGCTGTTTTAATTTTGTCTTAAGTTCTCACCATTCAAATCTATTTTAATTGGCAATAATTTTATTTTTTTTCACAAATCAAGTTTGCTCTGCCTGTAATGGTAAAAGATAAGTTACCCCCTTTTTTTTTATTTTGACCCATAAGCTTACTCATTTTCTCCCCTTGTCTTGTTGTGGGAGGGAGAGGGGGAATGAAGGCTGGATGGGCATCTGGCAGTTGGTCAAAGTCCACCCGACATACTGTTTTACAATCAGATACACAAGCAGCATATGTTGGAAAAAACCGAAGGTACACATATTGCAGGAGAACTTCTGTGCCCCTTTTAGTCATAGAAAAAGTGCAGGAGATACCAATTTTTAAAAAAGAAAACAAGTACAGATTGCAGTGTCCATCAACAAAAGCTGCATGGCATGGACTCTTACAATGTGTCTCATTGCTGCATTGTCATGTAGCTGCCAATTTTCATAGATCAAGGTCAAGTCTGATATTGAGAATAATTGTGCTGTTGTCCTCCTCACAGCCTCTTTTAAACTTGAGCATTCTTTAAATTTGAGCATACAGGCATTGCAGCTGCTCTTCCCTGCATCCAGTGACCTCTGTACATTCATACTTTTCTAGTCATAATCTGCTGGCTCTTACAACATGCTCCCATGAGCTTACCAGTATTCAGCATACATAATATTTCCCTCAATCAGAGAACAGTATTTTGCTCTCTATGAGCTCCAGAGTCCACAAGAATCAGTCTTCAGCACTCTAGGTCTTTGTTCCCTCATTTCTGCTAGGTATTTTCAGCTAATCACTTTAAACTCCTACAGTGACTGAGTACATGATTTTTCTCTTAAGGCATCAGGTATTCCATTGCTCCAAAGTACTCTTGTTTTACTGAAAAACTATTCTGGCTGCTGAGTCTCAAATGCTGCTCATCTGGAAAATACACGTCCAGCAGCCCTCACAGCAAAACCAGATTTCCAATTTTCTGAAATGCATGATGGTATGGAAACTGCATTAAATACAAAGAGAATTAATAAATTTCTCAATAAATGTAATTGTAACAAATGTAATTCACAGATGCTCCTACTATCTTTAGAATGTTGTAACTTATCAGCAGGGATGTGGATGTATTTAATGGGAACAGACAAACTAAATGACTTTGAATATTTGTTTTCTCTGATAGTCTCATAATAAAAACTGTTAAGAGATTTTAATGATTTAAAATCTGCAAGGTTTGTAGCTAGTTGCAATAACTTGCTCAACATATTCTATCTTCTGTCATATCCCAAATAATTTAAAATTAAACATTGCTTTCCAAAATATTTCTATTAAATGGTAGGTGAATAGGAAATTCCACTAAGTTTTGCCAGTTCATAATGGTTTGCTTTTGCAAGTTGTTAGGATTCACTCCATCAGTAGACTGAGTACTTCCATAATATCTCAGTGATTATGTTTCCCAAAGACGCCATAAATATGCCTAGCTCAAGTATTCTGAATAAATTTTCCACAGCACTTAATTAGAAATTATCAAAACCTATGGTTTGTGTAGGAAATTGCAGCTCCTTTTCTCATCCCCCAAAATATCACTTGCCAACCCCCCCCCAAGAGAATTCTCAATTACTAAAAATTTCAGTATAGTAATGGTTAAATATTTAATCTTGAAGCTTTTTTTATCCAAATGGAAACTTTCTGTATTTGAGCACTAAAACATTTTATTTGAATGTATTCAGATGAACACTGCTACAAGATAATTCAGTCTTGAACTTAATTTTTATTGTGAGCTATATAACTTCACTGGAATTCAGGTAGAGGTTGGCTGTTACCTGATCCACTGACATTCACAAGCCTCTTATGATGGCACTCAACAGGAAACCTGCACTGCATCACGAGTAGTGCAGGCCCGACTTGACTGGAGAAAAGGGAAAGCCTGAATGATTATTATGTGGCACACTGAGAAAATATAACTTAAAAGTCACCCGAACAACAAAGAAGTATTATTTCAATTTTGGTGATAGATTGTTGTGAGTTTTTTTATAAATTTATATTTCTCACAAGTAAAATTAAGAAATTCCAATAGAAAATGCTCAGCAGCCTATATTATTTATATTACTGTTCACCTAGATACTGAAAAGCTGAAAGCATTATGTAAATTTTATTTTGAAAATGTGACAAATAATAGTAATTACTATCCCACACAGAAATCCATCCACAAAACACAAATCCCTGGGGATAACCTTGCAAAAATAGTATTTCTCATATGCCAGGTTCCTGGGTCATATCTCGGAACATTTTCCTTTGGGAAATACAGTATTTATTAGGGAAAAAGAACTATCTATTTATTCTGTTAGATTCTTCAATCACAGTTTAGCTACTAATGATGCCTTTTCTCCCCTCTTGCTCCTCTATTTATGTGTTTCCAATCAGTTTTTGTTGTCTTGGGTCAGCAGAGTCAGCAGTTTGGATCAGATAAACTCCAGTGAAAGTGCTGCAAGGTCTCACTTGAGAGCATTCCCATTTCTCATGGTATAAGAATTATGGCTTGCATTTAGTATTGCCTTGAGAGAGCTTGCTGGAATCACCGTTTCCCTGTGAAGTTTCACCCAAAAGCTCTCAGTCTTACATCACTGGTATCACAGCCAGATGAATCTCTCTATCACTTCATTGCAAATAAACCCCTGCTCTTGTACCACCAGTTTAAAAAGAAATCAGTATCATATGGGTGCTCAAAGTGCACAGATACTATAATGGATCTGCTTGCTACGGGACCCAGAGCACTGGTCCTGCCAGCTCACCTGCCACATACTGTGGGACCAAAATTTGTGCCAAGACAACCTAAGGGCACCTTCCACAGCCTTTTCTTCCTCCTCCAATGGCTGTCATTGATTTATTACCTCCCAAATTCAAACAGAAACCAAATCTTCCGTGATCTTTTCCAAAAATTTCAGTTCAGCTGAAAGGCATTTGCACACCATCTCACTTGGCCCAAAAAATGTTACCAGTGGTTTCTTGCTTTTTAGAACCTCAGACGGGAACAGCTCTGGACCACTCTTCTCTTTGCACACCAGCATGAATTATTATGGAAGCTTCTGAGCTTCAAGGTTCAAAACATTACTAGTGGACATATATTGAAAGCTTATGCTTTCATTTCAGATTAGATTTAGGCAAAGAAGGAAGACAGGAAATAGAGTTACCTACATATGTGCTCTGTGCCATTTGCTTTCTGTACCTGACACTGACGTCTGAAACAATCTGAACTGGCTAAGGCTGAATGGACCAGTTGCCTTCTACAGTTTTCAGCTGATGTATTTTCATATTATATATGATCCATTTCTGTCATACATAAAACTTGCTCTAATATTCAGTTTGCTTTCATGTCATGCTTGGAAAATTATAGCTTTTCACTCTAGAAAAGTGATAAAGATCTTCATGTTGCAGAGCTTTATGGTTTTAACTCTCTTGGTCTAAATGTTGCAGTCCTTTTCACCTACGTCCTCATTTCTTCAGATTTTCTATCTCTTTTTTCCCAATGCCAAAAGTTATTTACATTTCTCATCAGTTTTTGAATTTGCAAAATCTGGATTCCTCCTCGCAGTTCCTGGATTCTGCCTGAAAAATCTTCTGCAATTACCCCTCTATCAAGAATTTTCAGTTCTGCTATTAGATGTTGCTTTACTAAAAAAAATAAGTATCCATCTAAGCAGGAACTGAAATAAAAAGTCCTTTTCAGTCTGGAGGAAAATCATTTAATCAGAAGTGAATTGTGCTTTGCCTAAAGTGACTCACTCTCATTCTCTTAAAACACTTTTCTGTAGCTGATTTCTCAGAACACACTAGAGAAAGAACATAGACATTTCTCTCAGACAGTACTGTGTAATTGCTGTAATTAATAGTGTGATCTGGTATTAGAAAAAAAGAAGAAGCAGTACGATCAAAATTTTAGGAAAGTACACAATCCCACAGAATTTGAATAGAAAATAGGTTTACTCTTGGTATTTAAATATTTCCTCCTACCTTTTGCATTTATACTACTCCAGTGCAATGTAAATTCCACTCAAAAAAACCTAAAAAAAAAAGCTAGAAAAATCAGATCTAATCAACTTATAAGCCTTTGGGGGGTGGGAAGGGGATTATTTTACAGTGTGACACGATAACTAGAGTAGTAACCCAGAAAACATGATCTTGTGTATTTCCCTTTGTAGATAAATGATGAGTCTGATTTTTTTTTCCCACATATGTAATAAAATACCTGCATTAATTCATGTTGACATACATTACTGGGAACAAACGGAAATCTTAATCTTGTGGGAAATGAGCAGACATAACTCACAGCATATCTGCCAGCTTTAATCTAATTTGAATACCATTTTTGTTAATAGTCCCTTGGGGAACACAATTTCAAGCTATCCATTCTGGGTTAAAATGAATAGGGGTAGGTTTTGAATCATGTTCTCCATTTTTCTGTTTGCAGCATATAGAGGAATATGTCTTAGAAGTGAGTTTATATAAGATAAATATTTGAGACCACAGTTGTGT
The DNA here is from genome assembly GCA_013397175.1 of Platysteira castanea. NCBI lineage: Eukaryota > Metazoa > Chordata > Aves > Passeriformes > Platysteira > Platysteira castanea. The sequence goes on from VYXC01001533.1 coordinate 90,511, forward strand.
GTTCAGTTCCGGAAATTAAATACGAAGAACACATCCCATGAATAGTTCTGTCTGAAGGAGCAACTTCAGCTCATGTATATCTCTTTGCAACAAGCAGTTCTAGCATCATACCTATAGAAAATTGCAGATGTCAGAATTATTTTCTCTTTTGTAAAGCTTCCCGATAAACGAACCCTGGACCTAGCCCACCCAAATTTCAGTGTCAAACCCAACACAGCAAGAAACACAGGTCATGATAGAAAATGGCAGAACACCAGAGAGAATCATAGAAGCACAGTGCTGGGAAGGACCTCAGGTGTTCCTCTTGTTCATCCTGTTGCCCAAGGCATAATCAACTCTGCCAGTGTCACTCTTGGCAAATCCAGTTCCAGTCTCTTCTTAAAGACCTTCACTGACCACAGCTTTCCCAGGCAATCCTGTGCATGATAATGGTGGGAGGTCTTTCCTCCCACACACCTCACAGTAGCCAATTTGAATCTGCTTTGCTGCATTTAAACTCATTACTTTGTGGCCTACTTTGACCTCTGAGTTATCTCCAGTTAGTACCCATCCATTTTCTGAAAGAGTGCTCTACTTCAGCTGAAGCACTATCAGTGATGAGCAAAACAGGATTGCTCTGTGCTCTGGTTTATACACCCTGATAATATGTTTGCCTTTTGAACAACAGTGTGGAACTCCTCCAGGTCATGATGCTCCATAACCTCTTCAGACCCATTTTTGAGCAGGGCTCTTCCAGCTAGTTGGCTTCCATCCTACATCTATAACAGCTTGTTGTCTCTCTTCAGATGTTTTACCCTTCCAGATGTTTGCCCATACTGTTCTCCTAGATCATATCGAGCCATTTACAATTTAATGAGCATGTTTTCTGTTGCAGCATTCAGGTATTAATAAAACTTGATGAGGAGATAAGCAGTAGGAGAACTCACATGACTCCCCATAACATATCCTTTCACACTACATTGTCCACTAGTTTTGCATCCTCCGTGTAAGAATTTCACCAAGACTATGTTTCTTGTATAATTTATGGGTAGGTCATGTGAAGAGAGCAATACTATTATTGAAGACTAGATGGAAGACCTCAGTGACTTCTTTCCTCTCTGTCCAGCCTGACATCCTATGCAGAAGAAAATCAATTTAGATTGATGAAATTTATACTTCGAAAAAAACCAAACCTGTTGTCATGTTCCCTGCCATCTGCATGTCACTTCTTCCTTATTTTCCAGATAGCTGCAAGCATTTTATTTTATCGTCTCCTTAAGAAATATTGTGGAAAGATAACATCTTAATTCTATTAGTCACTTGACCACAGATGGCTTGTTTAGTAGTAAAAAAAGGTACGAAACACCTTCATGCTGAAATTCACCTACAAGCTATTTGAGTAGAGTGGACCTTGCTCTTTCTTTTACAATTAACAGAGAAAATGAAAAAACTGTTTCAGAGTATTATACTAAATCAATAATAGAATGAGCGGGTTTTTTTCCCAAAGTAGTTGCTTGATAATTGTACCCCATTTCATGCCCTTTTTTGCTTTTCTGGTTTGTTTGTTTGTTTGTTTTTTCCTGTCTTTGTTTTTTTTTCCCCTTTGTGATTACATGTTCCTGCTGCTTTTATATATTTAATTTTTGGTAAGATATCGACAATCCACCAGTCTTTAAAATTCTTTCTTTGGTGTGGAGTCAATGAGGATTTTATGCTTTAACCAAGTTTATCTCTTATAACACTTCTTACATCTCTGCCTAGGGTAAATTTATGACCCTTATATTTTTCCTTTAGTCTTTGCTTTATCTCTTAATCCTTGTTCTAATTAATCAGTGACTACAAATTCTCTCTCAGCATTGAAGTCTACCTAATATTTTATATAACACTTTCTCTCCCTCATGATTTCAATAGGCGCAGTTCCATGGTCAATCTTTGTCCTTCTGAAAAATCTGTATTTTTTAATATAAGTCTTTCAGTCCCTTTTCCTGTATGCTGTTCATCAGCATACATAAATAGTCTGACCTCAACTTTCCTTTTTCTTGTCTTTCAATCTTATTCTGAATAATCCTTACCTCATCTCACTCAAGAAATCTTGATACTTTTATTCAAATTTCTCTTTTAATTCCTAATTATGGACTTCTGTCACTCACACTGTCTTTTCCCCTCCAATCTTTGTTTAAAGCTTTTCCTAATAGATAAGTAGTAGCCTTATAGAAAATAGACTGTTTTCTGTGTTTGCGGGGTGCTCTTTCCATGTACAAGAGTATGTGGAATATCATCTCAATGGTCACGGGAGACAAAGGTGTCCTGGTGTCCTGGAATGTGTGTACTACTCCAGAATACCTAGATTCCAAAACCTTTGTTTAACTTTTATTAAACAAACGTCTTTGTTTAGGATTCCAAAATCTTTAACTAGGAAAACGAACACATATTCCATACAAGCCTCCTGCCTTCCCAGATTGATACCCATTTTTGATCCATCTGAGATCCATCCATGAGACTGGTCCCTGAAAGTAACTATATGACACAATAGAAGGGCTCATGGAGTTGTGATCACTGTGAGAGATGAACTTCACACACTTTATAGTAATTTGTGAGAGCTGAGTTCTTTGGAATCAGAATGCTCCAGATGTCAGCTGGAGTAGGCAGATGAGGCCTTTAGGAGGAAATTGCCAACCTCTGCTGCTTTTTTCCTTTCTCTTTGGAATGGAGGCTGTGAATATTACAGATCTGAGTGTCTTTTACTCCACTTCCTATGACATTAGACCATCACTTGCTGTTAGAGCACTGTTCTGTTCTTGACCCTGATAGTGAAACAGCATCAATTTCCAGCTGAGACCAGCAGCCAGCTTGTCCCTGACAATGGCCAATTCATAGCTGGTGCTGTTATGGACCTGGACCTGCAAATCTTCCATAGGTTCTGGTCAATGCTGTCATGGCACAATTGGTCTCTGCATTTTACCAAACAAGTAGGAGATGAAAAGATAACAAGTGAATGAATAGCACAGCTGTGTGGTGTTTTTATCCCCTGGAATTTTAATAAAATAGGAAATACAAAAACAAAAAAGCTCCAACACTGAAAGAATTAGCTAACACCCCTCCCAACAAACACACAAATCTCTGCATGTTTATTCCAATTGCTATTGAAAAGCAAATGGCCAGCCTGTCTCTTATTCCATCTCTTGCAGGACACAAAATAGCAGTTTAGGAATGGTCAGGTCCTCTCCATCTAAGTTCAGTTGTTTGCCTTTGACACTGCTTTAATGGTGACACAGCAGAAAAATAAAGTAAAGCGGGAAAACTTGGCCACTCAGTGAGGCTGAGTCCTTTGAGGAACTGAGACACAAACTCCTGAAAATGCTCTGGACCTTAATTGCCATTGCCTGGAACTGACATCTTTGACAGTCAGATCTTCATGGCTGAAAATGTTATGTGCTCTAAAAAATTTCACTGGGTCTCAGTGATAGACAGAATTTGATTTCTGAAGTTTCCAAGATCAGTGGAAAATATGGGAAACAGTGAGAACTATTTTAAATCAAGAGTGTTATAATCCAAATCTTAATATTTGCATACCTTTTTGAAAATTTTGATGAGGTCTAACCTCATGGTTCTTGGCCTTTTATGAAAATTTACGTGTTCAAGTTGAAGAAGCAAAAATACTGGATCTTTTTCCAGCTGTGGCTATCATTACACTAACTGTAGAGAAGTTAACTCCAGCAAAATTGCAGTCTTCTAAATAATGCAAAATACCAGCTGTATGTTGTGCAGTGTTATTCATCAGCTGTGAGAATGATTTTGCCTTTGAGCACTTTTCTCCCATGAACTCTTCCTTTCAGAACTAGTCAGAAATCAGTACATGTGCAGAACAGGTCATTAAAGAAGTATTCTAAAAATGAAAGAAACCATGAATTTCAAAGAAGAATGCACTTATGTCACTTGGACAATACATGAGGAGTCTAATAAAATCAATTTCAGATTCTAACTTATTCTGTGATAACATAGGTCATAACATAAGCTGAACCGAGTGAATTGCTATATAAAAGAAAATCCTCCCTCATTCTAATGATTTTCATAGATTCAGAATGATTGTTTCCTTAGTTTTAAGAATTATTTTTTTCTGTATTAAACATGTAGTTTTCTAAGTGAAGTTCAAAGAAGTCATATAAACTTATTGAAAATCTGCATAATTATGACATTTTGAGACCAATTTTTCTGACATGCACAAACCAGTCCAAAGTTTGTGTGGTCTTTTTGGGCCTAATTTAATAACATATGATAATGAAATCATTGTAAGCACATCAACATTTATAATATGAGAAAGAGATCTTTTATTTATTGGATTAATAGCTACTGCACTGTATGTGAACAAGATAACCTGTGAGGTGTTTACCTATCAGAGATATCATCTCTCTCTCTCTCATTGAGTCAGACATAGAAGTTATATATTGCATGCATTTTTCGGATGAAGTATATATGTAATATTTTAAAGACCAAATATCTGTAACTACAAAATCAGATTCTATCAAGTTACTAGACTAGGTATGTGTAATCTACCTTTCCACATCAGTCTCCAAGATATAGGATTTAGGAATATTTCTGTCCTACTACAATGAAAAAATCATAGCAAACTCAGTGAGACGATGTATTTATTAAAACAGGTCACACTTCAAAACACAGTTACAGTACATAATGGATTTACCATGAAAAGACAATTTGCAATATTCAGCTTTCCAATTTTTATACATTCAAGACAACTGTGAATGAAAATTAAGCACTTACTGTATGTAATCTTGGAATTTGCTTAAATTTATGCTTAAAAGCTGAACTGTAGCATCTCCAAGATGAAGCCTGTAATTTTAAAAGTATCAGTAGTGAGTTAATTTGAAACATGCCTTTCGCACAAAAGAATTTTCTAAGCTCTTGAGGGGCAAAATTAAATTTCTGGCCACTCTTTCATTTGCATTTCCATACTCTGACAGTTTCCATAATTGGATTATTTCTAAAACAAAGAAGAAAATAATATTTTATTTAAACAATGGGAAGTAGAAAGACTTTTAAAGGAAATACCTACTTTAGATAGTCTACAGTAGCAAACTGAAAATAAAAACCAGCTTTCAATTCCAATTTTCTAAGAAAATTCTCTGTAGATAAATGTTATCTGTTTACTGGAATTTACTTAAAAAGATGTTTACATTCTAGTAAACTTACTTTGGAGCAAGGTGTCTCATGTGTTCAACACTTCCAGGTCTTTTCAAAGTACATGTCATAAATAGAATGTTTGCGAATGAGTGGCCAGAAAGCCATAGCAGGGCATTTTGATATTTGGGCCTCCTCGGCCCACTGCACAACTAATTCCAACTGGTTTCTTCCATTCCCTTTGGTCTGCTGCTTATGGCAGCTGTCCTACAGCGCCAGCACAGGTAATCTTCAAGGGCTGGTTTGTCTTCCCCACATTTTCACTGATTTCTGATAAAACAGTGAGTCCTTCGGCTCATCTCATTTCCTTGTGCAGATCTGGATTATAATCCAAGCCACACAAGATTATTAGGCCTATTTTGTGGTACTTTCTAAAAATGTAAGCAATTTTTTCAACTATACATTGTTTTACAAATAGAAACATTTTTAAAAAAAGAAGTGAGTTGAGATAAAAGAAAAAATGGATGAAAACAAAAAAGAAGGTAAGTTTCACAATGAGGGAGATCACAGAGCACTGAACACTTAGCTGACTTTCAAGCTAGTCTCACTAGTTTCTCCATATAACCAGGAAGGAGCAAAATACTGAAAGATATTTACAGCATTCTGGAAAGGTTCTAGCTAGTCTGATCTTAAAATTCCTCAGTGATGGAAACCATGAACTCCTTGGCTCACCTATTGTAGCTAGTAGTCTTGCCATAATGGTGGTATAATAGCTAGATTTTAGTTCTTAAATTCTCAGGTTATGAGGACCAGTATAATTTAAATAGGGTATGAAATAAATTTAGTTCAATAAGAAACTTGATTTCTTTCTTTTCATCATTAATTCTGCATGTTAAAATACGATCATACTAAATAATGCAGCAAGCTCAATCTGACCAGGGGATGTTCTGGAGGGCTTTAGCTTGAGTGTGTCTGAAAGTGGCATCTCCATGTTATATAGAAAACACATAGACTTATAAGGACTACTAATTTGAGAAAGAAGCACCTTGCTGACTATAGTGACACTTCATGTAGTCTAATTTGGGAATAACAGGCATAGACTTGTGTTTTCTCCAAAGGTTTACAATTCATTTCTGTAATTAGCACAAGCATTATGACTACAGGAGGATGTTATATTTTATTCTTGGCCTTCCCTCAGCCCTTCAGTCTCTTACATAACCAGATCTTTTCTTGCTGATGATGTTTTTGCAAGAAATACTGTGGTACTGGACAAACTTTTAAGCCGGAGACATTGCAACATTAAGGGCTGAATACTGTACAGCTTCTCTGTGTTATAAACATATTTATTTAACATGATGTCTTACATAGTGGGAGTCCCAACAGAACATTAGTCCTGACAAGAATGGCCAGCATTTTTGCCATAGTGAAGTACATAGTGAAGTATGACCCCGTCAGTTCTATCCTGGATGGACACTCTGCAGAAACACGTGCTGGTGATGATAATGGATTGGATGGGATGGATGGATGGATGGATGGACGGACGGACGGACGGACGGACGGACGGACGGATGGATGGATGGATGGATGGATGGATGGATGGATGGATGAATTCAGTGGATTATAAGGTGCACAGTCAAGTGGAAGATCGCAGAAGAAAATGTTGAGAGTCCATGGCATACGCATGCTACAACAGGGGGAAGTGATCTAATGGGTAATGATATGAGATGACAGAAATCTAAGTGACATGTAGATGGTAAATTTCAGCTATACTTATATGTTTGCATTAGCAAATATATGGCAAAGAATCCTCTCACCATGGCAGGTATAAGAAAATAATCTGGCATGAAATGATCCAGACTTCTCGGAATCAACATGGAATATGGTGTCCCTTGTCCCTTTGATATGAAGTCAATCAGGTGTTACACCTCATTCCATCTCCACTGAGCTGAAGTCAGTGAGTTAGTTTTAATTGGGTATAATTTTCTTTTTTGTTCAACTAAGTAGACTTCTCACTGTGTAATGCTTTCTCCAGCACTAGAATAATTTTTCGTCTTGTTTTTATACAACTTTGATTCTTGAAAGTAAGGACAATTGAGAAAAAACCCACAACGAACCAAACCAATAATACAGATTCCAAAAGAGGGTAGGGGAAAACTGAGTTGCTGTTCTACATTAGTGAGCTGCAGTGTGCCAGTGCTAGGCACATAGACTGTTGGCTGTGTCATTTTTGAATTGACATTTCAGTTCTGTTCTTTCAATGACCAGTTAATTCCCGGATTCCTATATAAGTATTTCATAACAAAGCGAGGGAGAGAAGGGGTTACTGATAGAAATCCTCTCATAAGGATGTGCACACACACCTCTGCAGCATATACATACTGTGTGGGACATGCTGTCCAACTGCAGCTAACCCATTAGTTCTGGATAAGGGAGAGGCTAAAAAGCTAGGTCTGCTCATCCATTCCTGAACTTTGAGGGTTGTATATTCAGTTTCTACTAGAAATATTTTTCTTGTCAGTTTCTTGAGGAAAATACCCGTCACCCTTTTAATGTTTTTTTAATGCCATTACAAAGTTTATTTCTTCATTTTTTAAGTAATGAAAATCAAAGTTCCCAAGATAGTTTTTTAAGATTAGTTTATTGGTTTCAGTATTCAAATATGAAATGAGTTTTAAGTTTGTATCTTGAAATTTTTTTTCTCTCATTTACAGTTTTGTCTAAAGGGTCTTGTGAAAAAGTTACTTGGTTTTGTCTCAGGTCATCATTATAAATCAATGAAAAATAACACAGGAATTACTATTTTAAAGAAAGAAAGGTAATAATATTTTCTTCACACCTGCATCAATGATTTTATTATATCTCATTACTATGCAATGTCATCCCTGCATGCTTTTTTAAATAATGCTGCTTGAAATATTCTTGATGTTAATCAAAACACTTGTCTTGTTCATGTCTCTTGCAGGAAGTATTCATGATTGGAAATAGCTTTAAATTTTGATCATACCTCTTATTATTTGACTCTTTATCTTCCTCTCTTTTCTTCCTGTCCATCTCAGTATACACACAAAAAAAAGAATTGTACTGGATTTTGAGATACAAAGACAGAATCACAAGCAAACTGGATAAGACAAGTTCTATATGTCATTAAAAAAGACAGATGTATTTGCAAAATAAATACCTGTATTCACATGTGTTTTTTCCAAACAACACATGAATACAAGACATGACAGACCCAGTGAAATAATAAAGGAGGTATATATGGCACTTAATACAAAAGTCTGATGTTCAGCTAGCATGTCAGAAGTAAGAAATTGAAATATAACAGATCTATCAGTTTATTTAAATACTGCTCATGGTAATTAGCAGTTTGACATTATTTTCTGAGAGACACTGTGCCTGCCAGCCACAGTACAATGAAAAAAAAAACTCATGTAAACCTCCAGGGCAGTAACATATTGTCAAAAAGGAAAAAAGGGCATATAGATAACACTAATTCCTTCTCATGGAAAGAAGACATTAATGTTCAATTCCTACATCTCCTAAAAACAAAAACATAAAAGAGAAAATGTTCTGGGTTTTTTTTTACTCCTGACTGATATGACTTATCTTCACCCTTTGAAATACTATTTTATTACATTTATATATAAAGCCATCTACACACTTTTTAGAAAGAAAATTATGACTTTTCTGTGCCAATCTTTTGTTATCTTTACACTCTGCAGAGCTGTAATCTTATTAGTGATTGCTTATGGAATTACTTTACAGCACTGCTCAGCAAAACAGGATGCACAGCTAAAATGACTTATGAGGGAGATAAGAAAATCCTAACTTGCTTGATGCAAGAAGTTATTGGCCTTATGTGGTGTCCTACTGTTGACTTTTCTTTAATATTACGTCACCAGTGCTTCCCAAACCAAATGACGTTTCCCTATGTGTACCAGACAGCAGTGTGTGTTGGTAAGACAGGCAGCATGGTAAAGCAAGAACAAAATTACTTCTCCCATTATTCCCTGATTTAGCTCATCCTTTAAAAACGTATCTTTCTGTAAACAACATTCCTGTGTTGTGCAGCAGAAAAGTCAATATGGGACCAAAATGCCTTAGCTTAATGGAAAATTCTATTTCTTGGCATTTTTTTGAAACATTGCTTAGAATTTCAATATTATATGGGATTATATAATATTGAAATGTATTATAGAAGAAATTCCTTCTTCTGGCTGCTTCTAACTTCCCTCATTTATCATTCATTCAGAGCAAGGAGGTAATAGGTAGGAAATGCGGTCTTGCAGTTAGGGATACAAAGAACATTGTATTTTGAATCTAAACATACTGAAATGTCTGCAACACCTCTTAAACTGTTTTTACAGTTCTGCATAGCCCAAAGTGATTTGGAGAAAAAAAAAAAAGACTATTCAGCATTCTGTATTTACAGTGAACCTCTAGGAAAGCCAGTCCTCCATTTCTTTCCAGTAATTCACTAAGAAAAGTGACCATAATCAGATCTCTTATATTTCAAAAAAGTAGTTATTTGGCAACTGTGACTGTGATTCTAGACTGCAGGATATATGTGCATTTTAGGTGATTTCCCCAGGTGCTCAGCAATATGTTTTTATTTTCTGAGTGAGAACTGGGATTGCAAAAGTATTTCCCGTGGAAATAAATTCAATTCATCCCTGTTCTTCTGCCAAAGGATACCATAAATTGCTCATACAGTTATCGTGTTCTCAAGAGGAGTATATGGAACAATATATGCAATATTTCACTTTAAATGTGAACTTAACACCAGAAGAGTGCTCACTGCTGTCTCTCCTAGGCCAGAAAGTTACTGACAGCTGAGTTGGAGTACTGATTAGACACTGAATATGAAATTCCACAAATCTTCTACAGGAAATAATTGTACCCTTGATTCTGCCAGCCTTCCTCCACTGTGTTGTAACTTGTACAGTAAGCAGCACCACTGAAAGCTATAGATAAACACTCTGGCACATATATTACTCAATCTATTTAAGTGGCAGAACTGGAACTTCAATAAATAGCAAAGAATTATGAAACATAGATTTCTTTGTTAAAAAAAATAATAATCAGGCTTCTGTGTACTTTTGCTTACTCCACTCAGCCTCTTTTATAAAATATATTTGTGTCTTGGGAGTAGGACGGACAGAGCGTGCAGAAGTACTGTCAGAGTTTAGCTAACTCTAGCCCAGACTGTAATTTTAATACCATAATACAGCTGAAAGTCTTTTTCTAGACTTATTTCGTGTAGGTTGTTTTTTTTTTAAGTCAGTGTAAAGCATTTAAGTGCATTTTCATCATACCATTTATTTTGCCTCTTGTATAAGAGATGTGCGGATGTGTAAGCAAGACAAAAGCATGACTACTTTAAAACTACATACATGTTCTTAATTTCATGCTGAAGGGATCTGAAGAGACACTTAAAATATTGACTGTCCAGTATGAAAGAAAACAGGATGCAAGGTAACCATGATGTATTATCACTTCAGGATTAGTGCATTTCAAGTGTTCCTAGTCAACAAGCTGTGAAGCCCTCTAAAAGACATCTCACTTACTGACCTAATACTTAGACAGACAAGCATCTCAGGAGAAATTACCAAAAAGCACTTCTAGGAGTTTTTCACTTGCAGTAGAATGGACTGACTCCTTTACTACTATTATTTGACCATTCTGTTTCAAGTTGCCCAAACAAACAGCCCTCTTATATTGTAGTATATTATATATCACCTTAAAAGTACTAGTGTATATATTTGTGTACATTCTAAAACAAAGATCAGTCATAACATCCTAGTTAAAAACATTATCTATTTTGTTTAAGTAAATAACATATCTTTCACAATTTAATCTTGGTGTTTACAAAATTTGTCACAGGGTTTGAGTGGTGTTTTCTTGCTTCTTATAAACTCCTGATTTTTGCTAGTGGTCAAGGTATGTGTTTTAGAGTTTTGTCATATTTTTGTCAACATCTGTGTCATAGTCTTGACCACATCAATAATTCATTGAACATCAGGTTTTTTATCTGTAAAATATGTCCAACAAAAAATTGCCGTTTTTAAAGCTTATTCATAGCTTTAGAAGTATAGACAAGTGCAAAATTTTAATTTTTACTTAAAGATTTTGAAGTTCAATCTGTGTTCAGTTATTCATAATGTCAGAAGGAACTAGTACAACTTTGGGCTTAACCCATATAGAAAAGGTATAAGACTTCATCTGGCTACTTTTTGATTATGGTCCTTGGCTTAAATTTACCTACCCTGTCCTGTGCTGCTTTGTTAACCTACTTTTTTTTGTTTTAGAATCTAGGATTTTTTCTTGTCACATTTGTGCTTTACTTACTCAAAGAGCTATTATGCGTCTGTATTTTCTCCCTGTAACTTTCGTTACTGTTTGTACCTAAGGTATTCTGTTTGATAAACTCTCTGTAGGCAAACCTAGGGTATCAAATTTCTCATCCCTGGAAGTTTTCAAGGCCAGGTTGGATGGGGCCCTAAGTAATCTTGTCTAGTGGAAAGTGTCCCTGCCCACAGCAGGGGGTCAGAACTGGATGATCTCTAAGGTCTCTTCCAACCCAGGTTGTATGGCTCTATGGTAAAACACAAAATGCTTCATCGTGTGCTATAGTTTCAAGATTTTTTGTGATGTGGGGCTGATCAAAAGGACCAAACCAAGAGTTAAATAGATCAGGGTGAGATGAGGTTGCCTGAAGTTTTTCCCTCATTCTATACTGCTTTCTTTCTATTCTGTCTGTGCTACCTCTCAGGGTCAAAAATTGTCTCAGACACGTTCAGACAAGGTTTTGTTTGGCTGGCTTTTTGTTTAGTTTAGTCTGTTTAGCTTGTTTGTGGTTTGGGGGTCTTTTTTTGTGTTTGTGGATTTTTTTAAGCTGTGATTAGAATGATTTAATTTATTCATTCACTTGTAATGTTAGATATTTTTGGCTCCACAGATAAAATGAAGAGTATGTTAAGACTTGTGTCAAAATCGCAGGATAATAAGTGAACCAGGATTTTGCCAAGGAGTCTACCTGTGCATAGCAGGTAGACTGAGAGAACCTTAAGAGTTAATGAACATGAAACACCTTTAAATAAGTGACTTATCTTTAAATATGGAAGGAAGCTAAGTCACTGAGATACCTGCAGCATTGCTCATATAAAGAATGGATGTATTGCATGGATACACGTGTGTGTGTGTGTGTGTGTGTGTGTGTACACCTGTGTCTATACTCCTTTATATTCGACTGTTAGTCATTTGAGCTGAAGGGAGAAAACAGCTGGAGATTGCTAAGTTCTTCACTTTGTAAAGATGACCTTTTATTAATGCAGAAGGGATTAAAGAAGTAAAGAAGCCAATACTAGAGCTGATTTCCTGTAGAGGGTGAAAAAGTTGATCAATGTGTCAAAATGGTTCCTTACACCTCTGAAGCTAAATATTGTGAAATATCCCAAATTTATTATCCGTACTTCTAAAGTACTGTGGGCGGATGGCAGATTCATTCAAATGAAGAGCAGAAAACGGAAAATTTGGTGCAGATTTGATAGATGTGGTGTGCAGCACATTTCAGAAACATTTCACCTTGCGGTATGATCATAACCCTCACCCCTCCCCAAATTACTTTCAGACAGAAGAATCAAGTTTTGCTCTCTATGATAAAATCTCCTTTTATACAAGTATCTGAAACATAGACATGGTCATCAGGCAGCACAGCCTGATGTCACATTCTGAGACATGGATACTGAAACTTTATAAATTCGATACTGAGAACTATAAACCTTTGGAAAGAATTGGAGGGGAGAAAGGAGTAAAAAACATTACAAAATAAAAGTGACACATTCAAAAAAGGGTTTTAATTTTTTTTTTGAATTGTCTGTCAGATGCAAGACAGTCTGTCTGGTTATAAGTATATAGATACAAATATGTAAAGCCCACATAGATAACCTCACCTACACTGCTGCCCTTATTCCTGTATTCCTAGACTTCCTTATTTCTTAACCTTTCACTGCTGCCCATCACTACTGCCTCTCAACACATTAAATGCACATCTTTCTCCCATCATTCTTTCCCCAAAATTTAGGTGGTCAGACATGTGCGATCTACAACATTGCTTTTCTGTCTGATATTTTTTTGCAGTGTTGTTTTATCAGTATGGAGAAGAAGAACGAAAATCAGGACGGTGTATATAACTTGTGTTCACTGACATGACTTACTGCAGACAGTACTACTGCCATCTCTTTAGCCTTGATAATCCTGACCCCACACAAGAAGTAGTAAACAGCTTTTATGCCTTGCTAATGGGGCTACTTGATTGTTTCTTCCGGCTGGCATCGTTGCTAATGATGCCGCGTGGTGACTTTTCCTTGGCAGAGGTTTATAGAAGGGCTGGGTGATCAGACACAATTGGTTGAGTTTCTCTGCCTCTGTTCTGGCCCCAGTTCTTATCTGTATGTTTGAGATCTCTGTCCTTGTCCTGGTTTGAGACAAATTTGGAGGAAACGTCCAAAATGAATTTCCTCTGATAGAAGGCAGATTTCAGCAGCCCCTCCCGCATCAGGTTCAGAAAGAAATTCCTTGGAGAAAAGTGAAAAAAAGCTGTTTATTTAACAAGCACGCAGGCACGGAAAGAAAAAAAATTAATAATGTTAGATAATAAAACCTCTCGCTGTGGAGAAAACCTGAGTATTGTCTGTAGGTGTAACTCTCTTCAGAGCTGGGGTTTGGCATGGGCCCCTCTGGGCACGGTTTGGGGTGTCCCAGTGATGTTCTGGTGTTGCTGAAGGAAAGGTTCCAGAAGGAAAAAGAAGAAGCCACTGTCCCAGAAAAACTTGCTTCAGCTAATGAACAAGAAGCTCTACTGGCTTCCTCCCCTTTCTTAGAGGTACAGGACTCATGTCTGGCATAGAGCTGGCCATAGGGGATACAGCATCATAAAGTCACCCCAAGGCAGTCCTGAAACAGATCCCACAGACACAGCCACAAAGAATATTGAAGGATGTAGTTCCCCCAAAAGGAGAAAACCAGGCTTATTTATGAAATATAGATTTTTCACAAAACAGATACTGATATGCCAAACACATAGTGAACTAACATGCCAGTCTGCCAGACTCAGTCCTGGTCAAGGCAGTTTGTAAGGGAGAGCTTCTGCAGAAACTTGTTGGGCTGTCGGTTCTGCAGAAACTCGTTGGGCTGTCGGTTTCATGGAACTACTGAAAGCAATGTTAGTTTCAGGTCTCATTTCAATGGGCTAAAGTTGTTCTCTTTGTATTTGTTGGGGTAAAGAATGTGTTGGATATTCCACAGGAACTTACGCAACAAGACATTCTCTGTTTATATATATTATATATATATATATGTCTATAATCTGATTATATATAGCTTTCCCCTAAATAAGAGATTTAAGTGTTAAATCTGTCATTCAAGGACATTATGTGAATTAGCAATGTTCTCTGGGGGTTTTTGGGTTCNTCCTGAAACAGATCCCACAGACACAGCCACAAAGAATATTGAAGGATGTAGTTCCCCCAAAAGGAGAAAACCAGGCTTATTTATGAAATATAGATTTTTCACAAAACAGATACTGATATGCCAAACACATAGTGAACTAACATGCCAGTCTGCCAGACTCAGTCCTGGTCAAGGCAGTTTGTAAGGGAGAGCTTCTGCAGAAACTTGTTGGGCTGTCGGTTCTGCAGAAACTCGTTGGGCTGTCGGTTTCATGGAACTACTGAAAGCAATGTTAGTTTCAGGTCTCATTTCAATGGGCTAAAGTTGTTCTCTTTGTATTTGTTGGGGTAAAGAATGTGTTGGATATTCCACAGGAACTTACGCAACAAGACATTCTCTGTTTATATATATTATATATATATATATGTCTATAATCTGATTATATATAGCTTTCCCCTAAATAAGAGATTTAAGTGTTAAATCTGTCATTCAAGGACATTATGTGAATTAGCAATGTTCTCTGGGGGTTTTTGGGTTCATAAAACCACACAGAAATGTACTCCTCTATACTAGCTATTTTCATTTGTGAAAAGTATGAAACCAAGAATACTTTTGTCACTAAATAAATCACACAACTATAATTTGTTGAAAGCTGCCAATAGTTCACAAATTTTTCATTTGCTTAAGTTGCTTAATGCGTACTGTAAAAGGAGAAACTTAGAGAAAAGAAAGGTAAACTACGGGGGAGTGGTGGATGTATTGGGGACTTGTATTGATGCTGTATCAACAGTTCATGAGTGCAGTGCTAGAGAGTATGAAAAGGGAGAATGTGGAGATTGTAGGTGAAAGTAGATGAGAAAATAAGGCTGTAGAAAAAGCCTTACAGAAGAAGGCAAATAAGAGATACAGTTAAAGAAACTTCAATCTAAAGCAAATGCAATAGAAAAGCAGTAAATGGATTCAAATGCGGGGTGGGATAATGGGAGGGAAAGAACAGAGGAAAGTCTGGTCACTCTATTCAGTTCCTCACATGTTTTGGAACCAATCATTCTATATCTCCTTTTACATCATTTTGCACCTGAACATTATGAAACAATACGATAAAAGAACAAAGAAAATAATAAACTTTGACAACCTTCCTTAAAGGCAACCCTGTCTTCTAAAATTGCAGCATGCCTAATGAGGTGTCAGTGCTTTTCAACCAATTTCTTGCCTATCATCCCTTTTTTCTTACCTACTGAACTCTGTATTTTCTTGCATTTTTTGCTTGTTGTAATTTTCTTACCTTTGAGCTTTTTGCTGTAACTACCTTTAATATCCAGTCAGCTAAGCAAAGCTATTTTCAATAATTCCAATATATATTCATTATCAGAGTTCTGTTTTAACTTGCACTCATGGTATGAAAGTAAGAACTGGTGTGCTGGTTATTTTCTCAGCCAAAATCCAGTTTCTTCATTGTATTGATAAGTTACTCATATCCCATTATGATAGATCATCTACCTGGAAGCAGAATTATCTTTCTAATAAGCAAGTTAAGAGCTAGGTTGACCGCCATAGCTATATAAAACCATCTACTTTGAAAAATCTGCCAAGGTCAACTTGTACAACTATGATTAGAAATTGTACTGTAGAATTTTAAATTTCTTTTATGAATTCCTCTCCATGGACAATCAGCTTTCATAGAAAGAAATGGGGAAAGAGAAAAGGCAAAAAAGAAAGGAGGTCAGTGAGAAAAAATATTGAGAGAGGGAAAAATAAGAGGAGAGGGAAGGAAATAAAAAAGTTTTGTTTGAAACATCACAGTTTTAGCTTTAGCGTCTTTGGTAAGCAGAAGTGGTTTGTTTTATGCTGCCTGAGAGATGTGCTTCCTTGTTTATCGGCATACAATATTATTGTTTATCAAAAGACTGTCTCTCTGCTATTACCTCCTAATAACTGGGTCTTATAGTAATTGGATGCTACTTAGAAGGATTTGAACCAAGCCAGAAAAAACAGTGGATTAAAAAACACCAAAGTTTTTTATCTGTATTTCTTAAAATTTTCTATTTTATTTATGGTAATAGTATGTCAGAGCTAAAACTAGATACTGATACACCTTCGCAATATTTTCACAATTATTTACTAAAATAATATTTACCTATGCAACAGAATGTTAGTGGATTATTCTCTTTTTTCCCAAGCTTTCTCTGCATCCATAAATCATAATAAGAAAAAAAAAAAGGACCTCACCAAGCAATCTTTAGTTACTGCAAAACATTCTCCTGCTGGCTTATTTACAGCTTTTAAAATGTGACCACTACAAGCAGTCAGCAAAATGATTTAAAATGTCAATCCACTGGGGCCATATTCTGACACCACTCCTCCCTCTGAGTAAATATACTTTATCTAATGAATTATCTTGTGGAAATTAATAGCAATATTTACAGAGCAAATAATTTAGTTAAGGTGAAGGCAATTAAAAACAGTTTCTGAATTGTTACTATTATATGCTTTACATTTCTATATATTGCTTTAGATTGCCGTTATTGTAAATGTTAACTTTACTACTGTAGTCGTTTCTTGGAATATTTTGACATAAAGCAAGTAGGAGTCATTTTCCCTCCAAACGAATGTTTCTATTTTCCATTCAGCTCTAATTATTCACTATATATCAGAGCACCCAAGTGGGAGCTCTATTTTGCATTATGCTAGAAAATGTGTAAAAATAGCTAACAAGAGAGTTTACAGAAAAAGGTTTTGACTTGGCAAGACATTTAAGTGTATGCTTCATTTAAAATATGCAATTAGGCCCCTGGAAGCACCAGATTAATTGCAGGAACAGTCTGGAAAGCAACTGTGACTTTAAATTTATATTCTGTGCATCATGTATTTGTGGTACCAAGTTGCTTGGCATACATTAGAAAAATATAAAAATACTACAGAAGATCTTTCTGGTATGTGCATCAGCTGACAACCACCAGCATTCAGCATATTTTTGGTGCAACTCGTGTGCAGGAAGAAAACACAACATTAATTTAAGAGAATCACTCATAGCAAATGTACTTGTTAAATTTTATGCAGCTGAAATACCCCTTTAAACTGCTGAGAGCACTGAAGATTTTTGGTAGGTATGCATTGTACTCAGATATGGTGTGTTCTATGCAGAGGGGAAAATAATAAACTGTTCTTTGTATATAGTCATTAAATGCAATCAAAACCATATCTATGTCTATGTCTATAAACATATACTGATCTTTAACTACCGGTTTTCTGAAACTATTGCTGAAGGCAATTTTCACTACGTGTGTCAGCTGAATTCAAGGTGCTTAGAATTCAGTAGGTATTGATTACAGAAATCTTGTTTTTGTGGCTGGAATAACTGTCCTGGGTGGTACACAGATGACTTTGAGGGACTAAGGTAAGCCACTTGTAATCAAAGCTTTGAGATGTGTACAAGCATCTCATTGTATTTCATGGAACAGTTATCCCACGCTGGAAGTTAACAGTTCTTCAACACCATTCAGGGTAAGCCCTAAGGCAAATAAAGCCAAAACTCCGGCACCATCCCTTGGAGGTCTCTGCTGGAGCCATCCCTTGGAGCACTGGTATACAGACTCTCACCTTGTGGACCACAGGCAACAGCTAGTCTGACCGGCTGTGTCATGGACATCCAGGGGAGCTGTGGAGAGAATGGCTCAAATTCTGAGTTACGAGCTCCTTCCTGCTTTTGGAACGACCTCAGCACTTGCTTGTCCCTCCCCCTCCCTCTCTCTCTCTATCCCTTCCCCCCTCCTGCCCCTGAAGGCACATCCTATTCCCCTGAGTGAGGTAGGATCTCCCTCGCTCCTCCCCAAATGCATCAGGAGCAGAAAATAATCTGAAGAGACAAAAGAGCTCACTACTAATATGACATTCTAGTGTCCTCTTTAGGGAGCCTCAAGTGCAATCTTGCAGACAGGTTATTGAAGTCTGCCTGTGGAAAGTTTATTGGCATGGATGAGTTTTCACTCCAGTGGGTGTTGGAGAGTTTCAGCTTATTCCTGTATAAAGGAATGGATGAATTGGTGAGCAGCTTGTAAACTCTTACAGCTTTAGTTTTCCCCTGGCTGTTCATGAATTCAGGAAAACAGCTGCTAGATTCCTGACAAGTGATTTACATAGTTGATATAATTTAGTTTCCCTGCCAAAATACTCCTACTTCTAATTTTCTATTTAATTGAATCACAGACAGAGAGTCTGAAGTATCTATCAGCTGAAAAGGGTAGGATAAGTGCTGTAAAAACCATTTTTCAAGACTGTGCATAACTTACCTCACTAGTTTATTAATGTGCTGAAATAGGTTTTCAAATAGTTTTAAAAACTTCTGTTAGGCTACATTTCCCCTCCTTTAACTTGCAAAAAGGCCTAACACAAATGGGCTATTCTCAAAACTTAATAAAGGCAGTTTGCTTTCAGAGTCACCTAAATTCCTCTGAAGAAAATATATTTTGGAATATTCTCCTTTCTATTTTAGAATTACAGGATCACAGGACCAGTTTGGTTACCTTTATTTTTCAATCTAAAAGTTTAAATTACTGGAATTGAATCCACTTAAACCCACTCAGTGTTCACTAATGGTAAACAGACTTTGAGAGTTCTCTTTTCCTCTGGTGTGACACCATCCCTTCTCCAAGAACTCTCTTCTGTTGACTTCAGGATATAAATAGCTGTTATTTATAAGTAAGCATGATTTGTTGTGCTCCTTTACCTCCCCATAGCTTCTCATTTACTTCCAATAGCTTACCTCCCAAACATTTTTTTTCTTTCCATTCAACATTGGGACAGAAGGTTGCACAAAATATGCAAGTAATGCAGCTGTATCAGGAGCATTAGATAACCTCAAAGGCCCCTGTCAGAACGTTTCTGCAGTGTGGTGTGCAATAGGCTCGATGTTAATTGAAAAACATTGTTGTGGCTATAGCAGGGAAAAACCGCCAAGTACAAAGATTCATATGCTACCTCTGGATATAGTTTGTCCTTCTATTTCTTCGAATTATAGATTTATATGATTTGGGTTGTAGAGGACCTTACAGATCATCTAGTTCAAACCCCACTGCCATGGGCAGGGACATCTTCCACTAGTCCAGGTTTCTCAGAGCCCCATCCAGCCTGGCCTTGAACACTTCCAGGGATGGAATACCCACAGCTTCTCTGGAAAATCTGTTCCAGTGCCCAAGATATGAACCAGATTTTTTTCTCACCAACTTATCCTGGCGATGATTTGGGAATCCTCTGACAAAAAAAAAAGTGTGTTAGCAAATAAACATGTTTTCAGACTTTCCAGCTTCCCCACAGCAGTTTTGAAATAGCTGCTGAGAGTGGTGGTTCACCCACAATTGTGACTTCTGCAAAACCGTGGTGTGCTCCTTCATATTTGAAAAGTACTGGCCTTTTCTTCATGATTAGCAGTTCAGCAGGGCAATTTGTGTGGTTTTACTTTTCTTTTTTTGGCTTTGAATTTCTTTTTCCTTCTTGCTCAGTTTAACAATTGTCTAGGAACATCTAGCAACATTGCTCTTAGATGAAGTTATTTTGCTGGAGGTACTGGGTGATTCGGACCAACACTACCTGCATGAAAGTTTTTTGGCAGCTATGATAAACCCGGAGCTTCTCTCTTTTTTTTGACCCCCCACGCTCCATTTCATATTAAAGAGAATTAATTCAGGTAGCTGGTTAGCTTCTTAGACTTGTCATAATTCCAGCCTTCTGGGAATTGCAGAGAATGATTAAAAAGTTATTTAGATTAAAATGTTACTGTTTAGTTATTTATGTAATCACCCAAAGAAACAGTAAAAAACACTTCAAGGAAATAGAACTGCTGGATACAGAAATCCTTAAAGCATCAGAAGTGAGCTAAAGGTTACATGAACAAACATATTTCAAATACAGCCACATAACAGAACATTTGTCAGTATTTCTCTGTATGTATGTCCCATAGATTATGCACACTGCAGAGCTAATTCAAATGGCACTTTCCAGTCTGTAGGTGTTCCTCAGTCCTTCCCAGTTTTTCTGAACTTGCAATATGCCCTCTGCTCCCGAGGGAGATCCTTTGCCTCCTACTGCTTTGTTTGTCTCTGGGAGACACAGTGCAAAAGCTGTCAAGAAGGTATGGCAAAGCATCTGTCTAGCTCAGGGAAACCATCCCGCAAAAGAAACCTTGTCAAAGTTGCTCAGCAGGCTTTGGTAAATCTCAGTCAAGTGGATCTTTTCAATACTGTGGTCAATGGCATTAAAATAATTTGGTTTTCATACTGAAGAGAAGCAGGAATGCAAGTCTGTCTAAAACAAACCTACAGAGAAATGAGGGAAAGTAGCACTGCTACTGTCTGGGGATGCCCTCCCCTTCACTCCCACCACCGCCCCTGTACCTGTTGTGTTCTTTCAGAATGAGACACTTCTTGGCAGAACTCTTGGAGCATATATCCTAAGAAGCAAACTTACTTGCATTTCTGATTTGGTAAGGAAAATCCATGGGTCCAGTTTCAGGTTTTTTCTATTTTTCACCACTCAAACCAGGAGATGTATTATTTTCCTGCTTGGGAAATACCTGCATTTCTATCTGGTGTCTCAGGATGAGAAACTTCTCTAAGAGCTGGTAGAACTGTGTAAACCATGTCCATCTTCAAAGCAAAACTCCTCACTGTGCTATTCGGATTGTTCAGGCTGCTTGTTTTTAAAATATCTAAATTACTACAGGAAAACTGCAAGAAAATTGCAACAGGATTAAGTTGTTCCAACAGTAAACTTTTATTGTAATGTAATGTTTCCCATCAATAGACATAAAAATAAGAAGGATAAGAGAAGGGATTCAGCACCAATCTGAGAGTCATAAAAGTCCAAGCATTCCTACAGTTCCCTGTCAAGAGATTAAATGTAAAGAAAGGGAAGCCAAAATAAATAAAGGTCCTTGCCCTATTAAAACAGGAGCTGGTTAAGTGAGCTGCTCTTTAAAGTACTAGTACTAATCCATAGAGAACCAGGACCTGCAGGAATAATCTGTATAGCAACTATTACATTTTTAAATGAGCAAAGGATTCAAAACATAAATCTAGTGTATTTATCCCTGCCAGACTACGACCATAACCAAAGGAAGAAAAAAAAGAAATATTTTGAAGGAGGAAAATTAAGAGCGAGAGGGGTGGAGATCAGGACAATGATTAATATGTGTAGTTTTTATTCCTCCTTCACTCTGTAATATGGAGACATCTGATGCAGATCTCCAAAGATAAGCATAATTTATTTGGCATGCTGTGTAGAAACATGACTGCATTTGCATGTCAGTGAGGAAAATGTGACCTAACAAAAGTTATTCACAGCACTTTGTGGCATTTAACATAGGGGTGTTCTTCAACTAAATGATTCACTTGAAGAAGGGGTGTGGGTGCCCCACACTGATATCAACAGGGACCCATCTCCAGTGTAGCACAGCACATCTAATGTAAACACACCCCAGGGCAGAAGCATTAATTAAGAGATCAAAATTGATTTAAATTAATCTGATTAAGGTGCTTAAATTTGAAGTCAAGGCTTGGTCATTAGAAAGGAATAGGCTTCTCAGAGGAAGAGATTGCAGACCAAGTTGAGCCCACCTGTCTATAAAGACAAGGAGGAAAAGTTGTTGGGCAGTTGAAGTAAATGGATTTAGAATATAATGATTTATTCTTTGTTTTACTTCCTCACTGGAAGGAATCATTTTCAGAATGAATTATATCTATCAAATCTTTCTTAGCTGTGCTGTACAAACAAATAACTCTGAAGTTCCTGTGCAATCAGAAGACTATGAATACATGAAACGCAGATCTGACTTATGGAAACAGTGTTTTCTTGACTTCCATATGCAAGAGATTTTTACTTATCATTCCTTTGTGATTGCATAAGTTCCATCCCTAAAATATAAGGTACCAAGCTCCCTGGCATCATCAGAGGAAGATGAATCATGTCCACAGATGGGCTTTCCTCTGTATTCCTGTTCTACTAAAGGATGCAAAATGATAAAATTGTATTACATTGAAAGGTCAATCCTTTCTCCTTCAGGAAGGATATGTGAGAGATGACAGGTTAAAGTCACATGTGATAAAGGAAAGGTTATAAACTCTTTGGCTGACATATCCACCCAAAACAATGTGAAAGGGTATATGAAGATTTTCTTAGCATCTGATAGACTCAGGTTTTTACATTTAAATTGTCATAAATAAAGCAATACAGTAGTGGTTATGAAGGATCAGCCCCTGATTTTGTTCTCAGTGCTTGTTCTGTGCAAAAAAAATCTGGATATCTGTATTTGAAATTTTCCCCTAGCATTCAAAATACAGTGCATTTAATTGTCAACTCCTACCTGATGCAAATTGCCTTGAGTTCTCTTGACTTTTGTAGAAAAGAAATGCTGATTTACACTACCTAGGGTCCCAATGAAATAAAAAATTCCTATATACATGCCTTCTACAGACTGACTATGCAACTCTCTCTGGACAGAAAAGTGACAGGAATCATGTTTTGTCTCTAGTTTGAAGGCTTACGGTTCAAAAGTTCAAAGCTAAAGTGTTATTGGATTACCTGTGCTTTTAAGGTCGCTTGTGGTAAAAAAGGAGAGCAGACAGCAAATGAATAAAAAGAGAGCAAACCTGGCATGAAAATGTAAGGCCAGGTAAAGGGATACAAAAAGACTAAAAAGAGAACAAGGAAAGGATGAAATAAAATCTCTAACAAACTCTAACCAACAGTAGTGATAGACAAGATACCAACTCCTCTTTTCTACCCAAGGTTTAAGAGGAGGTAGGTCTGCATTTGATGACATGTGAAAGTATAGCCCTAGATAAAAAGTCTTTAACATACAAAAATAGATATACCATCACTGAGAGCCTCATCCCATGTAAATGATTTTAGCTCTACTGAAGTCAATCCATTCACTAAAGAAACAGAAATACCAACACTGAAGTTATGATGTGTCACTTTTTCATTATAAAATGGCCATTACTTGGAAACTGTTTTAGCTGCTAAAGTGCAAAATCTTTGTTTTTATTCCTCTCCATCTCACTGGAAATAAGCTCCATGCAAGTAAAACCCTAAGGAAACTGTTGTTAGAGGACACTTTTTAGTCACAATTTATCATGCACACTGATCACCAACAGCAGTGGAAAGGAAAATATCTCTTGTCCTCATGAGATTAAGACTGACAAATCACACCATTTATTGTTGCAGCCCTCAGGACCTAAACCAAAAAAAAAAGTACTTTTCCATGGATACAGAAAAGAAAGCTTACTTTGCCACAGGGGATTTTCCAGTAAGAAACATCTACTGGTTTAGCCTTATCGCTACAGATCTGGTGTCCTATACTCTTTCCTAAGTGTGTGCTATGGTCAGATGGAGGACACTGGGTTGCCTGAATCTTTTAGTCTAGTCCAGCAGTGAGAGTTTTACATTCTAACACCTTAGAAAGGGAAGGGGGGCAGGACATTGTTTTAATACAGTCTAGGAGAAAACTTAAAAATATTTTAGAATGTAGATTCTTAACATTCATTGTTTCTCAGAGATGCCAGAATTAGGCAATTAGTAATCAAAGAAAACCAGCCAGCAGGTTTGCAGGTTTGCAACAAGGGACACGAACCATTTTCATAGGCTGTCTTTATTGTACCCACAATTAAATGCTTAAGTGCTTCAAATACTTCAGAGCAGATAAAGGCTTCAACTCACATTAATTTCCCATTTCTTTCTTATTTCAGTTAGGAGAACAGCTATTCAAGACACAGTTTTTAAACAAGCTTGTAGGAGAAGAATCTCCTTTTGATTTCCTGCTACTAGTGAGGGCGGAGGCCCCATTCTTGGCATACAATCC
Source organism: Platysteira castanea (assembly GCA_013397175.1). Lineage (NCBI taxonomy): Eukaryota > Metazoa > Chordata > Aves > Passeriformes > Platysteira > Platysteira castanea. Next base: position 114,929 of record VYXC01001533.1, read on the forward strand.
ATTTCATGTTATTTCCCCTTTGGTGCATGGTCAAACAACTAGAACATTGACAGATAAAATGCTAAAATGAATAAGTATTCTAGAAAATATGTCTTAGAAGAATGGAAAGGATCCATCCCTATAGCAGCTCATTATGAGACATACTACCACTTAGATACTGTAAAAAGTTTCACAATTTCATACAAAATAGGAACATAATTTATAAACACATTTAGAATCCAGGAAAAGAATGCACACTGAATTGCAACATCTTTGGAATTACATTTTATGCCAGAAAATAACATACTTTCCATTTAACTGTGACTTCAAATGCAAATACCAGTGTCCTTAGAATGAAGCAGATGTTGGGTTTTATTTCAGTAGAATGAGCAGTTGTTCATCTCTGAATCCTTGTCTTCTGGGGAGATTTTTCAATGCCTTAATGAATGAAAGACAGACATAGCTGGGTTTTGCAACACATTCTCAGGCAAACCAATTTTAGCTCTGTCTTTGGAGTAATTATTGAAAAGCTGTAGACTGTTACAGTGATAATTCCAGATTAGTGTCATGTTAGGGGAGGGTTTTTATTTTTTTTATTGTTTGGGGAGAAGATTTTGCTATGCTTGACTGTAAATTGTTCTGACAGTGAATAGAAGACAGGCAGATGCTTCCACACATAAGCTGGAAGTTGCTTTGGCAAGGACCTGGAAAATAAAATCCTCTGGGGCAAAAAACCCTACCTTACTAATCCAGCTGTAAAGGCAGCTACTACTGGTTGGGTTTCAGGTACCACTGGAGAAATCAATACACGGCTGACAGAAAATCCTACTTTCCTGCAAATCTAGGTTTTGTTTTCCATCTTCCCATGTCCTGGAGCACAAATATATGAGTGTGTGTGTATACATACACATACATCTATCTATCTATATATATACATATATATATATGTATACACACATATATTGTGTGACCCCAACCACAGGGAAAAAAACAAGCAGGACTAAGCAGATGATAGAGGCAGGGTTTACATAAATAATAACAAATGAAAATAATCAGGAGTTTGCATAGCATGGAGGGTCTGACATCCTGTTCTTTTCGTGATTTTGTAATTTAGTTTGTTTTCCTCCCTAGTATACGTTATAATGCTGCCTTTTTTGCTAAAGGGTATTTTGTGGTGTGGCACATCCTTTTCACTGTGCCAGCTGACACTTTAGGGTGAACACTAATGGGTTTTACCCTAGGAGATGTCACCAGTAGCATCCTGTAATGGACACAGCAGCCAGGGGAGGTGAGTTCCTTGCTAGGGATACCTGTGCCCCCGGGTAGCTTGGAGCAGCTGGAGCAGGTTGCAATTTCTGGAATGGAAAAGACAAACAAAGACTGAACCACAAACTTTTTTACTAAGAACATCCAAGCAGTTATTTTTAAGGACTTTTCTTAGGGGTTTACAGAGAGAGAGACTGCATGGACTGTGACACAAAACCACAGGAGTTTCAAAGACCATTTGTGGACCAAGACCTCTTATTCAAGAACACACAGTAACAACAGTGCAGGTACGGAGCTCCATTTAGGGGCTAATTCTGCTTCACTGAACAGCAGTGATTTTGGTATCTTAGTTATAACTGAGGGTTAGTATTTGATGTTTGATTACAACAAAAATGCTTTCCCCCCTCCTTTATGATAATTTAGAAAATCAACATAGAAAAAAAAGGCTTAATTTCCTCTTGCCCAAATTCTCTTCTGAAATAAACTGGCACAGCATCCCTTGAACCAGTGATTCTTTGTCTGTTTAAACCATTGTAGAAATTGGATCAATAGGTTTTACGAGATTTCAAAGAAAAGTTAAAAATAAAATCATGAATAGTAAGACATACATAATAAAAAATCAAGCCACCAGACTTATGCGTAAGGGAAAATATACTTTAAAATTATGTTTCAAAGCATAATACGTCATACAAAATCCTGTTAGATGAAATGAAAGGACACTTTATTCAACTGTTCTTGTATAAATACCAAAAGCTGGACAAATGTACATTTAATGATTTTTTTTTTAATAGAGTGTATAAAGTATTTTTGGATTCTATGTCAGAATCTAAAGCCAGGTAAAGATTAAAGGATATGAAACAAGAAGCAACTACTTGTACTTTTTCACTTTGTAATTAAGACTAAATATTTATTCCTAATTACTCAGTATGAGCATCCAGATCCTTGGCAGCCATTTGAGAAAGTTCCTTGCACTTCTGTAAAGTGAAAAAAACACTATCTTGAGGCAAGCAACAAAAGCTGAACCCTAGACTTGGAATAAATTTAATGCTAGACTAACTATTCTGGGCTTGAAATCAGAATCACATTGAGGCTTCAAGCATACAAAGAAAGACATTTCCTTTGCAGGTTAACAGGTTTATTGTGTTTGCATGGCAAGGGGCTACAGGGGTGCCTTCTGTGAGAAGATGCCAGAACCTTTCCTCATGTCTAGCAGAACCAATGCCAGCTGACTCCAGGATGGACTCACCACTGCCCAAAGCTGAAGCCAGCAGCGACAGTGGTTGTGGCTCTGGAATATCATATTTAAGAAGCAGGAAATGAAATTTGCAAGGTATCAGCAGTCAGAGAGAGGAGCAAGAATATGTGAGAGAAACAGTCCTGCAGTGCAGGAGGGTGAAGACATGCTCCAGGCACTGGAGCAGAGATTCCCCTGCGGCCAATGGTGAAGTCCATGGTGAGGCAGCTGTTCTCCTACAGCTCATGGAGGTCCATGGAGGAGCAGAGATCCACCTGCAGCCCATGGAGCAGGTGGGTGCATGAAGGAGGCTACGACCCACTGGAAAGCCTCTGCTGGAGCAGCTTTGTGGCAGAACCTGTGCCCTGAAGAGAGATCACATTGCAGCAGGTCTGGTGGCAGGAATTGTGACCTCAAGGGGGATCCATCGTGGGGAAGCCTGTTTCTAAAGGACAGTATCCCATGGAAGCAACCCAGACTGAAACAATTAGAGAAAACTGCAACTTCTGGAAAGGATTCACATTGGAGAACTTTGTGGAGGACTGTCTCACATGGGAGGGAGCCCATGCTGAAGCAGAGGAAGAACGTGAGGAGTCCTCCCTCTGAGGAGGGAGGAGTTGCAGAGATGATGGGTCATGAACTGACCACAGACCCCATTCCCCACCCCTCTGCACAGCTGGTGGTGAGGAGGGAGAGAAAATTGGCAGGAAATAATCTGAGAAAGAAGGGAGAGGTAGGAGAAAGATGCTTTTAAGATTTGGTTGTATTTCCTTACTCTGATTAGATAATTTCATTTAAACTTGATTTCCGCCAGTCAAGTCAGTTTTGCCCATGATGGTGCCTGGTGAGTGATCTCTCCCTGCCCTTATTTTGACCCACAAGCCTTTTGTTATATTTTCTCTTGCTTGCCCAGCTGAGGAGGGGAGTGACAGAATGGTTTTGCTTGACACTTAGCATCCAGCCACGGTCAACACAACACATTGAACAGTGTGTTGTTGAAATGTATCTTGAAGCTGTGCAGTGATAATGAACCTACACCTATCAGGTTTGCATGCCTGGATAAACTACTGATGCACATGCTTTCCCTGCCCAGTTTATAAGCCAAAATTTTGATATTCAACCAGTAGCAGATAAAAAAATTTAATGACTAACTCTCATGTTATGCACTTAAGAAAAAAAAAAAAACAAAACCAAGGGCAAACCTTGGCTTCTGTACAAGAAAACTATTTAAAGGAACTGGTGGATAAAGGTCCTGAACTGAAAATCTACTTTTCAACTTAAATTCACAGAAGCTATTTAAGCTGACCTTGATATACTGAGAGACGATTTTTTTTTCATTATTTAACTACAATATTATCTTCTTCTCCATGGTGTTTTGTAGCTGGTATTTTTTATGAGAAATTCTTCAAAATAACCGTATCCTTTTTCATCACACAATGTAAATCCATGATTGGCAGTCCCCGTGGAAAGATAGGATTTCATGGGCAATATAATATAAATAAAATATATGAGTCAAGAATGCATTTCCATCTTATTACAGCTAGGATAAGCTTGAATATACAGAGCAAGAACTTTACATTCTTTATTTATGCAATAGTCCAAATTCAGAAAGGCTAGTCATGAGGCCTGGGAAGAAAAGTAAAATCGGGGCCAAATCTCACTTTTAGCCCTCTGTGCTCTTGTTACCATCATAGGGGAAAATGATGAATATGATGCTGAGATACTTCCTGGGAAAAGAAATCATTATCTCATAACCTAAAGGAAAACCCATGCAGGAATTTTCTCTGCATCTGTATTCCTGAAAGTGTCTCATCATTTCCAAAGGGAATGACTTTGCTGCTCAAGTTGAGTGTGTGAGTGCACACATGCGTGCTTGTGTCTGCATGTGTGGCAGGCACTGGATCAGGGCCTCAGAGTAACCTGATTTTCTTGATTGGATTGGAAAGTGGACCAGAGGTCTCAGAAGAGAGGAAAATGTATTATGCTTAAGGCCAGACCTGCATAATGAGACAGGGCTGTGTTTCTTCCTGTTTGGCTTTTTTCCCTTTTTCTCAGTTTTGACACAATATAGTTCAGCACAATGCATGAAAAGAATTAAAAAGAAAAAAAAGCCTTCTCCAATAAAAACATCACAACAACCATCAAAACTGTAGTGGATTAATGTCACTGGGAAAAGTTTCCCTGTTTGCATAATTTAACCAAATAATTTTAGCATAGTGTGTGTTCACTGCCACTCTCTATTCCCACATACCTCACACCTTCTTAAGCTAATACTCAGTGTGTATAACAGACAAGGGCACAACCATGGCCTTAAAGACACCGACAGCCAAGTCATTTCACTGTGTTCGGGTAAAAGTGGTTTTAACCATCTCTTCTGGAGACTTAACTGCTTCTTACCCCTGCATTTATTTTCCAGACCCGTCCTACTGATGCCAGAATAATTTTTGCTTTTATGTTTCCTTCATACATATTCGTAGCTATGATGATTATTGTTATATAGTTGTATAGTTATACAGTTCCTAGCTGGTTCCTGTACTTTTCCCTACCTTTTCCTTACCCTGACAGGCAGAAAGACAAAGCTCATTCCAGAGGCTTCAAACCCTGGGCAGGACCCAAGGCCCCTATCCTATCTTGGTTCTTCCTGGGACCCAAGGTTGAAACCAGCTCTTCAAGACACATTTTCATAAATAAAGTTTAGTTCCTGTCTAAAGGGGGGCCACAGGAAAGGTGGAACTAAAAGGGGGAATCACTTCATCATTTGTGCTTCTAATTGGGGATTTTTCTCAGTTATGCTAATTTGCTAGATTTACAAAACTGTATTCACCCCATGTGGGGGTGGGCATTTTAGGCATTTTCCATATCTGTTCCTAGAGGCCTCCAATAAAGACCAGTCTTTATATTACCTCCTATACTGTCTTGAAAGTGTGTTGTTTTATTTCCAGGTCTTTAAGGCATCACTATAGCTGCCACTCGCCTTGTTTCATAATTTCACAGAAGGCATGTCACCTACCTTTCCTTGGCAGTCCATCCAGTGCCTCCTGCCTCTGCCCTGTGACTGCTTGAGACATAAATACCTGCATAATGAGTTCCTGTGTTATATAGCATGATAGTTCTTTAAGGAATCATGTATCAGATCAAAAGCTGCTGTACTGATGGCATCAAATACCCTTTCGTTCTGTTCTAAATTCTAATTTTATGACTTTCACACCTTCTAGCAGGATAACGCCCCTTGCTGCCTTTTGCCTATAAATTTTAATAAGTTTTGGAGATGGACCTGAAGATTTCCCATCTGGGTTTCTTCTTTGAGGTTTTCTGAAACACTGACAGTACTTGATAGTTCTCATTCTCTTCATAAAATCCCCTAGCCTTCCATTATTCATCACAATGATCTATTTTTGTGACATCATAGTACAAAACCATTTTTTTCCATGGTGGTGTTAAATTCCATATGAATAATATATTCCCTCTGAAGACCCATACATAATTCACCTCTTTCTCCTCCCCACAGTGGTGACGGCCAGGTTGTTTTGTGGTTTTTGGTTTTGGGGTTTTGTTTGTGTCTGGATAGGAGTTACACTGCACTCCTCATCATCATCACTCTTGCTTGACTTGCAGATGTATCCACCCCACATTTCTGGATCCCAGTCCTCAGCAGGAGCTGCCACTCAGGCTTCCCAGGCCTGTTCCCATGATTCTGTTTCTTTTCCTGCAGTAGCCTTTCATCTCAGCCTGCCAGACTTTCCCAGGCTCAGTGCACTCAGCAGCTGCCTGCGAACACGTCTGCTTTTCTTTCGAGCCAGCCACACATCCCTTTGGCTGCCAAGTTTCACCCTCCCCTTTTATAATTGCCTCACTCCCCTCTCAGACTGCAGTCAGCAGTTGTCACACAAATAGCTTCACAAAGCACAAACAGTGAGTTTTCTCATCGTGTTCTTTGCTTTAGCTAATTCAGAATGCAATTCACCCCCTATCATACTGTACGAGTCCTAACTGGTCCTCACTCCAGGGACTGAGATTGTGATTTTCACAGTTACTTCAATTTGTCTCATGGCAGCAAGAAGTGAGTGTTGACCTCTTGTTCCCTCCTGCCTTGCTCTTGTACTCTGTGGCATTCTACTAACACACTGTGGTGTGGGGTTGAACTTGGGTTGATGGACAATCATTTAGACCAATAACGCTTCTCGAAATTTACATATTTAAACCATGTGGAGCCATGGTAACTTCCCTTTGGTGTTCGAGCTCCCCCATGGGGAGGGGCCCTGGGCTCTGCCTCTTGGAGCAGCCCTGGGTCTCTCGTCCCCCGGCACGGGGGCGTGGGCCCTGGGTAGCTGCGGGAGAATCCGCTCAGGGCCACGGGCAGCTAAGGGACCACCATGGGCTGCTGTGGAGCCGAGACCACCTGGCACGGCTTCTGAGGACTGGCAGGCTCCCCTTTCCCCCCACACGGCCCTGCGCAGACCCAGCAGGAGCCGATAGAACTTTCTACAACTAACACAGCCTATATCAAACTGGGATAAAACACCAAGCAGCCAGGCACATAAAGGGAAAGAGGCTTTTCTNAAGCAAAGGAAACCTTTTTTCCTTAAACAGTGGAGAGACTTTTAAGAACTGTGATTCTGACCAAAATCATACTTTCTCATCCTTTGTGCAAGTTAGGTAAAAGGGGGAGGTGCTGAAGAAAAGGGGGATTTTGCTTTAATTTCTTATTATTTCTTATTATTTTTAATTCTGTTAGTAATAAACTTCTTCATATTCTTTAAAGTTTTAAGCCTGCTTTGCATTTCTCCAAATCCCTTATTTCAGAGAAGGTAAGAAATGCAAAAAAAAACCACTACACACACCAAAAGCACCAGTAATACAGTTATACACATCTCTTTTTTTTTGCAAACTACTGACCCAGAAGCCAGCAAGTATTTAAGGTCATGACCCAAACCTTTACTGATCCTCATGAATTCAATAGATTGCCTATGTTGTTCAGCAGAATTTTGGCTCAAGGAAAAATTTGCACAGTTCACATGGTTTAACCAAGTCAGGATTGAGGTGGTTTATTGGTTTAGTAACTGCAGTTGAAGCATTTAATCTTTTTACAAGTTGTGCAGAGAGGCAGTACATGCTCCATCCTGGAAACGTCAGGTTGGACATGGCTTTAACCAGCCTGATCTAGCGGAAGAAGTCCCTGCTCATTGCAGGGGGTTTGGACTGGATGAGCTTAAGGATCCCTTCCAACCCAACCCAGTCTATGATTCTTTGATAATTAACTGGCAATCAGTGAATTACAATTTATGAAATGCAAATAAACACCTACAGCTTTTGAAACACCTTTCTAGGACCAGTCACAAAAAGCTCTAATCCTGTACACACACAGGTGCTCGCACTGCTGTGGGCACACACCCCATCCGCTCTCACCTGCACTCACTGCAGCTGCGGTGGCAGGTCCCCATCCTCTCTTTGGGGAGGACAGATTGCCCCATTTTTCCCCTCTCTCCCATGGCTGTTGTGGGCTCTCTGGTCCCACCTGTGACCCTGCAGCTCCACACGCTCTGGATGGTGAGAAAGTCCCCATGACCTCAGACAGCTCGTGGTGGGGGAGTCCCATGTACTGCCCGTGCTGCCAGCCAGACATGACATTTGTAGGGAGTTTCCTCCATCAAGGCTCTGCTGCCACTCCAGGGTTTCTCCCCCTCCCCTTCTACTTTTCATGCCTCTTCCTTTATTTCTTTTCAGGCTGACTCCACCTTTGTTTCAAAAGTTCCTTCTAATGCAACTACCTCTGTGATGATGTTGGTCCCAAATATTCATGAACATGTATGTGTGTTCCAACAGACCTAAATCTTTGCTCTACCATGCTCCTGACATATCTGTTTTAGGCAGGTATAAAACTGATTTGTTTTCTCTGATGCCAAGAAGCATTAATTATTAGTGCTCATCAGGTTGCTCCTGAAAGGGGTTTCCATTCTGTATATCAAAACAAATTTTCCATATCATTACCAAGAACTTGTCCCTGATGTTTAGCAATCATAGCTCCTAATAGTTCCTGCAAAAGCCACAGGTTAAAGCATTTATGTTTTTTCTTTTCTGTTGATGGCAAGGGATCCACTTTTTTAACAGTCTAGAAAATTTGGGCCAAATATTGAATATCCCCCTTGGATGCAATTCCTAATAAAATGTAAAACCCAAAATGATAAGCAATTTGGCTGGAGAAAAAGCAGAAACAAGCAAAGTTGCCAGTTGTCATTCTGACAAGCAACAATTTCTCTGTGCCTGGGCATTGGCTTATTTCTCTTGGTCAGAGCAATCATTTTTGTTTTTTCTAATTACTTATGTCTGTTTATGCTGCTGTAGCATCTGTTTGATTATTATATTTACGAATCAAACTTGAAATATCAGCCCTGGCAAACTCCATGCTTATTTATACATTGTATTGGCTAAACCTGCAAAGTCAGAATAAAATGCGCTTTGAAAGGTACAGAGAACAGTATTTTCCTATTTTTTTCAAGAAAATTTCTGATTTGTTCCTCTGGTAGCAAAATGAGGTACCTGGGTATAAAACATGAGTGTGCTCTCTCTCAGATTTTAATTTGGTGTAATATTAATTTGGTACAATATATTGTAAGTAGGGAGAAATACAGGATAGACACTTTCTTGTTTGGATAGTTTTATTAAACTTTCAGGCAAAATTATAGGAAAAAACCTAATGCCACTTTAAAAGGTGATAATGAAGATTCTGATCTCATTAAAAGCTGTTGTCACTTGGACTTTAAATTTCCTAAGGCAGGTGTTTTATATTTTTTACTCCTGACAAGATACACCAATCCAGAACATTATGATTACAGAAGGATGTTGTCTCTTAATAGATGTTTGATGTCCCACCACTTTTAGGCCATTTAGTTGTCCTTTCTGCACCTTCTCTGACTATCCTGTCCTTAGGCTGCAGTGCTTGAGACTGGGTGCCTCGGTGTTTTACACAATGGCAAAATGATGGCCCCTCCCATTTTTTCCTTGTACTGTCCTAAAGATGTCCACAATTTTTCTATCCTACTTTTGCACAATATGCCGAGGCAATACCAGGAGTCTGAGCTCTAACTCAGCTGCAGGTAACCAGAGTTCAGATTATTTTCCCTTTGCCTTACGTTTGGCTACACTGAAGCTCATCTGACACTACTGTTGGAATCAAGCTTTATTGAAGAGGGATTTTCTGCAGCCCTTCAGAAGGAATTTGATTGTTTGAGAGATCTCGGCATCCTCTCAGATTTTGAGATTTCATTGTTCGTTTATTTTCCAGGTCAGCAATGATGTTTCAGTAATGTTGATTCAACAAACCCACTTCCAGCACTGATTCTTAAGGAACTTGATTGCTGATCCTTCATCACCATGAAGATGATCTTCAAGACCTATAGTTTACTTCCTACCTATTAATAAACTTCAGTCAATAAAACATTTTTTCTTCCAGTCTCATAGAAATTTTTTTCTTTAATAACCCTTAATAAAGAAATGTGTTCAAAAGCTTTTTGAGAAGACAAATATACTAAGTCCATCAGATCACCTTTTCTCTCCATGCTCATTGACATCTATCAGGACCCTGCCTGTGTGTGAGGGCTGCTAAACTGCTGGGGGAGAGAAGGAGAAGGGAAGAACCCAGGGCCCTGACAGCATCCTTCTGGGACTCCTGAAGGTTAGCCAGGCAGCATTTCTTTCTGCAGAAGATTTGCAGATTCTTTCATAACATACAATACTTATCCATGATCTTAGTTCTTGGAGATAAAATGGATCTTACTATCGAGGTTGGAAATCACGCTCATGTGTAATGTCTGTCTTCTGGGTATCATGTTTAATACTTGACATTCAAAACGCTCACAAAATAAAATGCCTTTTTGCATTCAGCCTGCTCTAACGTGCCTCTATCTCTATGACAAGCAATAAAAATTTTCCCTAAATACAGAAAAAAGGCAATCCCCTTGGGCACCTTCTAGAGACAGTATGACATGTCTAGGAGACAGTTTCTCAAGCTACACTTGAAGTTTGATCTTTTTTCCTCCTTGCTTTTTGCTAATGCTACCCTTTTTGATTAGAGGTTGCCAGAAGTGCATCTCTCATCTGATCATTTTAAGATTATCTGTTTTAAGCTTCTGTATGTTTTAAATATTGTGGAGAGAAGTATTTTTTTATCACATTCAGTCTGAAGTCACTTTTTACTGGGTTTTATCATTCACCTCAATTTATAGCAAAGGTTTATGACTCACGTCAGGTAAAATAACTAATTTCTGCTACCCAGAATCTCAAATGCCGGGTAAGGAATCCAGATTTAGAATCAAAGACTGGTTTGTTTTGAAAGAGACATTGAAGATCATCTCATTCTAACCCCTCTGCAATGGGCAGGGACACCTTTCACCAAACCAGGTTGCTCAAAGCCTCATCCAACCTGGCATCTGTTTATATCATGGTGATGCTTTGAAAAAAAGTTTACAAATTCTGAACATGGACGCTCCTGATGCATGACTTGTTATCTCCACCTCTGAAAGGTCTGTTTGCTGTGCATCTCACCCACAAACTGCTACCGGCACCACAAAAGCATCATGCTTACAACTTTGTCATATTGTTTTTGCTGCATGTTATAAAAACTCTCTGGATCAAGGCTGACTCCTCTGAACCTAGAAGCTCATTTTCCATCCTTCCCCAGATATATCTCTGACTATATCGCAAAACAAAGAAGTGACATTGGAAGCTCAGATAATAAGCAAACCTATTAGAAATTTTTGAGAATCAGCTGAAAGCAATGAAAATATACTTAACAGCTTAGTAACTAAGCAGGCCATGCTTTTGGGAACAGATTCCTGTGCTTCCAGCTCTTGAATGGTTCTTTTGACTCTCTGAACTTCGCCACAGCTCTGTACCTTACTGGGTTGTTGCATTTCTTTAAATAACCTCATACCAAAGCATATATTTGGGCAGAAAAATCTCATTTGTCTCTCTTTTTCTTGTACTAATGCCATCTTTTTAAAGACTTGAGTAGCAGACACATGAGGGATAACTCTCATTTGTACCCTTCAAAGTCTTCTGTCATGGTTTCAATGACACAGTCCAGTGCATCCTGTCAGTCTCTGGTCTGCAGTTGTGCATCCTTGCACACGGAACACCAGGCTCCTCACTCATAACTGTTCCATCAGGTCACAATCCGTTTTGTGTGTTTGAAGCAACATTTTTTATTTCTGCTTTCCCACACTGAGGACTATAGATTCTGATCTGTTTAGAACATATCACGGTGTGTTTGCTTGCATGGAAGAATGAGATGGGTTTTAATCAATAATTTTACTTTGCAGCTTTCGCCCTTTTGGACAATTAAAGTCTATACACAACATCTGCCTTGCCAGTTTTTTCTCATTTTAATTCCAACTTTCTTGACACATTCACAAAATCTTTCATTTCCAAACACATTCATAGTTCATTTGCACCTACAAAGTTCTGTTTCATATATCATAAAGAAAACTTCATTGCAAAAGTACCTGAGGCAACTAAAGCAAGGTACTGACACATCCTAGTAACTCACACATTCATTCTTCTTCTGCAATAAAGCTGATGGGCAGGGGGGTTCAATTTCTCTTCTGGATCTCAGGGATGGAGTATGAGAAGATGCATAACTGCAAAGAGAATGGAGCAAAATCTGTTTTGGGGGGAAAAAGCAACCAGTTTCAGCTAGCATCAAATACCACAGATGTCCACAGGCACAAATGTGCGTGCTGTTGAATATGGGGCTATGTTGTTTATTTTTATTTCTAGAAAAAATATGCTATTATCCATCCCTACTTCAGGGTCTGTTTTATTGATTGTATTCTTTCTGGGCAGGCATTTTACAGGTTTTAAATAGCAAACGCAAAGTATTACCCTCAGGAACATCTTCTCCTGAACCAAAGAAATCTATTATTCTGACTTTTGAGAACACTGAGTGAGCCAAAGCAAGCAACAATAAAAGACTATAGTGACAGAAAGTCTCATAAAAAAAAGAGAGTTTTTTTCCTAGATGGAACTATATCATGGCTTGCCTAGTGCTACCTTAACCAGAAACAGAGTAATTATGAGTGAAATATATGCAAAGATTGGACAGTAGAGGGACGTTTAACTTGTTGTAACTTGTAACTGCCCAACACGCACATGAAGTGGGTTATTCTGTGATCCTGAGCAATTTCACATATTTCCCAGGCTAGATTATATTTCCATAAAATTGATATAAAAATTAATGTAGTGAATTGCTTTAACTGCTCTTCTCCTATCACTTCGAATTTGATGTATCATTTTACCTCTGGAAATCTGGCAGCCAGGCACAAGTGTCTCTAAAAATGTCTGTAGTTAAAAAATAAGAACAGATCTTTTCAAATAAGCATTTATCTTATAAGAAGGCATTACCAGTCTTGGGGAAAATAATCCCACCCTGCTCTCATACATTAAGCCAGCTCACAGGCAGTATTACTACTACCTTGACTGGAATATATGCAACTTGCTAACAATAGCCCCATTCATGGGGTTGTGTTTTTATGTGGGTGACCTATACCTGAAAATTTATCCAGAAAAGCAGATGAAAAAAACACCATCCAAACCAAAAAAAAAAAAAAAAAAAAAAAAGAACAAGAAAGACCAAGAAAGACTTTTCCTCAAGTCCAATTGCAGCTTACCAAGAGATGTTAACACACATTTTGTAGAAGTCTCTCTTGGAAGACACATGGTGGACATTACGGTGATGCACGGTGAGTTTTTCCTTGAAAATGTATGAGAAGAACAGGAATAATCTCTGAAGGGTGCAAGGGGCAGACTAAGCATCAAAACTGATCATGAAAGGTAATTTTGCTCAGCAGCTGATTATAGTGTATAACCAAGCCCTGAAATTCTGGTGCACTATGCACCAGAATTCACCTGCAGCTCATGGCAATCAGTGTGGATCTTTCCATTAGCTAAGTGTGAGCTAGATCACATCCCATGTGATTTTATCTGTTCCATACATCTGCCAAGAAGAAATCCAATAGGAAGCTGAGATTTAGCACGCATACCAGACACCATTTTTTACACATGTGTATAGTTGCACACGGATTATTTAGCAGATGTAGTCTGATCAGTTTTTACAGGGAGAACTCTCAGGGCTATGAGAGACCATTCACAACTGCAGTGGAATAGAAGCCAAGAGCCCTTAACTAGAAGCCCTGGAGTAGGTTGCATGGGGTGTTTGACTAGTAACTGCTAGAAAACTAGGAAATGCTTAGAAATGGGACTAAGGTTGTTTTCTGCCTTCTTTTTTTGGAAAGCTTCTGCCTCTGTCTTCCTGGTCCTGAATTAAGGGGAGATTTGTTGGTTTGCAGTCATCCGTCATCACTCAAACTCTTCACCCAAACTCTCCAGCTTTGCCTTGACGTATTTTCTTCCCCAAAGGTGAAGCGCAGAAATATGCTCCTCTTGCTTTATAGCCTATGCCATTTTGTTGCTGTTTCATCAAATTTCTCAGAGCTAGAATTCAGTTGAGGAAGAAAAATATACATTTTTCAATATCTCTGGAATATGTGAAGAATAATAAAATGGTTTTTTTGTACTTGCTGATCTCTGCCCCAAGGAAGCAAGAATTTGAAGTCAAGCTGTTTATATTTTTCTTCAGGAGCTAATGGGTTAACTTGTGCCCTAAGATAAACTATTCACTTCTAAGGTATGGTCTAACTAGTAACTGCAGCATGTGGCTGTTAGATATGTGATGGTTATCCAGAAAAAAATCTGATTATTTGGTTTGGTTCTTTCTCACTGTTTTTAAGAAAGACTTAAAAAGCAGTCTCTATGCATCTCTCATGTATGAGACGCATTTCTGACTAAAGGCAAGAACATTTCTAGAAGCAGAAATAGCTAGAAGCTTTGATCACTTCTAAAACCACTGAAGGTAGTTTATCTCAAGTTGCACAAACATGGATAATCTTCCTGGCTTTAAATATGTTCCAGCTGAGATCCTTCTTATGCCTTTAACGGATGTCAGTGAGTCTTTAATAGCTGACAACTTAGTCCCCCAGTAACACAGAAAGAAGATCAAGTAGCTCTGCAGTGGCCATATAGTTTGTAATGGTGTAGCACAGTGGAAATAACTTAAGCCGTGAACCTCAGAGAAGGGACAGAGCTACCAGCCGCTCTGCCATGCTGCCTCGCATTTGCGTTATGTAAGAGGAGAAAAGAAGTAAGTTTTTCCTAGGATGTGAACATTTCTAAGTACCTTTCAAGCTGTTGTCTGTCTTCTAGACTGCTGCCTTTACAAGCCATTTGCATTCCTTTTTGAACTGTTTCTTCCAAATGGACTAGCAAACAGGATGTTACTCCACAGTCATCTGTTGCAGTAAGACCACTTGTGGGGACAAACACATGTATCCTGAATAAGGCTAGCAGAAAATGGCCAGTGAGGCGTTACACCTTCCGTGTAAAACTTTGCAGGCTCCTCTTTGTGGACTTTGACCTGTGCTGCTTCAGAAGTCCAGAGATTCAAGTGTCATTGCAGCTACCTGTACAGGTCTCTACAATAATAAATTTGAAGAAAAATAAGGAAATTAGTCTCATACTAATCTAATACATTATTTACTGTATTTGTGTCTTTGTTGCTCATCACTGTTACATCTAAACCCTTTAATGCATTTGTCCTCAAAAACCCTTTGCATTATTTTATGTTTCACTTCTAGCGAACCACTAGGAAAATTAATGTACTGCAAAATTAAAGTGTCACATCCTGAAAAATCCTAATGGGAAGTACATTGTGGGACAAAAGACCACAGAGAACCTGCGAAACCTTCCCTTGATAAGCTGACATAAAGCCAAGTAGGATTTCACCCCTTAAACACGGTGACAGTTTTCCCATTACTCTTCCCTGCCAGCAGACTTAAAAAAGGAGGGGGCAGGCAGCAGGCATCGGCTCTGCCTTTCCTCTCTTTGTGGGTCTTGCCAGCAGCAAGGCATAAATACTGTGTGTGAGACAACTCTGTGTGGAACGAAACTGGGAAGGGTTAAGGCAGAATGGCATTCAAATCCTCCCAAAGGCTTTCAAGAGCTGCATGGCAGTGGAACTCAACTCCTCTGCCCAGAGTGCTGGGCATTCAAATTGCTACAGCTAGGTACTGGTAAAATAAAAGATGAAGGAAAGGAAATGATGCCCTTTGGAGATCAGTGGACCTAATCACCTCACATAGAAGCTGGTCCTGGCTGACTAGAAGCACAGATATGTAATATACAATTTTTGAAGTTTGAAATAAAGACACACCACCCAGTGTGGGGTCAGGGACACCGTATGGCAGCTTACAGATTGGTGTCTCTGAACCAGTCCAGGGCTGGAAAGAGCAGAAGCGATTCTGGAAAGCAAATATTCATCTCCATAACAACAAAAAGGAAAACTTCGCATGTTCAGGCAAGTCCTCACAAAACAAACCTAGCAGGGAACTCCAGAGGATATTGTACAATAAAAACCAATTTCCTGTATGACTCCTGCTTTTTGGAACTGCTCATCTGTTTGTGTGACGTTTCCTACTGCTTCCAAGTGCACCAAGGGTACAGTCCTCCCATGCTTCTTCTCAACTCTTTCTGCAGTAGTTCTAACTCAAACAAACTAGTTCCAAACAGCCTCTCCAAATGAATTACTGTGCAAAAGAAGAACACCTCTTATAAACTCATTTACGTGTGAATTAACAAAAGTGTGTGAGCCCTTGCTCCCTAGTTCTGTAAAGAACCTCACTATCACAGATTATTGTCTCTGATGACTGAAAAGAAGACAAACTCTTGAACAATCAAGACTACCCTCTGCTTTTGCTGCGAGACTCCTGACAGCTCCTTAGTGAAACAGCAGCTGGAGTATCTTGGTTTGTTCTTTATTTCTTCCTTTTCAGTGATCCTGTCTGGTTTTCTGTTGATGAAATATTCTCCTTTAAATATTTCTCTAAATTATGTTTCCTGAAATTTCCCTGCTTAAACACCCAGATAGGTGTCTTTCTTCAAATATCCGGGAAGGAAAATACACAACATCCCGAGACAGACTCATGCTTTCTTAATGAATGTCTGCCTTCCCCCTCCATATACTCAATCTAAAACACTCCACTTAAAAATCAAAATTATTCCTCCTAGTTATCTTTAAGGAGAGATGATGCTGGTTTCTTATTAAAATTTGCCACACAGCTACCAAATTTATTAGTACTCTAACTTTTGATTCTTTTTTGGTTCTAAATATTGCATGTGTGACATTCACAAAGCTACATCCATGTGAAATAACCCACAGTAAGTGTGATCTAATTTTGGGGAAGTCCCACACTGCACTTATGTAGTAATTAGTCATGACTGATCATTACTTGAAAAGCATACTAGATTGCTACTGTAACATCTGACAAATAAAATCTGAGTAGCTGGTTGAATAATGAAAGAAATATTAACTAGCCCATCTGAGGAGCAATGGAATTTGTTCTCCAAATACATTATTCAAGAAGCAATTTTTCAGTCAGTGTTAGAGGTGATATTGGGCAACGTACAGGACAAAATGTTGTTCATTGTTAAGGCATAGTTTGGTATATTTGCTGTTTTGCAAATTTGTCATTCTTCCGTGTATTTGAGAAGTTCTGTGAACACAGCCTGAGGCTGCCAAACTTTGTTCTTTTGGAGCTGATAATTTTTCATCCAGTCTGAAGATGGTTTTCTAATTCAAAAAAAAAAGCCAAGACTAATACAGTTTCAAAACGGTTATTTGCACACCAGCTACAGAAATACTGTGTCTTTTGCTTGTTTCTGAAAACACTTTCAGTAACAGGTAAGGAAAAAAACCAACCATTAATGTTTTGTGTTCATCCTAGTGTAAAATATCAGAACAAAAGTCAAGAAGTTCAAAGTGCTCCCCTAACACATTCTGATATTAAAACTTTTTGATTTTATGAATATGTGCCCTATAGCTTATAGATTTTTTTTCCATTTCTATGTTTTCTTGTACTTAGCTTTTCCTCTTATTTAGCACTCATCCATGGGAAGTGGACTGCATTTCTGGTCAATTTTGGAAGCTGTTTTCACCAGAGAACTTGATTCTTGGAAGTTCTGGCATTTCCAAGATGGTTTCTCTGGTGGTGGCTTGAAGAGCACTATGTCAAACCCCCGAAGACCAGAGACGAACAGCCGCTGTAAATGCTGATAACCAGCATATACCTGATTTAGCGGCTGGCAGAGCCAGCTCTGGGCTTCTCAGCAGACAGCGACATTTTGCTGCTTGAGAACTTGACAGCCATAAGATGTACGACATGCTGACTTAAAAGAAGGGATAGAGTTTACACGGAAAAGCATTGAACAGAGTCGTATCACTTTGACCACATTTGGGAGCACAGGAAAATGGAGGGAAAAGGGACACTAGGTAGGTTGGCTCTCCCCTAGCAGTTACCACTGATCTAATTATTGCTTCCATAACCTTTTGGAAATGATAGCCATAGCTACACGAAGCATCCTAGGCTTCAATATATTTAGGTTGGGTGAGAGCAGATAATTTTCTTCCCACAGTTATATGTTCCCCATATCAAGAACCAGTGCCGTTCAGTGTTGAGGCTGGAATACCTGATTTGGAAGAAATGCTTTCCTTTTGTGATACTTCGCTGCCTTTGACAGTTACTAACCAGCATGGATAGTTTTGATCTTCTTCACTGAGTCTATAAACCTCTCCTTCCTACCATGTTGTTCCTGGAAGCCTTTGTTCCTTGATACATTATATCAGCTTTCTTGAGTACCACTCTTGCATCAAGCCTCAGCATGTACTAGAAAATCTAAAAGAGTGCCCTTTGAAAATATAATCAAAGTGATTAACTGTATACAAGTGACAGAAGAAGACACAAACATTAAAAATGAGTACTCAGCAGATAACATACTTTGTCTTCTCTCCGACAAATTATTTAACGTGGTTGTCTGAGTATTCACCAGCTTGACTCAACTCCTGCAATTTCCCTCTCCCAGGTTTCATCTCCTTCGTTTTAAAACAGTAGCTGGTACTGGACAGAGGATTTCTCTTCAAGGCTTGAGGCTTTTCACAAGGCAGAAGTATCACTTGGGACTTTTGGACTGCTATAGGAAGCATCCTTTAGATGTCAAGGAATCCATCTATCATTGTATTATTCATGAATCCATGTATCATTCCAGAACTCCCAGTCTCCCCTCCTTCATTTTACTGAATTACTCTTCACTAAATGTAAATTTAGAGAATTTAAGAGATGAGGCCTATTTGCTCTAGTCAGGTCAACATATTTTATTTTAAAATACCCCTTCTTCTTCTAACACGGGTCAAGATCTTGAGGCTGAAATAGAATACAGCTGAACAAAAACTGTTCTGTGGTTTTAACACACACAACCACAATAGCATCAGAAATATCACAGATTATTAACACCAAGAGTATACTTTTATAGCCAGTATTATTATTTAATATTATTTACTATGTATGTATTATAGTATAATCTGAATAATGCAATACAACAATAATTATGTAATAATACAGTAATAATGTTATAATAAAATATATTGCCAGAATTGCAACTGGTTGATTAGACAACATGATAAACAGCAGGTCATACATAATATACACTCAGATTTCATGCAAGCATAAATCAAATTATAAGTTTTGATAAATTCATGATATCTTACATCACAGCTGGCTTTGTCTCATGTGACCAGTTAAAAAGAACAAAACAATTCCTTGCTGATGCCATAAAACAAGTCATGAGCTATAAACATGCCAGCCTTAAATTTGCAGCTAGGTGGTACTAACATTTTGATTTTGCTGATGCTCAGCAAGTCTCTACTTTGTATAAATAAAGCCAAAATAGAGATTATTTACAATGTTCTGACACACTACAATATCTAATGTGAAAATACATCGATTCTCAGTACAGCTCCTTGCATATAAGCATAAACATTATTATAACCATCAAAATATGTGAAAAATTGTGTATTCATCTTTGTTTCATCAATCTAGTCCATCATTTAATTCTGAATATTAAATATTTAGCACAATTTTTGGTTCTCTGACCCTAGAGTGTTATCAACAACAGTACTTGTTGCTATAAACCAAGTTCAGTCCAGCAATACTTAATGGTTTTTTTGAAATGTCAGCTTCTTCCGTCTTTTTAAGGGATAAAAGTCTTCATACTTAAAATAAATATTTCAGGTGCTTCTGGTTTCAAGGAAAAAAGTGTAAAATGAAAACTAAATAAGTATATGAGTTTGTATATGAAAGTCATACCCTTTTTTAAATACTCCCTTATGAGATATGAATGCTATGCTTAATGTAACCCACACAACGTTTTCCTAGTAACACCATATTCTCATTAAATTTGTATATATTTAACAGTGTTTTGTGAATTCCACAAAAACATATTTTACACAAAAACATATTCTTCTTTCAGTATACCTATTTTTTTCATTATTCCAGTATGTTTGGTCATTAAAAAATTAAAAATTAATTTTTGTTATAGTATCTGAAACATCATCATGTTTGCTTTCCTTTGCCTTCAGTTGATCTGCTAAACAACTGTATCATCACTGTTTGAAGGAGATTATTAAGAAGGATGAATAAGACTGGATGCTTACCTTGAAAATTGACTGCAGCAGCTTTCCTGTGGTGATAACTTTTGTTATCTCTTTATGGTTTCTTGTTCAAACAACAGAAACGAATTGTTCAAATTCTTTCATTAGTACTTCCACTGGCACAGGCTTGGGCAAAAAATACTTTGTACCTCCATGGTAAATTTTTTATAGCAGCAATCTGTAGGTTTTGTACACAGATATGAAACTTTAACAATGTAAAATTCTTTGGAGAATTGAAGACAACAGCATCCAAGAAGAATAAGATTACTGTATTTCTGATCTCTCCTACTGTGTGCTGGTGTTACAATGGCTAGAAATGTTCTGATATTTGAGGTGTGTGAAGTTTCATTCCTGTGTCCGTACAAGGTGGAAACAAAGCACAGCCAAAGCAGGGCAAGATTTCATGTGTAGCTGCTCACTGGGTAAAATACCTGAGTGCCATAGACCCTACAGGTCTTTCCTGTCCAGTTACAGATTGGAGATGCATCTCCTTCTTTATTCATAACTCCAAAAGCAGCTGAATAGCACCTAGGTGCATCAATCCTCAGAAGCAAGTGCAGGAGGGGTTGAGAGAGATCGTTGAAGGGTCAAACATGCTGCCACTTCTGGAACATGCGAGCTGTAGAATGGGCTTGACTCAGTTGTCATCCTAAACCAGGTACTTACTAATTTGTATGCCATCCATATAATAACCATGCTGATGTTTCAGGCACTATTTTTGTACATTTTGTGAATAAAATTATCATGGGGTGCTCTGGAACAGCTGTCCTGTTTGCAGAGATGCTGGGTACCTCAGTATGAAAAAGTCATCAAGACAACCACTCTTCTTTTTCATGTTGTTTTTCTTTTTTTTTTCCCCCCCTAGGTTAAACAAAACTATTCAATTTAAAAGAATACACCTGGTCTGGAAATCTGTAATGCCATTAAATGCCTTATGTCTTGACACAGTATACAACAAATTGGCATAACTTTTTTGTCCCATATTTGGGTGTATTTCACTCCCATCTGCTTAAATTCTTTGATGTTCCCAGTAATAACTTCCAGTCACTTGGGTCTCTTAGCTATCATCTACACAAATAAAACCTGACACTGCTTTCATAAAATAATGTCAATAATATATCAAATTCTCCAACATATTCCCTGCACAGCTGCACCAAGTGACAGAAGTAAAACTGCCTTCAAGCATAATTTATAAAATCATAAGAGGAGCTCCTTTTAAAAGCAAAGCTTAGCTAACTTGTAAACAAGATGACAAATCACAAGCAGGTTGGTTTAGGTTTTTTTTTCCAGGACAGGAAAGGTCATGAGAAACATTTTTTTTTTCTCATCTGCCTCCTCCTTACCAGAGGCAGCAATATAAACAGTGAAAATAACCAGTGAAAAGACTTATCAAAAATCAAAATAAGTTTTTATGCCTCCCACAATTTGGAAACAAAAATATAGGAGCTGAGGGGAAGAGATGCAAGTGCTTTACAAATATGACAGGCTTTATTCTCCTTTCTATCTGATATCTTGTGTTTCTTGTTGCTTACAGACACAGTTTAGGCATAGTCACTGTTGCATTTGGGATCTTCTAATGCTTAACATATGCTTCCTACAGCTAGAGAACTGGCATATCAGTGTAGACTTCTACCATAACTTCTTTGCGAAGCATAAAATCCTGTTTTCATAACAAAAAAAAATCCCCAAAACACAAAAAAGACTACCAAAAAGAAACCCCAAGCCCCAGAAAACCATTTGATTTACTCACCTTTATTTCAGATGAAATACCATCATATAAAGTAGATGTTTCTAACAGGTGTTTTAGAATCAGCCTGACTTTTGTCAGTCAAGTGTCTTTTCTAAGACAGGGTATCTTTTATATAAAAAAAGATAAGAAATTTCTACACTTGCTTACTTCTGAAGCAAACATTATTACAGAGGCCTTTATCAAAAAACAGCAATTATTTAAAGATCAATTAAATATTCCAAATTAGTAGACTGTAAGTTAACTATTTTGAAACCGAAGACATATTTTGGTGTTATGTAAACTGAAATAAGTCTAAGCCATGAACAAGTGACTTAATTAGCTCTCTGGAGAACATTAAATGCTTGGAAAATTTTGAAACTGACACGCTTTCAGCAAAGATGGTACAGTAAAGATATGCAACACAAGATTGTAAGGATGATGGTCATTTGCTTCCTCTCAAACTTAAATTTTCAGCTATTGATAGGTATATTTTAAAGGAATCTGAGAAAAGAAACTTTTCAAACACTTATTATTACCAAATATCAAAATCCACAGTTTAGTACCAAGTACTCACATACAGACCAGCATCATTATCTATGTTAGGAGTGGAGATAAGGGAGCAGTGACTGCATCTTTTTGTAACACTACACTTGTAATGTAAAGAAGCATTATGATATTTTGGAAATTTCAATGCTTTTTGAAATCTGGACATGTTTATCTTGGAAAATATATTTAGATGTATAGATATATAAATTACTAAAAAAAGATGTGGAGCAGGACTCTTACAATGAGTGCTGAGCAGCTACTCAAAGCAGTCTTGACTGTGGACCATATGGTACAGCTATACATAAATACTATTTATAATTTTTAACAGAAAATTAAATTTGCTTTTTCTTTATGAGGCAATGTTTTCTGAAAGACTAAGAAAGGATGTAGGAAGACTAGAAGAATATAGAATAAATCCTTCCTGTGGTCTCCTCACTGGCTTACAAAACTAGCTAGGTGCTGAGGAGACTGTCCTGCCCTCTCCTAAGGATCTGAAGATGTGGTGTACGTAGCATCCAGCAACAGGATATAATAGTCCTCGAATCTCCTTGAACACCAGTCATAATGAGACCCTGATCTTTGTTTTAGTTTCCATACTTCACTGAAATGTAAATAATTAATAGGAATAATAATATTATTATTAAAATTCCTAATTAATAGGAATAATAATATGCAACTTGCTTACTGCTACTCGTGACAAAGAGAGAATTTGAATTTAGCTGAAAAAATAGTATGCCAGCAGCCCATATGAGAGTAATACACATCCCACTTTTGATTTGTAAGACGTGATTACTTGCACTGTAATGTGCCATATCTGTAAAGTCAATGGTTAAGTGGTATTTACAGTGACTAATGTAGGAGCATACAAAGAATATTTGTTTGTAGAAGTGTCTTGCAATGTTAAGATTTCCCAACAATTCAGAATTGTGAACACAAGGAAAATTAGTGAGCAGCCATTATGAACTATTTCTGTATGGACTGACAATTACACAGTGGTTTCAGCAGATGTTCCTTAGCTCTTAAAAAATACTTTCTGAGGTAACAACTTGGTTTGGTTTTTCAATTTTTTCTTTCTCCAAAACTGGGCAGAAAACTGTTCATAAACGCCATATTTCAACTATAAACATGGCATGTTCTCAGTATGAATAGGTAGAATTACAATGATCAATTACCTTGGAGTAATCTACATCCTGAAGCCCAGAAGAGAGCATTAATCTTGATTGGTTGGCTCAGTTAGGGACTGTGACTCCAAAACTTATTACCTTCCTCCCTTCAAGGGATGAAGTCATTTTACATCAATTTTGAGCTGATGGCATAATTTTTCTATATAGCCAGTGAGATTTGGCAGTCATTCTATGCTTTTTTTTTTTTCTGCTCTTGAGGAATAGGTATAAGACAGTCCTGTTATTAATTTAGAACATACCAAGAAAGCTGGAGAGGAAACCTGTGAATTGAGAAGGCAAAATAATGCTTCTATAAAACAGTTTAAAATGCTGCAGCTGGGGCTTTAAAATCTTTCTCTCTGAGGTGTGACTCATTTAGATCTTCAAAACTAAAGAAGTGTATGGTTATGTTTTCCTGGTTTTTATGGCACCTAATTGAAGCACACTGATACTGCGGCATGGTGGATAAACAACACCGAGATATTTCTTCATTTCCACAGTTCCTTAACAGCTTCAGCATCCTGTGGTTCATGAGAAAATATCTCAGTAAAGATTGTAGGATAGGATCTTTCTAAATTCTCTGACCTCTACGGATAGGCCAGACAGGATCATGTTAAGCATGACATGAGTTAGGAATGGCACATTCTGTATATGGGCAAAGGATGAGGACTTGATGACTCTCATCTCCAAGAGCCTCTGGCTAGTATGACACTGTTGCTTGGGTAGTACAATCTGTCTTCAGTTTTTATTCCTTAGGCTTTTGATAATAATAAATACCAGTAGAATTTTCTAAGTGATATGTGTTATGCCTGCCTTCCTCAAGAAAGTGATAGTACATATATTAACATGCATTAACATATGCAAGGAAAATAAGGAAAGCCTGACAAATGTATTTTAGGTGAACTACTGTCATTACACATTAGATGGTTCATGACAGCTGGGCAAAGCTTAGGCCTTAGAAAAAGAAAAAAGCATCTGAGTACTACAGATTCACAGGTTAGGCAGCAACTGGTGTGCAATTAATCAACACCTAGCTGCTGGAACTGGCCGTGGTTAAATGAATTAAAGACCATGGTACTAAAACTATCTTTTCAAGCTCTCAATATCTTTTAGTACAATCATTCTGTCAATGCCTTTTAGTTTCAGTTATTCCCATCACAATGTTTCTCTGGGCTACATGAACTCTATGGCTAGTCTTGAAAGGTTTTTTTTGAATAATTGCCAATTCAAAACATTTTGTCATTATTATTTCCATCATTGTAAGTTCTAGCATAAAAGTCATTTGCAGAGCTGCTGTATTGTTTTTCATCTTGTTTTTCCCCATAATTTGTCAAATGTGGCCTGATTTTGCAAAAAAGCTGAATGTCATACACAGCCTCTGAGGGCTGAAAACTCCTTCTAGACATCCAGTTGCATCCTACAGAACATGGCTTAGCCAGCAGCAGATTGACCTAGAAGCAAATTACAATAAATCATAGCATACACACTGAAGATGTTTATTCATAGCTGGGTAATTGTAAAACATCTTCTAAGATTAGATATAGAATTAAACTCTAGAGATAACTTGAGTAGTCTCCCAGGAAAAAAAGAGAAAAAAAAAAAAAAGAAAAATAATAGGGATTCAAGGATTCAAGTCACCTCAATCAGACATTGAAAATATCCATTATACATTTATAAAACAAATTCTTTATACCTCGTGTAAAACAATTAAAGCATCCAGGATGAATTGTAGCACAGTAGTACATCTCATACTCATATTTAGCTCTACCCTGATTTACCATGCTCCTAAAGATAATGTAGACTTTCTAGAATGTTTCATTTCACCTTATACTTGTATGCTATCATTCCTGCATGTTTTTTCTCTCCTTCATTGCAACCAACTTCTTGCAGCCTAAGCATCAAGTGCTAACTACCTGAGGCAGAACTTTTCAGTTTCCTCCATTACCAAGTTCTGTGGCTGCTCTCATATAAACTTCCTTATTGTCTGCATTCCAGATAACTTCTCTGAGTTTCAATGATTTGTGTAAATAAGTCAGATATTAAAATTAACCATCATTCATGTATTATTCTGTACATATACCTGCATAAATACATATTCCTAGGCCTAAAATACATCAGTTACTTCATTAATATAACTGATGGCATAACAGAGACCCATCACTCATTTTGAGCTCATTGATTTAGCATGCCTCAATTTAAAGTAATTATTTTTGCCCTTTCTGTTCTACCCTGGTATTATCTATTCACTGGAGATACCTTGTGCATTTGTCAGTATTGGAAATGTGTACTTTTTCCATGTACTTATATTTGCTGCATATACTCCAGAAAAAGACCTTCTTTGATTTTTCTCTTCCCTTTCTTCCTCTACTGTGTTTTGACCCTGCCTCTTTCCCTGTCACAGTTCTAGGACTTAATGGAGTCTTCATCCCTGAAAACCAGACTAGATAAAAGCCCTGAGTAACCAAGTGTGATATGACCCCTGATCCTGCTTTAAGCAGGTGTTTAAATGAGATGACTTCAAGAGACCCTTTCCAACCTGAGTTATCCTATGATGCTATGATCTTAGTCCCTTTAATCCTTCATGCAAAGCAAGCCATGCTTTTCCAATTATAGCATTAAAGAGCACGAGTTAATGACAGTAGCAGCAGGGACCTGGAGGAGGTCTCCTCTGTGGCATCTGCCAGATACACTCTGCACCTGGTGAAAGTGCAGTGTGATGTGCAACTACACTGGGATACAGGATGTCATTCTTGATCTCTCTTTGATATGACTCCTGTCTCATTCAGGGCCTTACACAAAGAGCACTCTCTGCACCCTGTTTGTCTTCCTATTATGCTGCATGTGACTCTTATCCACAGTTCAAGGCTTCCTTTGGAGACAAAAATTATTGTCTAAGCTTGAGCTTTCTTATGGTGCTAACAAGTACACTATGTGCTAGAGATTGTGATGTAGCCTAAGAATAAGTCCTACATTTGCATTTCTATAGCATTCAACAACACACAGCACAGAAAAGGCAGACTTGAGGCAATCCTCAGGAACAAACGTGCAGCATTCAACGCTACACTGTGCTTCAACTCCCTTATAAAAAAGCACTTTTGAATAAATTTATCTCCTATCGAAGAAGAGAATGCAGATATGTAAATTTTTGAATGAGCATAGATGCAAATTTTGTCTCCCACCATCCCTTGAGGGTCTGCTCTGTGCCATCTACACAGAGGAAGAGAGGTGCCCTCCAGGTTTTCAAGCCATGCCATGGCCTCTTTTATTCCCTAATCTTTTCCAGGAGGCTAGCATGTCTTTTTCTCCTCGTCACCCTCTCATGCTACAGGAGAACCATGTCACCTGGGGGGCCATGCTCTTTAGTCCCTTAGAAGACCCACTTCTTCACACACCACAGAGACAAGATTCGTCCTTTCTTTTCTTTTCCTCAGATGTGAGCAGAAGCGCAGATGGGAAAAGGGAACCTAAATGAGGGAACCAATCCATCCAACACCTTGTTGTTACAGTTAAGGATTTTATATATATCCTAGTGACTGCAGCTACTTTATCATATAACACAATGCCTATATTTTTCTTAACTGTCACAGTTCAATTTCATTAGTTACTAGTATTCAGAAATCTCTAAGTAAATTTCTTTGCTACAAAGCTGAAAAGTCTTCAATCATTGTCATATATTGTAGTATACTATTTTACAATTCCAAGGCTCTAACTTTAAAATATTGGCCTACGGGTCTGCAACGTGAACATTTTTAAGACCTGCTGAAAACTCTGAAGGGAACAGCATTTTCACAAGTAGAAAGGGTGTTAACTAATGGTTGTATTTTTATAATACTTTCTAACCAACTTAGGAGTTGACTGTGCTGGAAGAGCTATACACCATAGCATATCTCTTGCCTTAGGCAAGAGAACTGGAACTTCTACATCAAAGAGGGGAACCTCAAAAGATTTGGTTATGCTTAGATAATGATTATCTTAGCGATTCAATGGTTGCTCTCCTTCAGGGATGACCATACATCTGGATCCCTTTGTTCTATCCTTTTACATTTTCAGAAGGTGAGTTGAAAGAAATGTTTCCTCCACCTTTAGACACTGCCACTGTTTGGGTTGGGGGGTGGGGGTGTTTGTTTTTCGTTTTTTTTTTTAACTTGTTTTGTTTTTAGAGTGAAAGAACAAGCTGATTAGAAACCTATAGATTTTCAGGTAAACCTTAATGAGATATATTTCCCAGAGCAATTCTGTTAGAATTTGCTTCAAGTAAGTTGAACATCTGCACATCAGAAAGCAAATAAACCCTGAGTTAACACTTGTGAAAATCAAAGCAAGCATTATTACAAGGCAGCACTTATTACCTTTTTCTACTTGGTAAGACAGTATTATTTTGAAGAAATCATCTTGGGAGGAAGCAACTCTTCAAATATCTATTCATATCTACTTCACAGTCATTTTTTCAGCTAAGGTTAGTCTAACAGAGTTCAAAAGTGTTAGTCTACTATTAAACATTATTTCTATAAAACAACATCAAACATATTCCAGAGCTATTGCTTTTATTGTGTTATTAATACTGTTCAGCTTTGCAGGTGCTATGTAAAGACAGGTAGTATCCAGTCTGTATACATGCCAACTCAGAAAGCCAAAAAATTGTATGTTCTTTTCACAGACTAGCACAAAGCAATACTTTTTCTTCTTTGATTAGTACAATATTATATTGACATCTTCCAGTTAAGGAAAAACTATTATCTATCTTATACCTGCTTAATAAATGTTGTAAAGTACATGTATTGCATGTGAACTATGTAGCATGCATGACTTCAGACATGGATGTGTATCCTGCTTGTTAAAGTGATTCAGGGAATGGACTGGAAGATATCGTAAACATCTTTGTTGCTATACAATGGTTTTCTTTTCAAAAAATTTGTAAGCATTTTTCTGTGAAGAGATGAGAAGACCACCACTGTGCATCACTGGAATCTCCTTCCAGGAAAACCATGAGTATTTTCAGAAAGCCAGGAATTTGGGAAAAATCTCTGGGTGCATGATGTGAGTTGTAGTCTCCTGTCCTCCCACTCATCAAAAATTTAAAAGAAGGAAAAGGTTTCTACATTGTCTCATGCTTTTCCAGACTTCTGGTTGTATTGCTGAAAAAGAAATCAAAATAATTGACTAAGGATGGGGAGTAGGGGTGTGGCTGTAAATCTTAATTGGAATTGATCCTGTCCACAAACTGAAATGGTCACCTCAGTCTGAAATCAGATGAAAGATGAGTTTTTCCTGCTTATACCGTATAAATTTTTAAAAGTGCTTCCTGGGGAGGTTTCCTTAGAAACTCAATCAGTTGTACTTAATCACTGAGTCAGATGTACTTAATAAGGCTGAGAGAATTTGGTTTGTTCAGCCTGGAAAAGAGAAGGGTTAGGGGTGATCTACTTGTGGCCTTCCAGTACCTGAAGGGAGCCTACAAGAAACACAGAGAGGGACATTTTACCAGAGCATGTAGGGACAGGACAAGTGGGAATGGATTCAAACTAAAAGAGTGTCCATTTAGATTAGAGATTAGGAGGAAGTTCTCTGTTGTGAGGGTGGTGAGGGACTTGAACATGTTGCCCAGAGAAGCTGTGGACACCCCATCCCTGCAGGTGTTCAAGGCCAAGCCTGGATGAAGCTCTAAGCAATGTGGTCTAGTGAAAGGTCTCCGTGCCCATGCCATGGGGTTAGGAACTAGATGATATTTAAAGTCCCTTCCAATCTAACCATTCTATGATCTGTGAAAAAATTATTTGTTATAAATATTGTTTAATTATTTCTTAATAAATAAAAATAAAGAAAGATATCTTAAAATAAAAAAAGGCAACTTCCAGGTTTTTGGTTTTTTTCAAAGAAAAACCGAAACGCAAAATTGATTATGAGAACTGATCTGTGAGTGATGAAATCTTACTAGGGTTGCTATTGAACTTGTACCCAGCTACTGAAAATAACAGGAAAAAAAAATCTTTNCCTGGATGAAGCTCTAAGCAATGTGGTCTAGTGAAAGGTCTCCGTGCCCATGCCATGGGGTTAGGAACTAGATGATATTTAAAGTCCCTTCCAATCTAACCATTCTATGATCTGTGAAAAAATTATTTGTTATAAATATTGTTTAATTATTTCTTAATAAATAAAAATAAAGAAAGATATCTTAAAATAAAAAAAGGCAACTTCCAGGTTTTTGGTTTTTTTCAAAGAAAAACCGAAACGCAAAATTGATTATGAGAACTGATCTGTGAGTGATGAAATCTTACTAGGGTTGCTATTGAACTTGTACCCAGCTACTGAAAATAACAGGAAAAAAAAATCTTTTATTTTCACATAACAACAAATAGTCCAAGGGTTAGGAAACATTTGCAGAACCCAACAACCTTGCAAATAAGGACACAAGCCTATAATGCAATTGAACAAAAAGTTCAATAATGTTGAAGATCCTTTGCCCAGGGTTATCAGATCTAATGAGGCAATAAACGCTAATAGATCAAAGGCTAGCTGGGCTGAAAAGCATAAGAAATTTCCATAACAAAACAAGAGACATCCCTAGACTCACACTACAGTTGCTGCTGATGTATCTAGCTCAAAATTTCAAATAAATTTCATGTATAAGAACCCAATAAGAAAGATGAACTAAGAAGAAAATTGCAAGTAAATTCTGATAAATGCAGATTATTTAGGGTAATTGTATTGGGTTTGTAAGGCTAAGCTTTGGTAGCAGAGGGGCTACAGAGGTGGCTTCTGTTAGAAGCTGCCAGAAACTTCCTCCATATCCAGCGGAGCCAATCCCTGGCAGCTCCAAAGAGAGAGGTGCTGCTGGTCAAGGCTGGGCCAATTACAAATGGTGGTAACACCTCTGTGATAACATACTTAAGAAGATTTTAAAAAATTGTTGCACAATTGAAACTGCAGAGAGAGAAGAGCAGGGTGAGAACATGTGAGATAAACGACTCTGCAGACACCAAGCCCAGTGGAGAAGAAGGGAAAGGAGGTCCTCCAGGCAGCAGAGCTGAGATTCCCCGTCTGCTGGAGGTGAAGACCACGGTGAAGCAACTGTGCCCCTGAAGCCCCTGGAGATCCATGGGGGATACAGAGATGCATCTGCAGTCTGGGGAGAGCCCCATGCCAGAGCAGGAGGATGACTGCTGAGGGGAGGCTGTGGCCCTGCAGGAGGCCTGTAGAGACAGAAGCCCTGTTCCCATGCTGGAGCAGCCTGTCCTTGAAGGGCTGCACCCCTTGGAAGAGTGACCCACACTGCAGCGGTTTAGGGAGGACTGTTGCCCACGGGACTGACTCATACTGCAGCAGTTTGCAGAGAGCTGTCACTCGTGAGCTGGAGTCACATCGGAGAAGTTCATGGAGAGCTGTTTCCTGTGGGAGGGACCCCATGATGTAGCAGAGGAATGACTCCTCTCCCTAAGCAGTGGGAGAAACCACGTGTGATGACTTGACCATACCCACCATTCCCTGTCCTGCTGGGGGAGGAGGTAGAGCTGGGAAGGAGGAAAGGAGTGGGTGGAAGGTGTTTGTGAGGTTTATTTTATTTCACATGATCCTGCTCTGATTTTGTTAGTAATGCATTTAATTAATATCTCTAATTGAAGCCTGTTTTGCCTGTGATGTTATTTGGTGAGTGATCTCCCCTGGTCCTAAGCTTCATGAACCCTTTGTTATCCCTTCTCTCACCTGTCCAGCTACAGAGGAGAGTGATAGAGAGGTTTTGATGGGTGCCTGTAATCCAGACAGGGTCAACACACTACAGTAACAAACAAACAAACTCATAAGAAGAAACTAAGTAACTTTTTTTCTGCCTTGATTGTCTGTGGGCTGTTGAGGTGAGAATTTTCACTGTGATTCAAATGACAAGTTAGATTCCATGGAGCAATTCCTTCTAATCTTATGATTTTAAATTTGTAGCTTAACTTCTCATCAACTTTCTCAAGATGTTCTTGTCCCCTGCCCATATGCAAAAGGCAGGAATGAAAAGCCACGTGTCTGGTCAAACCCACAGAATGCTTCACACTCCTACGTTATACACAGTTTTCTCCAATACATGTCCAGGTGGCCGCATCAGTATGCGCAGCACAGGAGGACTGGGAGGAATGACAGAAGAGATCATTTCTCTTTCACACTTTCTCCTTTCAGCCCAAGCACCAAAGCAGTGCAGGTTACTGCAGGCTGCCTCCCCAAGGACTTCTACATATTCCCCACATTCCAGGAACTGCAGCAGTTCTGACACACCATCTTGCAAAATAGTTACTTAAGCTAGTTGTCAAGGTAAATCAAGAGGAAGCAGATGGATCACAGAAGGAATTAAAGTTACTTATATCTCTTATAGCACTTATTTCTGCTCAGTAGTCATTGATATTCTATTCCTTACATAGCAAAATGAGGGTTGGTTCTTATTTAAGCATACAGCTATGTTTTATTTCAAGACATGACATGGTAATTTGAATCAGTTTCCTAAAATTATTTTCCTATTTTCCAGGTGGAATTAATTCAAGAAACTCTCCTACTTGTTTTTTAGCATGCACAATGTACATTTCTTTAGCTCTTCTTGAAGAAGAGAACTGAAAAATATCTTACATCCACTGGCATCCATTGCTTGACATAATTGAGCACTGTTTCACGTGCATGACATATTCCATTTTTGCTCTTATTTTTGGAATACATCAACAAAAATATTCATGTGTATAAGAAATATTAGGTACTGCTGTCATCCAATTTCTTACAGATATGAAAAGCAGAATTGGGGAAAAAAAACTATAACCCCCACTAATTTTAAAGCATACTTAACATACTTTAACATTCTTTTCTCCTAATCTGATGGTTTAAAGTCTCTCAAGACTACCACAGTAGGGGTAAAATATTTCTTCTATTAAACCTGATACAATGGGCAAAACAACAAAGACCTCTTCAGAACCTACTGCTATCCCTAACTGAAGTTTGCATACATATGTATAAACAAAAATTATCCTGAGACAGCAAACAGTAATACTTGCACATGCCAAGAAGTGAAAGCCTCCTCTCATGTGCCCCTTTTTATTGAAAGGCAGCTTGTAGTAATTAGCCCTTGAAAATTAAAAATGCCAATCATTAGCTTTCAGTCTAAGTTATTTTGGTAGGTAAGGTTATTCTAGTCCTATGGGGTCAACAACAGCAGGTGAGAATGGTTTAGTGAAAGAACATCCTGTCTCTGATCTCTGAAGAAAACCCAAAGGGAAAAAAAACCCAGCATCAAAAATGTACGCACCAAATGCAATGCAAATGACAGTTTTCCCTTATAAATTAATGTTTATGGGACTTCTGAATATTAGTATGCTAAAGATAAAGTGTTTATTAAGTGAAAATCTGTTAAACAACTTTTTTTACTTACGTATTTAAGAAAGCTGCTGCTATCTCTGTTATCAGTCAGCACAAGGAAGCACCAATGACAGGTCCAGATGGCTGTTGCTCCTTGATTTGTATTCCATTGCATGAAGCCAAAGCAGGTCAGGAAAAAAGGAAAGGAAAAAAAAAGGTCAGTCAAGAAAGAAGTAGTTTTAGTACCTCTAGGGTAATTTTCCATTGTAAAAATTTAAACTTGTCCCAGTCAACCTATCACTTTTTTGAAAGGAAGCTGGTGTTGGCAGACATCAATAAAAGGTCAACAGAAACCACCAGTCCAGAAGAGATTGCAGCCTGGAGTGATGCAGGCCATGTAAAGATGAAAAAGCATAGGCTACCATAGTTGGAGTTCCCACTCCTGGTTCTTCTTTAGTCCAAAGTCAGAAATAACTTTACTCATTGTGCCACTAGAGATTGCTTCTTTATCTCCACTGATTCTACTGCACAGTACCATTCTTGCCTGCTTAAAACAGGAAAAACAACCTCATCCAACCAGCTTACATTTTACTGCAAAATGTAACAATCAGTAGACCTAAATATATGAGGAATTATGAGAACTGCTTGTCTCAGTAGGCCTGAAAGAACAATCTGGAGATTTCAAGAAGGCACAAAGCAGAAGAGCTTCTAAAACCAGCTGTGAGAAGTACTAGTCAGAGACTCAAATGGAATTTTTGTGAACTGAGTAGCCCAAGTTATCTTTTGCCATATCTTATCATAATATATTACATTTTCGAAACGGACTTTGGCTCTTGTGTGCTTTTCTTAGACTCATGCATCTGTGAATATTTAGAAGATTATTTAACTAGAAGTTTGAGAGTTTGAGTTTGATTTTAAATATTTTCTTGATTAGTAAGTTTTAATATATGAGTAGTGGAAATTTTAAATTTTGCATGACATCATTTCTGTAACTCCAAGATAGACAGGACTTATTTGAAGTTGAAAAGACTGTTATTTCATTTGGGAAAAGATAAATACCCAAGAAAATGCTGAGCTATCAAAACAATTCTGAGATACAAATTACATCCTGATCTAATCATTCGCATTCACTGCCAAAAGCATCTTCCTTCCTTGCTTGCTTACAGTATTAGAAATAGCAGCTGCTGTTGAAATCTCCCCTGGAGATTGTTAGGATCTCCATGAAGAAAAGCTTTGCACTGGAGGCCAATTTCAATAAATAACAACAACAACTTTACTGCATGTGATAATTTTTTGATAACGATGCAAAAAGTTGGCACCTATTTTCATACATGTCAGCCGACAGAAATCTTTCTAAGTATGCTGCAGCTACCCACCTATGGAGGCAAATCCTTGTATCTTGTGCTTCTGCATTAATGGGAGCCTCCACCTCCCCTGCCCTCACAGTTTAATACCTAAGGTGCTCAATGCAAGACATAAGGTATTGACTGTAAGGCATTATCCTTATAGCAATATTGCTGAAGTCACAGATCCTTCTGGACGACTTTCAGAGACCTTTGGTTCCCAGAAAAGTAAATGAGGAACTTTTAAAATCCTGATCCATTTTTGTGATTGTTTATAAATACGCATTGCCTTTCCCAAGGCCACAAACACTGTGAAAATAGATTGCTGTGCAATGCACATGATCCTTGGATTGCAGGGGTTAGAGAAAAGATTTTTATTGCTGTAAGATTTTGAAACTAATCTTCACTCACTGAATTACATGGGAAATGCATTTTAGATGCATTAATAACACACACAAAAAAGGAAGTGCTGAGGTTTCCAGTGAAGGCTGTTTTATGGTGTCATAGTTGATCTCCTAAAATCAGACACTTGATCAAGAGTTTTGGAAAATGCTGTTCATGTTTATTTTGGCGCAATTAAGGTCAGAGCTGCTCTAATCATTGTTTTCTTTAAGCAGAACTTCCAAATAAATTTCTCTATGATAAATTAAGTATTGACAAAAATAAAGTATTTCTGAGCAGGCATCAGTAAGAGTAAGAAAAATCTGTTTAAACAATAAGATTAAAGGGTGCCCAAAAGAACAGCTTGAAGAAGTGTGCTGTCTTCTAAAACCAGGTTATTTATGAAAGTTCCTTTGCCTTCTCTATTGACTCTTATTTTCTTGTATTGGCAGGTTTAATGTAGACTAATGACCAGTTTAACATTTCTTACGCTACTGATCTAAAATTTAAAAAAGGCCACCAAAAATCAGTGTCTCCAAACTGTTCTCTATGGAAGCCACACTGTATTCTAAGAAGAACAGTTTATAGCTTCATAAATTTTTAATGAAATGAGTAATTATTCATATACTGTGTTTTTCCTTGCTTGTACCGTGATTATTATGTATTCTATGTGGTCATCAATTCTAAAATTAATGTATTGAGAAGAGGTAATAAAAATCTCTGAATTATGGAGTACATAGGAAACATAGCGAACTAATACCACTTTATAAAGGGAAAATATTCATTACTGGCAGTTTGGCATACTATTCAACATATGGAGAAATAGGAATTTTTCCACTTTTGTATTTATTCTTCAATACAATATTTTCTAATAAAAAATAGAAAAAATTTACATCATTGTGAATATAATTATAGTGAAATATTTAAAAAAACCCAAGTATTATCAATTACCTCAACCTTAATATTAAAGCACTGGAGAATCTAACACAGGTAGGAGATGGAAAAAAATAACTTTTCCTTCTCCAATTACTATATACTTACTCTTATATGAGTCCAAATGTTTTGATGAGATGGTGAGCATTTGAAACTTCTCTTGAGTTACGATTTCAGTTCAGGTCAGTGTTGCCCTCTTTTGCCATGCATCTCATGAGGGAGAACAGAAGTGCCCTTCTGGGAATTAAGCTGTTCAGATTTCTGTCCATTGGCATTGAAAATTATCTACTCCACTTTCACTCTCCAAGTACATTATTTGAAAAGTGTAGTCACAGAAGTCAGGATGTGCTGAAGAATAACCTGTTTTGCCTGGGTACTCTGCTTATACTGGCATAGTGAAAAAATTCACTTTCCTTCAAGCACAGTCCCTGCTTAGTTCTTAGCATAGACTTCCCCATATTAATAACATCTTGTTTGAGTCTGCTGCTCATCTCACGTTAGTCAAAACCTGGATCAAAGCCAAATGAAGTTAACAGATTTACTCTGGTGTAAATCCAGTGTAAAAGAAATTACTTTTGCATGCAGATTGACTTGTCTTGCTTTTCAGATTTCTTTGCCCATGCATGTAAAGCAAACCACTTTATATGCTACTCAAGGATAAAAACCTATCATGCAGAACTTTAAATTTACATCCAATTTCTTTTTGCCCAGTAGATGCTGTGTCAAAGAAAGTAAAACATGAACAGTTTGTATTTCTTCCCAGATAGATCTATTGAGCTCTATATCCTTCTATGTCCGAAACTGGTTTTGCGTCTACTCCTCCATGTGTCACTTTACTTGAAATTTTAGCTATACCTTTGTTACAAATGTAACACCTTATCATACAGTAAGAGGTTAACTTCTGTGTTTGGGCAAGTTGTTCTTTCACAGTAAACAATGTCATCTGATACAAGAAATTAAAAAACGTGCTACAAAGTGACACCAATACAGCAGTGTAATATTCTACAGAAGTTACAGTTACATATATTTTCTACATCTGTTAAAACTATTTGAATTGATTCACTGACATTTTAAGGCGACAGGATCAGGAGTTTAGAAAAAATTAAAAAAGGGGATGAAGGATTGACCTGCTTTTACTTTTTCAGTGGGTACTACAGGTTTTCTACTCTCCTGCATAACTGTTTCACAAGAAACTGACCTGTGAAGTCATGGCATACAAGAAACCTGAAATAGTGTCTCTTTCCACATTCCACTTCATGACAGTCTGTATATGTCTCTTATTAGTTATTTTTGAAGGCAAGTATGATACAGAACATGCAGTTTCCACAGGCATTGTACTTTATTGTACATGACATGACATGTAAAAAAAAAAAAAAAGTAGGATAAAGCAAGAGGACTGAGAAAAATAACATTTTATATCTGATTTAATAAAAATGCCCTTTCTTTTCTGCCTGGAGCAGATCTACTGAAAATGAGAGATGATATATTATAAAATATAGAAGAAATTTTAGACTGCAAAGAAGTTGGATGTTGTAAAAATAAAGAAACAAAAAGAAGAAAGAAGAGAGGAAGAAGTGAAGCTAACAAACCCTTACAACTTGAAATTCAGAACGAAAAATCCAAGAATTTCTATTCAAGTGTCAATTTCCACTAACTGGTTCAGCAAACTTATCTGTGTAAGACAGGTGATGCAACACTTAAGGAGCTTGTACAGTTGTTTAAACAGTGTAAAGAGAGTGTTATTGATAACCAATGATGCTTCTGCAGACCATTTCCCTGATGGTAATGCTTGTTTATGCTATCGCACTGATCGTTCAGTGCTGCTCTTCCTCACTGCTATCAGGCTCTCAGCATTTCTGTAGTTCTTTCGTATTCTCTAGAAGATCATCATCAGTGCTCTGCAACACTGCTGCTAATGAGGCCTGCTTCACATAAACTAAAATGAAGTTGTTTGTTGTCCAGATCATTTCCTCTATTGAACGTCTCATGCATCACCATGAAACAAACAAATTGAAAAGCCCAACTGGGCTGAAAAGAACGGGGATGATAGGGGGAGGGTGGTAATAGATGACTGACAAAGACAAGGAGACAGGTGTGAATTTCTTTAATCCAGAATCACTTCAAAGGAAGTCGTTCTGCTCTCCTAGACTGCAAGAAATGGTAAATTACACAAAACCTCTGAAGCATACGAAAAGAGAAAGTCAAGACTGGGGAGATCAGAGGCAGAGTGGATTTGTAAACAGAAATAGTAAGTTTTGTGAGGAGGTAAAGCAATCTTATGAGTACAGAGCACTGTTCTTTCACAGTTCATCTGCTGCATGTGACTCAGGGAGCGGAGCAAAGTCTGCAGCAACTCTTCAGAAGGAGTGTGGGATGAGTAAGCAGCTTATGTAACTCACAGGAGCAGATGCAAATTAGAAGGTCTGCAGCACAAAGTCAAAGATCATAACCATAAATATCAGAGCAAGCTAAGGACTATAGGGTTAGTGGCTACACAATGTGTAAAGGCAATAAGGCAAGGAAAATATAAATCCAGGAAGTGAGAAGAGAAATGCTGAGCAACTTGCTGGATATTTATTCTTGACACTAAACAAGGGCACTAATGAGGCCATATTTGAAATGTCGCATTGATTTTCTGTCTGATTCATTATCCTATAGATAAATATGACTTTATGGAAAGGGTACAGCTTTGGCAGACAGCTGGCTACATACATATCTGTGAAGTAAACAAGACCAAGAAAGGGGCTGTAGCCTGTCATGTGAATATCCACACTTTAACCCTTCGCTTGCTTTCTGGGCACTGTACTGTCCAGGGGTTCAGCTCACTAATTAAGGCCCAGCTTGACATAGCATGGCTGTGGGACTTCGACTCTATTTCACTGAGAAAACTGGTACAGACCTGCAAGAGAGTCCATAAATTAAGACAATGCAGAACAGAAAAGCAAGAATGTGGAAGTGAAATAGTTCAGGTGGTGATGCTCATTGCCCCTTCTGAGGATCCATTTCAGCTTCCACTCATGCCAACTTATTTACTTTCCCTTACTCTACATCCATCCCTGACTTCCTGGGCAGCCTTCTAATTATGTACAAGTCCCTTTCTGGGATGCCAGATTTCTGTGAGCCCTTTACAAACCTTGTAAACATCTCCATAGTAAGCATGGAGTTAGCCTTCATGCAGCAGAAGTGAAGTATTGCTTGACATCCACATTGTGAATACATGTACTGGCATAAATTTCTGAGCTATTGGTCCCATAGTCAAAAATAAATGGCTGCAAAGTGTGTGGATAGGCTTTTAGAGTCAGAAATTGTTTTGGACCAGTATGTTTTAAAGAATGTGTTATGGTCTTTTTAAGGCAGTTCTGTGTTTGCACCAAGTATAAGAAGCTTGACAGGAACTAACTAGAGAAACTTTGCAATTGTATTAAATGAAAGACCATAATAAATATATTCGCTTTATGATCCAGACAGATAAAGAAAGGACACATAAAAGTTTATGAATGGACTTATTAAAATATCAGTTCTTTCTGCAGTATATATACGAGTAATATTTCACATATATCATTATTCTGAGAAAAAATAAAAAGCAAACTATGTTTTGAAAATGTGAGAGTCTGTGAAATAGCACTGCCATATAGATCTTAAATGAGTGACATGAACTAGCCGTAGTAAAACTGAAATACATAAAATATTTGTCCATTCAACAGTGGACAGGTGTTTTTAAATGCCTTATGACACTGGGGATAGGCATAATATGGAGTGGGGAAAAAGTGGAAAATAAGCCCGAAATCACACTCTGGAAAGTCTGCTTAGAAATTTCTTGAGCACAAAATAAAGACCAGTGACATTTGCTCTTATGAAAACTGCTTTCACGCAGGAAATTACACATTCCAGGTAAATTCTAATTAAAATCTCCTTACAAGTGCATGAACTAATGCTCTGTACCAGGTAAATATTATCCAAGGACAAATGTAAAGGAAATATATTCTGATTATTCCATGCCTGAAAGGGTTGGTTTTCTATTGCTTTCCCTGAATTGAAACATATCCGAGTGATCCATATGTGAATGGCATATAACTTTTGTTAGTGGGAGATGAATTAAGTCTCTTTAATAAGAACATTAGTGATTTCTAGAAAAGAAAAGCTAAGGCAAAAAAATCTTTAAAAAATTTGAGATTTCCATCTTTTACTACATGATGGCTCCTCCAGTAATTTAATGTCAGTCTTGTTAATCCTTGACAAGATGACAAACCATGAAATTCAGCATTATTACCATCGTAAAGCCGTGAAATCCTTCATCTGCTACTATGATCTGCTACAAGCCAGTATAAGGAAGCGTAT
The DNA here is from genome assembly GCA_013397175.1 of Platysteira castanea. Lineage (NCBI taxonomy): Eukaryota > Metazoa > Chordata > Aves > Passeriformes > Platysteira > Platysteira castanea. The sequence continues at coordinate 154,749 of VYXC01001533.1, forward strand.
TAGAGTAGTAGAGAGTTATTTGAATCCCTGCCAGATTAGTTCCTGCATGCTTAAATCAGAGAAGACCAAATTTATTCATATCATCTGCCCAAAGTGTGTGTCACAAGGTCCCCGCACACAGCTTTTAGCTAAATTTCTTTATGGCCCTCACAGATGATGGTAGGTAAACTGGTGGTTTCAGTCAAGCACCATCTGAGGATTCTGGATCAAATGAAGCATTTGAAGATGCCATCTACCTCCTTGGCCCTAACATGTTTAGCTTATCAACATGTGGGTACAGATCACAAATAATCTATCAAATAATTTCTGATAATCAGTTACAATACAAATTATACTACCTGTGGCTGACACGTTTCCAAGGAGAACCTCAATTTCCATCTCCCTGCTTCAACCTCACAGCATCAGGAGCAGGGGGGTGTTGTCGGCTACGTGATGACTCACTCCCACCATCTGTGATTTTAAATAGGTTCACTTCATAGAAGTAAAAAGGAGTAGAAGAGTATAAGGCAGGACAAGCTCACAATCTTAAATTCCTTTAAATTCTTACCGCACTTAAACTTGGTGGAAAAGGGAAAAAATCTCCTAAAGGAAAAGAGAAAAACTCTATTAAAAATATGTGATTCTATGGAAGAGATTTATATAGAAACACGTTTCTAAAATAAAATGATTCAGCCAGTTTTCCTCAAGAATGAAAGACCTGACTCAACTTTTGTAGTTCTTTCTTCTTCACATGAGAAATCCTACATATGGGCTAGTTTTTATACAAGATTTTCTTTCAGACTAACAAATTCTGAAAGCTTTGTGACCTTTCCACAGAAGTTTGATTTTTCACCTATGACATTCATAAGAAAATGCAGACTTCTGTCCTGAAAGAGATATAATTAAAGATGGCTGTTGTGATTTAACCCCAGCCAGCCACCAAGTACCACATGGCCTCTCACTCACTCCCCCACCTGCAGGACCAGAATCAGAAAAGGAAAAGTCTTAAAATTTGTGCGTTGAGATAAAAACAGTTGAATAGGGAAAGAAAAAGCCACAGAAGCAAAGCAAAACAAGAAGTTAATTCACTGCTTCCCATGGGCAGGCAGGTGTTCAGGCATCTCCAGGAAAGCAGGGCTCCATCACATATAATGGTGACTTGGGAAGATTAATGCTACAACTCTGAATGTCCCCCCCCCACTCCATTTTATATACTGAGCATGATGTCATTCCATACATATGGTATGGAATATCCTTTGGGCCAGTTGGGATCTGCTGTCCCACTGTGTCACCTCCCAATTCCCCACACACCCCCAACTCCCTCGCCAGTGTGGCCATATGAAGAGCAGAAAATACTTTGGCTCTGCGTACGCCCTGCTCTGCAATAACAAAAACATCCCTGAATTATCAACATAGTTTCCAGCACAAATCCAAAACACAGCCCCAAACTAGCCACTACAAAGAAAATTCTACCCCAGCCAAAACCAGCACAATGGCCCATGGGGTTTATTAGCTTTTTCATCTTAAAATAATAGGTATCATGGATTCTTTTGAAGGAGGAATACAGTGGTTCTTTTTCAGGTAATGGTGGTTTGAACTTTAATTCATTAATGTGTATAAGAGTGTTCATACCTTCACTTGCAATATGCTGCAGGGCTATGAAGCAGTACTACTAAGCATATTACAACAGCCACAAGTCACATAAAAATATTTAAGATCAAAAACTAAACCAGCTGGACATAAGTTTTACCTGGTAGAAATAAAAACACCACCTGGCTCTTCCTCACTGTTAAATGCATTGCAGGAATAGACATATCATAAGATATCTGATAAACTCATTTTTAAAGTTTCTGAATTTATTGCTTGCTGTCCTTCATTCTATTATGAAGTGTTTTAAATGTGTATGATTAACATAAATCAACATCTGAATTATTACTTTATTTCAATCAAGAACAATACAGAGGTTTAACATTTCCTGGTCTAAACTGAATTAGCGATTTAATAGTGAAGTCATGCCCCAATTTAAGACTAGGTAATCCTCAGGGTAGCTTGTGATTCTCTGCCTGCCTGTAACCACCTTCCCACTCTCTTATAAACTACCAGCAGCCTCTCTCACCTCCGTCCCTGACCCCAGACGAGGTCACTAGTACCAAACTGACTGCCACCCTTTGGGCTCCAGATAGTACTCTCCAGCTCCCCTAAGACCATTAGATTTGCTAGTGTTAGAAATGAGGAACCCACTGTTTACAGCATGTGCAACTCCCTGCTTGCCAGGGAAACAAACAGGAGGCATGCCCTGTTCAGTGTGAGTGACCTGCAACAATAAAAGGCCCGTAACTGGTAGGTTTTCCTAGAAAAAAGAAAGGAAAAGGAACAGCTAACTATCTCATCCAGTCATTAAGTTAGAGAAAGGGATGTGGAGGGAATGGAATCCTAACTATTGCTCTTCCTTAATTCAGTCAGTTTAGACATCCACATGACTTATTCAATATCAGACCACATGGGCAAAACTAATGTCATATTCCTGAAATTAAGATACTACACAAATGTACCTCTTCATTTAACTCCTGTTGAAAAAGTTGCTATGACATTTTATAGCTATAAACTAGGTGATTTCAGTATCTACTTGCTGGTATCAGTCCTAGATATCTCTGAGACCAGGATGCTGGGGGTGTTGAGAACATTAGCATTAACAGGAAAACAGGAAAAAAATTTTTTTTACAATTAATATTTTACAAATACACACAGATACTTAGATTAACTTTTTTTAAAATTAATTTAAGAATAATAGCCCAAATTCTAAACCAAGCACATCTCCACAGCTCCAAGTGATTAAAATTAGTCATGCAATGCCAGAAGGACTAATTTAGCAGTACAACTACTTCAGCCATACTAGAACAGCTAATGCTTTTTTTAATATCCTATTGCTGTTATTAAAATGCAAGCTACTCATTAACTGTCTGTAAAAATTTTATGGATTTATTGCTTAATTAGGTTTGTACCTTTATTTGACAGGGGTTATTAAATACAGCATATAATCCTCTCAATTCCATGAAAGAGTCCAAGTCAGTTTTTATGGGACCCTACATTAAAGCAGAACTCATAGAAAAATAAAATCTGTTAATTCACTGCAAGGAGTCTATTTTTACAGCATATTGTAATAAATATCTATTTATTTACCTTCTTTCAAAATTCTTTCTGACATTTTTTTTCTGATTAAAAAAATTATGTCTCTAAACACTAAATGATGATTTTTCTCCCTCAAACACCCATCTGCTCCTTCTCTGTGATGCTGTGCTAAGTAGCAATGTTGAATTTATGGTGCCCTCCACAGGGAAAGACAGTTGGCATCATGAATGTAACAGTTCCATTTCTGTCATGCCCAGAGAAGCTGTGGATGCCCCATCCCTTTCAGTGTTCAAAGGCAAGTTGGATAGGGCTTTGAGCAACCTGGTCAAGTGAAAGGTCTCCTGCCCAAGGCAGGTGAGTTGGAACTGGGTGATCTTAAAGTCCCTTCCAACTCAAACCATTCTATAATTCCATGATTCTTTAGGGACACCCAGAAAGGGAACACTCTTTATCAGCTGATGTCTAACCCAATCTCTGATTTCAGAGGCTAATCCTTATGGCCCAAAAGAAATATTTTCTCAAATACGTACAAAGAGGAGAGAGAATCATCTGGACAAATAACTGGAAAAGAGCAAACTATCCCTAATTAGTTGTGCTTTCTTTTTCTTTTGTGGAATTTGACTATGTCTTGATAATTGAACGTGAAGCAGAATTAATAGTTAGACATTGAGCCCAATTCTGCTTGTCATGCTCAGCATGTATGGCTACACTGAAGGAAACGGTGCAGATTTGACCTCCACTGATGGCAGTCCTGTCCCACCTGGGCAAATTACCACTTGCCAGGTGGGACAAGACCCTGTTATTCAATCTGTCCAAAGAGCCTGCAGCTAGTTCAGTGTCAGCCCAGTGTATTGCCATGGGAGAGTTGCTGGCACTTCTCACTCAGCAGACATGGCTGCGATGTGAGCAGGCACGAGACAGAGGTCTCATAAGCATTTCTAAGTCTCATGGAATTATCCTAGCCACCATGATATTCCTGGCTGGTAAAACTGTGTACTTCTCACATGAATTTTATTGACCCTGGCATGTAGAAGGAGAAACACGGATAATAAAGCTACTGAGGATATGAACACTATGAGGCAGAAATACAAGGATTAATGACAAATTGGCAAGTCTTCAAAGTGCTCTGAGGTTTCTGGTGCTCAGAATGAAATCCAGTACTGCTGAGGGCACAACAAAATGCTTATGCCTCACTGCAACTTTGGTTAGAAAGCTTAAAACAGTTTCTTACACCTCCCTTAGCATGGGCATGAATTTCCAACTTAAATGCATAGTCTGAAAAGACTTTTTTAAAAAGATGAGTGAGAAGAAAGAACTAAAGAAACAAATTTAAATAATTTTGCACTTTAAAAAACCCACTGAAAGTGCTTTGAAATTTCCAGGCTTAAAAAAAAAGGCTTATGTAACGCCAGCAGAAGTAGTGAGCAGTTTCAGGGCAAAACAAATACGCAGTTTTCGACACAGACCTAATATTTAGGAATAGGAATAGCTGAAAAGAGGAAAGAATTGTCATAGCTACACCAAACAAATATTTGTCAGCTTACAAAATGAGGTAATAAGGATGAAAACTCATCAAATTTCTAACAGATTGTTTTTTAAATTTCTTTATTTAGAGAGAGGTCCTTGGGAAGCAAAAACATTAAGAAGATTGCTATTGGTGTGCAAACACTGGGGCTTGCAAAGCACTGAGGAAGCAAGAATAAAAGAAGTCATACACTTCACATCAGAAATTGTAAGCAAATGGAAAGATTGATAAAAACTTGCAAGTAACAATAACTTCAGAAGAACCTACAAGTGTCTAACAACAGGCAAACTCACCTACAATGGGACAAAAATATTTCCATTCTCATACTATTGGACTGGGTGTTATAAATTGGTATTTGACTGAATAGTGACCCTAGGCTAGACTGTCTCTACCCTTGGAAACTAGGTTTAGAACAATACTTTCACTAATCTGTTGGTAACATTTTACCATATGTAATCCAGAACAACATTACAAGAGCCTGTTACAGCCTATGCTATATTTCTGTCTCCACATGGCAAGGAACCTGGAATTATAAATGCAAAGACCTGGCTGTCTCACTCCCTTGCAAGATCCCCTCCTAAGTCCTTCTAGTTCTCTTCTACAACTGTGCATAGCAGGCAAGATATTTTTTCCCCCAATCCCTGCCTGCCATACTCTGTTTACTTTATCCACCTCTGATACAGACAGGAAAGGATAAAGAAAGGAGAGATGTTGGCCAACACATGGACAGCAGCATCGCTATGTGCACATGGGGTTTAGGGACAGAGATTTCTGCCTATCATCTCCCCTTTGACACAAGATCTACTGTAATATAAACTTTTATTTGCATTTAGTGAGGTTACTGTAGCATTAATAACATGAATTTACTGCTATGGACATTGGTAGTCATGGAAGTATGAAGGTGTTGCAGAAAAAAATAAGTCATGTTAGTATAAAGATGGCACAAAACAGGGAGAGCCTAGAGCTGCTACTCTTAAAGGGGACTAACAGATACCTTGAATTTCTTCCCACATTTTTTTATAATTATGTATCTTTTAAGATACAATAGATGTCAGGGCTTAAAGATCCACTTTGTCAGCTATGTTTACATGACTGAAAATAAATTTACAAATGCATTTTTTCTTAATATTTTAGTTTCATTAGAAATCTTGAATTTGGCAATGTAGTTTGATAATTATAAAGGATTTTAAACAGGGTTGATTAAGTTTTGGCCTCTATAAGGACATTAGTAAGAAATCATACCTGGAACTTTCCTCTGTCAGAAGCGTCCGCTGATAGGGACTTGTAAGTTTGTATCCATAGGACAGGATCACATCAAGACTAGCATACTAATAAAGTAAGATTATAAAATTTTAAAAGATAAACATCTTTAAAGAGAGAATGGTATGATTTTTTAAATAGATGGAGCTTGCTTGGTACCCATTCAAACACGGAAACATTGAACAGTTTTCAAACCACATCTTAGTTGCTTATGAAGTCATCCCTCATGTTATTTGCAGCACAGAGGGGAAAAACATATATATTGGAATAATTAGTGACATTAACATGTCCATTAGCAATGTCCGTATTATTCCTTAGAACCTGTTTGTTGGTACATATATAGCATCATTTTTATTTTTAATTTGCAGATTGACAGTTTTATATCACATCTGCCTATCACAGTTTCTCACATAGATATATAAAATGTGTAATGATACTTCTAGTTCTTGACTGGACAAATGTAATTATAAAGCTGATGAAACACTGATTCCTTTAAATGGAGAAAACTGATAAATGGCAGTAGAAACTAAAAAAAATGAAAATATATGTCTCTTTCCCACTGTATTCGTGGCTTAAGGCAAGACTCTTTTAAAAAATAGACTATTGCAAAATTTATTGACTAACCTAGTGTTTTAAATTTAATTTTGTCTCATAATATCCATATAAAGTAATTCTTCAAGTCTTAACAGCAACAATGAAGCCAGATGTTTGTGTGACTTATCTGGCTGTCTAAACTCTGGCATAGAGAACAAGGTCTTTAGAGCCCTTGTGGTCCCCAAATTTTATATTATTTCAGTATACATGAGTTTAAAATAAAATATCAGTTGCACATGAAAGTTTAAAATTTATCCTCTATGATCATATAGTTGTTGGAAATTTATGGGAAGGCATATATAAATTTGTAACAAATATACCTAAAGCACACGGAGCATTTTTGTGAGTTTTCCCAGAGCAGTTTTTATGTTAGGAGCTCAACACTGATTTATTCTTTCAAATATACCCTTTCTGACCTGTCAGACCCCAGCATTCTGCTCTCAAAACTCCCTCAGGATCCATCCTACACACTTGACCCAACTTATTTGGGAAGCCATAATCTTTTATGCTCAACTCCTAGAGCTCTTTAAGCCAGAAGGGACCTCTCTGGCTGTTTCATCTGTCTGCCCACATAACACAAGCATGGGAGCCTCCACCCATAATTTCTGCCTTGAACCCATCACTTTCATCTGAATGATATCTTCTCTTTTATAGAAGACACATAATCCTGAAAGCCAAAATTGACTGTAAAAGCAGGCATTTGTCAATGATGGTTATAGTCCCAGCTCCCTTAGGCCTCGGGCAAATTATTTAATCAGAGGATCCCAGCACTGCAGCTGTTCTCTGGGAACAGCTTTATTTTCTGTCACATACTACAAAATCTGGAATTTTCTGTTCCTTATCTCACACTGCTTGAATACTTTCTACTGGATACATTTTAATTCATGTCACAGCAGGCAATAAACACCTCTGTACCTCTTTGTACCTTTTGAACCCACATCTTATGGTGGCTTCTCCATATGGTGGTAGGAAGTAATGTATAAAAAGAACCTTCTTTTCACAAAAGCCAGCACATTCTTACAGGACAGAAAGCTTCTCCTGATCTTCAAACACTCCCTTCAGACTCAGGGTGGGAAGGGGTGGGTAACTAGCAGGGGTGATCAGTGTATTTATGTGGTGTATCTCCACACAGTATGATTACGGGGCTACTTTTTGTTTTGCTGGCTGGCAGGAGCCTTTGTTTTGCCATATGAAGCATCTCAGAAAGACTGGAATGAGCCATGTCACTAGGGAAGAGGGCTGGAACCACAGTAAGGTGAGTGTAGCTGGCTCGTCTGTATTGTCAAGTAGCTGCTGCTGCTGCAAGAGAAGGGAGGTTTTAATCGGCCACGTACTGAGTGCTCTAGCTATTATCCCAGCTTACTTTTAGACGTGTTAAACATCACCACAGCCTTCAAAAGGATAATGACTGTCCTAAAACTTCACCTTTCTCTTTTGTCCACTCATGAGGTTATTTATATGATTATGCCGTTTAGTGTTCGACCCGTTTAGAAACTAAGGGTACACCTCTTTGCTGTGTAATAGGAACAGAGAGAATGCAGAGCAGTCTAGAGAAGATTTTGCACTTGAGAATGTGAGCACATGCAAGCCTGATAATGTGAATCTTACTTACCCCACAGGTTGGGATTATCTCACTGGTTTTCTACAGTATACTTCAGCCACACCTGTGATCCCACACCATCCCCACAGACTTGTAAAGTATCAAAGACAATATTGTGTAAGACATTTCTCTTCAGTTCACATTTCTTATTCACCTAATGCACAAATTTTCCTTCTAGAAAGGACAATTGTTGTCTATAAGGATAATTGTATAATAAATTTCACCTATTGTGTCATGTGCTGTTGCATCGTGTTTATTTCTNAAGGTCATCTGTAATTCATAATACTGTACAAGATTTAACCTGGAAGCAAGAGCTTCCTGTACCATGCTCCTTAAATGTATCTAATAGGCTCCTATCTCCAAAGAGCTCATGGGTAAAAGAAGTTATAAATCTAAAGACAGCAGGAATAAGAACAGGTATGAAGTAGATGACCATCAGGCAAAACAGTGAACTGTACTTGAAATATGTTCACAAATAGATGTGATGTTAGGCGTCACTAATTAATTCATTTCAAAATACTTCCAGGTTTCTTTGATTAAATGGGGTATATTTTTAAAGAATGTTCATTGTTGGTTGTTGAAAATCTATAAGGAGCAAAAAATAACATCATCTACAAGATAAGCACTTTTATGTCTCATTAAATGAAAGGTAGGTGAACATATAAGTGTAGAACAGATGTCTATCTTATTCTGTGCCTTAGAAAGATTACTTGATAAATGATACAACTGGGAAAACCGAATCTTAGTGTTTGCACTGCCTGTTACAAGTACAGCATTGATATTATCATTCCTTGCTTACAGTTGTTGACATGTTTACACAGTTCATTGTGATATTCTGACCAATCTCAAAACGCAAAGTGAAGAGCTTAAACACACATCAGAGTCAAGGAAATTATGATATTTCCTGGTTGTGTTTTGGGGGCTTGGGTGTTAGTTTTCTGCAGGAGAATTCATCCAGTTTTTTTTAGATATGTAATGAACGCACAGTAAGAATAAGATAAAAATCTTTCTAGTCTAACAACTAAAGAATACCCTTGATAATAAATTAACAACTGTTAATGAATTCATTAGCATTAAAAAAAGGAAATAATAGCCTATATTAGCAATTTCACACATTATTTCTATGCAATTTCAGCAACCTTTTAAAATGTGTGAAAATGAAAATAAGCAAATCTTGGATTTTAAGTAATATATTAATAATCCACATTACACTAAAAAGTATTAAAATACAACTTTTCCAAAGAGGCATGCAGCTAATTTCTAGGTATGTTACTGAATAAATCAACAGTGATGAAAAGAGAGTCCCAAAGAGCCCAACACTGGCATTTGGAATGCATTTTTTAAAATCCAATTTTTTATTTGAAATTTTTTTTTTAGGTTATGACATGGACAGTATCTAAGGGTTTTTTTACATATAAGACTAAGGCCCTCTTGCAGTTAGAATAGAGAATGGTATAATGGTATTTCTCTGTAAGGAATCAGGCAGTCTAGGCCAAAAAATGCTGTATTATGTGGACACCAGTCACTCATGCAGGTTTGTCTAAGCAGAGAACTACAGAGTCCCATTTCACTCATTTCATGTAGCAATGAAGCATGAGCGGAAAGTTCTGCGATTTGTATTACACAGCAAATGCATTTCACCTCCACTTACTTTGTTTATCTTTCCCAAATTCTGTCACACTTTGTCAATTCCCTTTTTGCTTTTAATGGAGTATTTATGAGAGGTAGGACCCCAGTTATCTTGAGTAGCACATGAAAGTTCTTTTCATTTTAAGTGTCTTGAGATATGCCACTTTGTTGATGTTATTAAGGAAGTCCAAGTTTGTTCCTGATGATCTTATTAGCAGCATCCCATCAGTAGGCACAATTATTTGTGATCTTTCTCCAGCCCTCAAGCAGGAATCATCAATGTCAGGACTTTCCTAAATGCAGAATCCAGCCACCATGATCTATAAAGAAAAAAGAAAAATCAACTGCTTGTGGCGCATCTGAGCTATCTATGCCTAGGTTTAGAAGGTAAACAGAAGATAAAGTAGCAGGATTATGACAAAGAAGACCAGAAAATGTTTACACTACACCTTTTACTCTTCTTCATGAGCAATAAAAGGTCAAAAACCTGTTTACACAAGGGAAGCACTTCTGTTTTGTGGGTATCTATGAAATGCTGTAGACACTTAAAGTTCCTTTTTCCTACTAGTAAGCTGCTGTTTTCCTTCTCCATTAAAGGACAAAATATCTGAAATTTTAGATTTAATTAGAATTTAAACTCTAGGGGAAAACATGTTTCTCCTTTTGAATTTGTGCTAATTAGGGTTGACATTTCAGTAGAAATTACAAATGTTTTTTTATATGCACATATTTATACATATAAATGATACACATATGCACTCCATAGACAGGCGCTGTGCAAATCAAATGATGTTGTTGTACAAGTATTCACAGATGTACATGACTTTGCTTTGCCCAACAGAGAACATTCTAGAGATAAAGGTGCAAAGAGTGCGAGTGTACGTAGTCATCTGGTAGCCAACACACTTCCATTTTCCATGTTCCAGTAATTCGATGATAGAAAAATACCAAGAATTTCTTTTTCCCTCCAGAAGGAGCAATATCATTGGCCTGTCTCGCATGCAGAAGCTTTGCAACACAGGCAAGCTGTAAAGGATGTATGCACTCTTCCAGAGGGGTACAAGGAGATAGTTACTTCGTCAGAATCAGCCAGTAGCTAGGAAATGTGATCTCAGACTTGCCTTAAGTGAAGCAAGCTGCAATTTATAAAACCACCTATGCTCCACTAAGATGTGTGCTTGTATGTAACAAGCAAGGCATAGAATTAAGTGACAAGCATGATTTTTTTTTCCCTAATAGCATGACTGTTGTCTTCTCTACTCTCTGGAAGCCACCAACAGAACCCAAGGGAATGACATGAAGCTCTGTCAGCAGAGGCTTAGACTGGATATCAGGAAAAGGTTTTTCACCCAGAGGGTGGTTGGGCACTGGAACATGCTCCCCAGGGAAGTGGTCACAGCACCAGCCTGATAGAGTTCAGGAAGTGTTTGAACAACACTCACAGGCACATTCTTGGGGTGTCCTGTGAAGGGCTAGGAGTTGTACTTAGATGATCCTTGTCAGTCCCTTCCAACTCAGGATATTCCATGATTCTCTGGTTCTATGAACTGTGTCCCTTTTATGAATCCCTATATGAATCCCTATTTTTTCCTATGCTGGACTGGCATATGAAAGATTTTTAGGAAGAAAGCTTTCCATGGGAAAGTATTAGTCTTTTGTAACCTTTCACAATCTTAAATTGTGTTTCAAAAGTGATTATTCTGAAAGGCAAGTTTCTATGAGAAAACCAAACTTTTACCACATTTGACCTTAGGATAAGGAATGTGAAAGGTGGAAAAAGAAAAAATTACTATGGCGTACTGCTCCCACAGAAATGAACAATCGTTTTACCTCTGACAGTACAAGAGGAAATTCAGACTACTTCCACTGGCTTTGGAAAACCTCACCCAAAATGCAGACTCCTGTAAAACAAACCAGCAGTCAAATAAGTGAGAAGATACCAATTCCTTTTTACCACTGAAAGACTTCGATAGATTTTTGAAGCAAAGTGCTACTGATGAATCAGGCAGATTAATTATATGTGTGTGTACACACGGAATTTATTGGCTGGAGAAAAGGAACAAAAAGATTACTTGAAACACATGCGTTTGCTTTGTATCTGTGTGAAATACCAGTCTTCATGGAACTAAAATTTTGAATTTAAACTGCCAGAATTCTTCATATAAATTATTCACAGTTGATAATTTCACTGGCTCTGATACCAAGAACAAATGACGCACTTGAAATACCCTGCAACATAATAGGAGCCAAAAGCGTGATGCTTCCAGCAACAAAATCACTGACGGTCTTCTAAATATGATTTGGCTAGACCCTGAATGCCATTCCCACCAGTACATCCTCTGAGAGGGGATGATGCCAGCTTTGACTGGACAGGTCACCTGGCTGGCGACAAATCACAGCAGTTCAGCCCAATTTGCAGATTTGTATTCAACTGCATTTTTAGCAGCCTTGTCCAGAAGACCAGTGCTGACATCCAATATGTGCAATGAAGCAAAGGATAAACGGGTGGTATGACCGGACTGAGTGATGAGTAGAGGTCAGTTTGTACTGATGGACAGTATTTGTGCAGCCACTGGAAGCTTGTCTCTATCCTTCAGGGAATGGCAAGAGGTGGTTGGAGGAACAAAATTCGATTCTCAAAACAAAGTTCCTAGAAACAGTGAAAAGGTCAGTATTTTCCTCCAGTAGCCAGTTTCTTCTGTGTTTCCTACAGTCCTTTAGATTTCTGTTCAGAGTGTACTTCCAAACATTTCCATAAGCAACACTTCTGATTTGATCTCATCTTGCTATCATTAGAAAGGGCTTCCAGTTTGCAACCATGTCTTAGGAGAGGCCAAAAATGCAAGTTTGGCCAATAAAAGGCCTTTTTATTACTATTTTCTAACACAAGGTATAATTCAGGTCAAGAACAGAAGCCTGTCTTAGCCTGTCATCTCTTCAAGATTTTCTTCTGTTGAAGTAAAATCTTGAAGTCAGTAATAAAACTCACACTTGTTCTAATGAGACTGTGATTTCACTGACTATGAGTGCTGAAACCCTCTGAAGTAAATACACCTTTCTAAGGTTTCCCATCAAGTCATCAGTGCAGGAGGGTTAATCATATAAGTATTCAAATAGAACTGGCTGCCTAGCTGGATGAAATCTGAATGTTAATACTCTTCAGGAAAAAAATATAGTAAGTTTTGCACTTGTCTCTAGGTTAAATTAGGTAAAATACTATGATGGGGTGTTTGATAGCAATTGAAAACCACTCCTATGGGGTGCAAGAATAACAAAGATTGGTGAGGTGGTGCCACTGTACAGATGAAAGTGATAAAGAAATTTAGGTGGATCATATTTTTCCTCATTAGACCACACATTATTTTTCTACATTTTTGGGGGGGAAAATACTAACATGTGGATGTCAAAAAACTAACTAAATAAAAATGAACTAGAAGCAACTGAGTAGTGAACTTTCAAAGACTGCTTTGCACAGTATTTATGTTTGGCAGATTGCCAGACAGCTACAGCCATCAAGTACTGAGAAACTGCCAACATTGAGCTTAAAGAATCAAACAGCCCAAATGCACCAAACTCTGTTCTTTGAAGATTTATTAAAATTTAAATAAGTTCACTGGAAATTAGAAATCCCATTTGTTTTGAGCCTTTTTGTGTCATGCTCCCAGGCAAATGCAACACTCCATCTTTTAAAGGTGGGTTTACTAAACAGCCCTGCATCTCAAATTTCACAAATTTCACTCTACCATGTGTCCTTGCAACAATTGTGACTGTATTTGGTCCTGAAGGGCCCACCTACTCTTAAACGCAGCTGCATATCAGGGAGGTTGAACATGCTCTGTGTCTCACAGCATCAGTCCTTCTCTAGCTGTCTCTCAGTAACTTGACCATCTCTAGACCTATGTAAGCTCACTCAGTGAAGTGGATAACCTCCAACAAGTGATAATATCCTCTGTTGCACTTGTTTGTGTTTATTTATGATGTGCTGTTCCATGTTCCTCCTCAAGAGAAAAAAAAAACCCTCTGAAAACCTAACTGGTGAATAAATCTTCGTAAGATGCTGTAATGAAAGCCTGTCATGGCAGGACTCATCAAGGAATGCTGATCCCACCGAAGTGAGAAACAGTGTGCCCTGAAATGCAATGAGAAAATCATTAGGTGTATTTTAGGTTTGTGTAGAAAACGTTGCTTTCTGCTGAGTTAGGGCTGGGTTTACCTTAAGGCAGGGCTATCTGCAGATAACCTGTATTGAGCCTGATAAGGCACCAGCAGTACTAAAGGCTGTTGCACTGCTGAAGAACCTCCCATGCCTCTGTTATTTTTCCTGTGAACTGTCAGACTGCAGTTGCAGGGCACTCGTGCTCTATTTCGTGGATGAAAAGAGAGCACACAGAACTAAACCTGGCAATGCTAGAGGTGGCATCTTGCTTCCTACTGATCAGACTTCAGTAAAATTACCAGACATCCATCAAAGCACTCAGTGCCCTCAGTAAAAGTTAATTACAAACCCTTGTCAAAGAATGCAGATTATACCCCAACGCTATGGCAACGGACTTGTATTGGCATTTAAAATTAGTGATAATATATCATGTTCAGTGACAGAAAAAGTTAATATTACCGTGGTAACAGTTAGAGGCCTTCTCAGAACCACTAATTGCTACATCTGCAGCATTTATTATTTATTCCCTTGAATTTTTTTCAGCATCTTCTAAACAGATTCTGAGATCTGACTGAACTGCAAAATATTCTTTTCTGCATATTCAGTCACTGAGAAGTCCCTTCTTTTACTCCAGATGAAATCCTGTCTCTCTATAAGCCAGTGTCAAAATTAACATTAAGTTCATTATGACTTTGAATTTCAGTGCTAGTTTAATTATGTACAGAATGCATTTATGAAATATGATGTAAACTACACAGCTAAAAGACATGATTGAAAAGATCTTGCATGGGAGAAAACCAAAATGTAAACTATCAGAAAGCAAATATAGTGCTTTGGGTGTTTTTTTGTTTGATCACTGTCACCCAGAATTTATTTAATCCCTTGCACCTTTATATATGTTGGTTATGCTAAAAAAATTAAGACTTTTGGCTCAAATGTTTGTCAAATGAGAGGGGAATTTTCCAACATCCATTTTCAGCCAGTCTGGTCTGGGTCTCTTGTTTGTACAGAGGTTATCCAGGACTGTAAAACATATGTCACTGAAGTAATATTCATATTAATTAGGATAAGTTGAATCTGACTGGAGAAAATAATTTTTAAAATGTGCACAGTTTGGTACTATGAATTTCAGTAACAGAAAAGTAATACTGAAATATTTTCCTTCAGAAAAAGTAGGTTAAATCTCATTAGCAAAGTTAAGACTCTGCTAAGAAGTGCCTACACAGTGTAACCAATATTTAATCTGCACCACCACATGCATGAGCAACTTCACCTACAAAAATTACCCTGTAAGGTGCTGCTCCTCCAAGCAGTTCAGATGTATGATTGTATTAGAAATTTTAGATTTGTTGGCTTCAAGCTATCTATTATTTTCAAAAAATTGGATAGAAACAGCAGTTTTATCTTTCACTAACCTTCCACAGTGTTTCTTGCCCTCTCTTGCAACATCCAAAGTGAGCCTTCTGCTGGTTGCTGCAAATCATCCAGCTTTCTGCATTCATTTTCAGAAGAATTCTTAAATATCATACCTTTCATCAACTAGTGCATCACCACATGTTATTTCAGTGGCTAATACAGTTATGAGCCAGGACATGTTACTAAAGGCCACCAGAGCATTTAGAAAGTGAGTAGTAATTTGAAGGAAATCTATAAGGAAGGAGATACAGGCTTTTATTCTTTTAATCATTCAATTCCCTTATTTTGCATATTTTGGGGTACAGAAACCAGGTTCAGTTTGAAAACAAGTAAGGAATAGTGTAAGTAAAATGTCAAAGGAGTAATGAAAACAAAGCATTTCTAGTCACAATATGCAACAGCATTTTATCAGGTTGTTAGACCTACGGCTCTTATTACAGGTTATCTTTCTAACCACCACTTGTCTTTAGAGTGAGATGGGCTTGTTCCATTGTTCTATACTCTGGCTATAATGATTTGCTATTTTCTTTTTAAATGCAGTCTCAGATTTCATCAACATGCATAATTAATACAGTTGCTCTCCTGAATTCATACTTTTTTTCCTAAGGACTTCCAGGACAATCATTATGGTTTTCTACTAACCTCAAACTTATTAATTAGATTCATACTTAGGAAAAACTTTTTTGGTTTTTCACCTTTACAACAGTGTTTTTGTTCGATAAAGATAGAATATGATGATACAGAAATAAGAGATTGAAATTAGCCCATTAGATGGTGATACTGGCAAAGTGAATGTACCTTTTATAGATATCAAATATTTAGCTTCTCCTCTTATTCTCATTAGAGGGCTGACATCTTTTTATGCTAAAATTTTTGTAAATAAAATGGGAAATATGTAACTTCCATGTTTTATAGCTGTGCATTACCACAAATGATTAACCTTTTATACACTATTTAATCAATTAATTATTAACAAAAGTAACTACTGCAAAATGGTGTCACTACTTTGACAGATGAAATGGAAAGTGAGAGAAGATATGAAATTAAATTAAACCTATGAATCCCTTAGAGTACACATGAGATCAAAAAGCATGGTAAATAAAGCTTTGTGGGAAAATTTAAAAAATTGAAGGTAGTCAGCCAAAGCTAAGAACAGACACTATTTGACATGTGAAAATGAGAAGGACACTAAATACAATTAGAGGAAGAGAAACAGTTTCTGAAAGAACTTGTTTTGCTGTCTAGAAGGTGCTGCTGGGGGACTAGTACTTTCCTGTCACTGAAAGTATGTTCAAGAAACTACAGATTGACATTTCATCTCCACTCCATCTCATATATTTCTGCCTGTTGGTTCATATACCTGCACCAGATTTCCTTTTGGCCTTGGAAACAGTAATGAATGCAAATGCCTCAAAAAGGAGCACCCAGCACTAGACACTTCAGGAAAATCACCCCTTAATAGAAGTTTCTTCATTTTTCTCCTCTCAAAATCATACGGAACATCCTTGCTTTTAAACCATCTAGTCCACCTCAACAGTGTGCACAGAGGTTATATATTATATATTTTAAATACATACTTAATTTGGTGTATAAAAATCACAAAATGTTATGATTAAGTTGACTTATGGCAAGCACCAGCATAACCTGTAAATTCTGGCTGTGTTCTGTCCTGTGGAGGACTAGGTTTTTCCACTTTGGTGCACAAATTAATAGCACTGTAAGATTTCTGACCTTATTTCAAATTTGATAAAAAATCAAAGAGGTCCCAAAGTTTTTGGCAAGAGAAGGAACATTCATGGAATAGTAATGGACATCCTGTCAGCAGTACCACAAGAAATACTACTTCTTTAGGAAACAAGGTTAAAAGTATAAAAGAACACAAAATTTTACAGGGAGAAATCTCCCCAGTATTTTCCTGCACCTGGTTTAAAGTTGTATTGCTTACTTTGTTTAATGGATGGGGAATGTGGAGCTGAAGAGAAAAACTCCTCACACACAGTTATCAGTCAGAATAACCTTAATGCTGAGTATGGCATTTTTTTCTTTACAGCTGCAATTTCTATTCCTGTTGGGTTAATTTGTTGTTTGGAAATGTCTTTTGCATGAACGAGCATTTTGCTAGTAGAGAATGATTGTGCCCTAGAGCTCTGCCTCTCTGCATTTCATCATATTATGTAACTACTCCATGTCTATAAAAGCTATCTTCCTGTGCACTGTGTACATCCCTCATCCCCCCACAGACACAACTACCTCCTTTGCTGATAGCTTGTTACCATTTGCATCATGCTTCCTTCCCTCTTTTCCATTTAAGCTGGAAATTAGACCTACATTATCCTTCTAGTCTTGTCATCCCTTCAGAAGGTGGGCAGGCCCACTTAGAAAATTTCCTTGAATTCATTTAATAGTTCTGTTGCTTCTGCCTCCTTATTAAGAGAAAGAGATTTTCTTGACAAGTATTTTGAGGACTAGAGATGAGTCGTGAAGTTAATGAGCGAAGACAGCATTAAGTCCAGCACTTTGTTTAAGGCATTACATAAAAAACAATGGTCATCCTTCAAAACTTCAGGAAAGTATAGAAAAAATGTATTTTTCTCTCAAATTTAGAAGCCATGATGTGAAAAAAGTAGATGCAAGAAGTTGATAAAATCTACCATTCAAAAGCAAGTGGAGATGCATATTCATTGAGAAAATGGCATTGCCTGAAACAATCTAGGAGCTAAACTATGATTTGCTTGACACTGTTGTCTCATAAATACATAAATATAGTTAATGAATGGATTTAGCTGTCTGGTTTCAGGACATTTTTAACCACTAACTATTTGCTAATAACTTACTGCAGGAAGAGATAACATTGCCAGTGGCATAAATCAAAGTCTAGTTAGGAAGAATATTTCCAATATGCTACCATTTATGTGAAATCAAAATTATTACTCTGCTTTCCTTAGACTGAACCTTGGTACTCAGCCACAAAATAGTAACACAACCCATAATGAAATATTAATGTATTGGACTGCCAACTTCCTATTCACGAGGACAACTTTGACGGACAGAACGAGAGGGAAAAGCACCTGGGGCTTTTGCCACGGTTAGATTTCTTTTCAGCCAAGGGGGAAGAATGTGAAAGAGAATACAATATTCTTCTGTGAGTATAATTCCTATGAGATGGCTTTTTTCCTTCACAAACAGGGGTGGTGCTGGGATCAGAAAGGTAGTTTTCAGTAGCAGAGTGGTAATATATGGCTGATACACCATCTCCTTTGGGATGCTGAAGGCAGAATGCAATTTTAAGAGATTCTTACAGATGGACTGAAGAAGAAAGCTGTTCTTTGCTCCTGGAATTTGAACAATTTTGAACACAAATCTGAGTCCTTCATTTGAGCTCTTTCCAGGGGATAGAGCAGATGTACACACTATGTTTTTCCTGCCTCTTGTAGTTGATCATTAAGACAGCATATTTACTTATTTGCCTCCTTCCCCTCCACAGACATAGATAGGTCACAGTCTAAGGAAAACGTCTGAGGGTGTGGCCACAGTGACTTAAATTAGATTTTGTCTGTGCAGGGCAAAAAATCAGAGCTTTATGTAACCCGTACAGGGAGCAAAAGTCCTTTGCTTTATGAAAAATATTTGTGAAGAACTCCAAAGTCTCCTAAATTAACTGGCAATCTTATAACACCATGCCTCTGTAGGAAAGCTTCATCATGAAAATCCTGAAAGTACAGTCTATGTGAAACACAAGTTGAGAGGGAAGAGGTTGATTGAAATGGAGATGGGCACACCTCAGCTGTCAAACTAGATTAGGACTGTAGCTAGTCCAGTAACATGCCTGCAGGAATAATCAACATTGGTGGCTGCCCACAACTCCCCCTGCAACTATCCCTAGAAGATACCTCTTGGCAATGTGCAGCAGTTCCTGTTTGTCCTAGAACCCAGCTGTCATTATTTTTGAAGGTGCTCACTTGAAAAGAATCCCAACAGGCTCCTTGTGTCATGCTGGCACTGCAGCCCAAGTGCTGACCTTCAGCATCAAGGTCCCTCCCAGCTGCATTATTAGGAATTCTTTTCCTGATTACGCAATGAATAATTTTAAAGACAAGACAACATGAAAAAAGAGTAAAAATGCTTTCCTCTTATCTGGCACTTTGGTGACTGCATCTTGACTCCTCTGTCCCCTCCCAGTCTCTCCAGTCCCGGAACGGGTGGTGTGTGGCCCCTGCCCAGTGATTTTGAGATGGTGAGGAGCCAGGACACAGAAGTACCAGAGGCCAGGCTGAGCGAGCTGCCTTTGGTCATGAGGGGAGTGAGACAGGTTGCTCAGAGAATCTGTGGATGCCCCATCCCTGGAAGTGTTCAAGGCCAGGCTGGATGGAGATTTGAGCAACACAGCCTAGTGGGAGATGTCCCTAAATGACCTCTAGGGTCCATTTCTACCCAAGCCATTCTGTGATGCTATGATTTTAAGTCAGTCAGAGATATTTTTTTTCCAACCCCATTTGTAATATCAGGAAGTGACTTCTGATGCTAATAGTCACATAATACCAATCGTTGCCTTGTGACAATATTTCTAGATGAAGTTAAAGAAGATCATTAGCCCCTTTCCAAAGCTCTCCTTTGAAAAGAAGTTCTTGAGGCAGTAGATTTGGACTGATGCATAGCCTAATGCGATTAATGCGCTGCACTGTGGATGCATTAGTGAGCGTGGCACAGAGGGCAATGTATGCTGAAATCTGGTGAGCTATCAGTCAGATTTGTTCAAGTTTCTCACTTCTGTTGCACTGCCTGAAATTGTCACGCTTCATTCAGGCATGGTAAAAGCTAAGAGAGTTGTGCTGTAATGTTTTGAATAGCTGACATGAGTAATGGCCTTCAATATAATGGCATGAGGTAAAGCACTTGCAGTTCCCCGCGATGTGATCTTATGGTATTGCTCTGCATCTCATTTATCCACAGCTAGCCAGGCAGTTTACAGGGAGCATTGTACTGCTGGCTCTTGACTAGAGCACCTCACAAGAACCCATTTGCATGTCTATAAGTTTTTGCTATACATTAGTATAGAATATCTAAAATGTTGTTCAGAGGTTTGCACACAGAGGCTTTGAAACGAAAGCCCTGGGATTGCATTGCTGTTTCTCTTTCCATTTTATTAAATGAAACAAATAGAAGCCCATCTTCACCAGCTCAAATGAGCTAAAACTGCATTTTTCTCCTCATACAAGAAATAAACAGTATCCTTATAAAGATCCTTACATCTTGTTATCAAACAAGTAATGCTTAGCACATCTACCATTGTATTTCACAAGGATGATTCAAAATATGAGTCCTGGTGGAAAATCTACTTTCAGTGTAAATTTGAATCTCTTGCAAAATCAATGAGTTTCAAAAAGTTTTAATGGTGGAATCAAATTAGAGTTCTGAAAAAAAATCATCCAAGAGTGACTATAAAATTTAGGATGAAACTAAGATTATGATATTAGGGTTGAGTATCTTACAGCTTCAGTTTTAACTGTTATGACTGATGCCTGAATTCTGCATTACAGACCAGTTCCTTAGCATGTAACAAGCACCAACATGTTACAAGCTTCTGATGTATTTTTTTTTCCTAATTGTAATCCACACATTAGATTCCTCTTGTTTTTAACCAACTCCTCTCAAGTGACCACAAATTCCCACACAGTTTATACTTAAATGTCTGGTTTGATTTATTTGACAATGATCTTTATGCATTCAGTTAAAGTAGAATAAAATAAATAGAATAGAATAGAACAGAAGTGATCTCTTGTATTGTTCATACTGGCACCATGTTGATTTTATTTTTGCATTTCTAAAGAAGCTATAATGTAATGAATAAATGTCCTTTTTGTTCTTTTAAATTTCTTACATCTTTAAATATGGGTATTCTTAATAAGGCACATTATTTAATATAGTAATAACCTCTTTTGCCTAGAAGTATTACTGACTCAATGGTGCTACGATAGAATCTTGTAGCTTTAAACAGTACATAGCAAAATTAAATCAGTAACTTAATCCAGAAAATTCTCATGAAATATTTAGGATGTCATAAAACAGCTGAAATAAGGTGAATATGAGGAAAATGTGATAAATGAACTGGAGAATATACCTCAAGATTTTTTGGAGGAGGGTGGTTGATAATTTTGAGGCTTTATGAAATTTGCTCCCTCATTTTGCATTACAATCAAACCAACTCCTTAAGAAAAATATTTCTACCCTCTTACCATGTCAAAACTACCTTTTTCCAAAGCTTAATGTTTTCCAAAGACTAATACTTAAATTCTTAAGTATCTAATAAAAAACTGTAACAGTTTCATCTATGAGGTATACTTAAGACATAAGAGTCTCAGTTTTAATTCCTTCCTTTATTGAGAGCAGATACCACAGATTCAAACTTGTTATTCCATATACCAAGAAAGTGTTCATGTATTTCATCTGCTTTTCTCCTTAAATTTTGACCGCAGACAGCATCCTAAATCCTAGAAACCTTTGTCTGTGAAATGGCTTGGTTCTTGCAGAGTTAGTTTTGACTGCAGTAATTCAGCATTCAATGGGAAAAGTGGCTAAAATTTCAAAACAGTGGATTTTTAGTAGTGTAAGTGGTCAGGATTTGTTTGGGTTTGTTTGGGTGGGGGTTTTTTCCTGTTCCTTGATAGAATTCTGTGGTCATATGCATAGTATCCTATAATGATATATTGGGTTTTGTTCTTCATAATGATCAAAAGAAAGGTTGCCTAATACATAATTTATATGGCTTTTTGTTTTACCCTGAATCCATTTTGGAAACCTTTCATTCCTGGGCTGAATGTATACATCAGGCATAGATTTTCAGTTTCTGAAATGCAACATGACCATACTTAAGGCAGTCACAGGAATTGTAAAGCATTCTTTGAAGGTGAAAGGATTTTCCAGCTCAAGACGGGATCAGACATTTTCTTAATAAACTTGAAGATTACATTCCTTTGACTGGTTTGACTACTATTATCAAAGCCTGCCTTTTGAAATGTGTTACAGCACATGCCTCATGACATGCCTGTCATCTGCACCCAAGAAATTTAAATAAATTATTGAATTTACAAACACACATGCACATCTTTAAAAATATGGAGGAAAAAGATGTTTTCCGGATCTTTATCCAGGTTACAGCTTGTAGGACTCATCTGAAGGAAGCTTTTTGAGGCATGTTGCTCATTTCTTGTTTTAGAAATTACTATCTCAAACCGAAATGTGTTGCTGAACTTGCATCACATTATTTCCTCAGCTGGAGAGTGAAATTTCTGGTCAATTGAGAAGACAGTGCTTGTTGTATCTGTATCATGGTAAAAGATCTATCTCAGTTCCCAAAAATCCCAGGGAAGACCTGCGGTCATTGTGCTGTAGAACTGGCTTTGTACAATGTTCTCTGTTGGGATAAAACTGTTAGCATAAAGCTCCTCTTTATGCTAACAACTAAGAATGAATTGATAGGAGCATTAGTCTTAGATGAAAAACTTTGCTGGATTCTCACTCAACACATTAGAGCACCCTAATCTCTTGGTATTCAGTTATTCCACAGTTTGGAAGAGATTCTGTTTGGTGGGGCAGAGGAATTGAAAAAGTCTAATTTACAGATTTATATGGAATCAAAAAAGTAACACAGAAACACTAAGACTATTGCAAGTGGAATTAAGAGAAAGGGTTGGCTTTGTTTGGCTTGCAGTAGAAAATAGTGTAGAAAATAGGAGTAGAAAATAATGATGACAGAAAACAAACAAACAAGCAAACAAAACTAACCCAGCTTTTCCTTCAGCAAAAGGAAAGATAACCTTTAGCTTAAGTGTCCAAATTTTGCATGTTCTCACACGAAGGCTACTTCATACTTTAAAAAATGCTCCCCTAACAAACAAATTACATACTGTTGTGCTTTTGCTGTTATCACCATTCTCAAAACAATGTAGGCACAGATAATTTTCTTTCCCTGCAGCTTTTATTTCTACATGTCATTTGTTGGTGATTGTTTACTAAATCTTTCTGAGAGGATACAAAAACATCCCAAGAACCATATAGCGCTTCAACGTATTTTTAGACAGGTTCGTTTCAAATGCCACAAAATTCCCCTATAGTCAGTATTCAGATGTCCTTGCCTCGGTTACCATTCCTTGACGCCCTGATGTCCTTGCAATGTTTTGTCTGATAGTTTTCAGCTTTTCTCTCTTTCGATCTTAATTGCCTCTGCTCTGTGAGTTTTCTTGCACACCACCTTTTATAGCACTCGAGGCAGAGCTGACAGAGATGTCACTGCTACACAACGGGGTTTCAGCTGCTTCTAATTTGCTCCCTCATATACAGAAGTGTTTTCCAGAGGCACTATTTCTTGCAATTATGTAAAAATATGACTTGTCTAGTGGAAATAAGGGAATGACAGACATTACTTTCCGACACCAGAACAGATAACTTCTAATAGTGAAATAATTAATCCCTTCATACTATGTAACATCTTATTGCTATACTCCAATTATATAGCTAAAAGCAATCAAGGCTCAGGAGTTATTTTACATTTAAAATGGAATTATAAAGTAATACTTGATGTTCTCTAGAGTCATGCTTTGGGATACATGGACACTGTTTCATGGCTGTCTTATGTCCCAGTTATTACACTTACAGATCCAAATGAAAAAATTGGACCACTTAATTAAAAAAAAAAAAAAAAAGCCCTTTTAAGGAAATGCCGTGTCTGCTAGTAAAAAATAATCTTGGAAAACGATTAAATTAGAGTTATGTTCAATTCTTAGTTCCTCTTACTGCATATATCTTACCATGTCTGTTAGAGTAGAGTCTCTTATTTTTTGGAATATTTTTAATTGCATTTCTTGTCATTAAAGGCGTTATTGTGGATATCTGCAACAATTTGAAAATCAGCAGAAAACATTGGTTTTTCCTACTGTTTTTATTTATATGACAGAAATGGGCATTTTTCCCCACACAGTTATTAATTTTAAGAAGGAAATCAGGTTTCTTGTTACAAAGTTGTGGATCAAATATAGCATTATGTCCTTCCACAGTTATTATTTGCATCTTTAATCTATACACTATAACAATCAAAACTACTATTGCCATCAATAATAACACTGTTATTTACAACATATTGGATTTAAGAACATTGCTGAAATCTCATAAATAAATCAGATTGCCCGGAAAGCTCCAACGAAAAAATCAGAACACACTGCATAAGAGTAGCTGCCAATTTAATGTTCAAATGTGGATGTGGTATGAAAACCTTAGACCAGAAAGATGAGACCAGGACAGGCCAGGAATCATAATCAGAATACTGAGTATTCTGTCAAACAAATGGTTTGTTAGGGATGTAATCAGGTCTGGACTCTTGGAAAACTGAGAGTCTACAGCAAATACTGAGAGGATTAGTTGAAGGCAAATGTCATGTCAGGCTAAAGGTCAGAGAGCCAGAGGACCTAAGCAGTAGAGAATATTTTTGGAAGAAAAATAAGGCCACAAACAAGAGCCAGTTCAGAGCCCTTGGACAGGTGCAAGGAATTATAATAAGGTCAGAGCTGGCGTCCAAGCTAAGACCAGAGCAGAGAAACCACAAGGAATAGGAATCTGACAAAACTACAGCATCTGAAAGAGGTTTTCCTTAAGTTTTAGCTAAGAAGTGAAGGTAATGATCCCTATATTAAAAAACACCGTGGAGATTGGCAGACCATTTCCAAGGTGGGTCTGACACGAGCTGACAATCATGGTTCTGAAGTCTTTACTTTCAGAAAACTAGGCAGCAGCCATTCTGTTTTATTTTGAAATTGCAATCTATTGCTTCACTTGTAAAAAGATGCAGATATTCCTCGCCACTCAGTCAGCAAATACTCTTCTAATTACATCAAGTTACTAACACCCATAAAATCTCTTCAGTACGTAGGCATTCTTTATGATGAAAATGATCTCATATTTTTAATAACACTTAAAAGAGCTCCAAGTTTCACAAACCATCAACAAGATACACAAAAGTTCAAATTATAAAATGGACAATAGCCTCCATTAAGATTTGTAGCCCAGCTCCTTCCAAGTTCTGAAAAGATTATTAAAACAGCAGAAAATAACAAGCAGCAAAACAATTGAAGTTGGGTTGCATATTGATTTTGATTTATCCATGAGGATCACTGAGGCAATTCCAACTGTTTGAGTACTTTCTAAGCCCTTCTATTTTGTTAGCCCCTCCCCAGAGGTGGCATGTGCCTGAGTCACATAGTGACCAGGTGGGGAAGAGGTGGTATTGTGTTGTGATCATGCCAAAGGGTTGTGACAATGCTAATCTCTCTCCTTTATCCACTACCAATTTTCAGTGATCTTAAGGAATTCAGTGTCTTTGATCCTGGTTGAACTTGGCCAATGGCCATAAGCATCCCTGCAGGAGAAGTTGAAGACTGAAAAGCTGGCAGATGGACAGCGCAATTCCATATGCCACATTTCTTTAGAAAAGCAGGCCAAAAAGTATTCCAAACCCACATCTTTAATGTTCATTTTGCAAACAAAATCTGCTTTCCACATACTTAATGTACCTTGCTGTATTATAAAAACACAACACAAAACACAAAAACCCCCACAAAATTACAAACTATTACTTCTTGCCTGCTTCCCTTTATTCCACTTTGGCTCTCACAACCCAGTCTCTATGAGATAACATTTTGTACAGATCAAAAGAAAAGCTGGAAGTTTCACTTCAATTACATCTTGGGCCAGCAGCTGTAGCATGTCTAACAGTAGCTGCACAACAGAAAAACAGTGGCTGACTGGAAGAAAACAACTGCAACTGCAGAACATCTATGTATTTGTTTTCAACATTTTATGTTAGACTCATGCAATATATAGAACCATTTGCAAACATAGCCTTCTATTTCTAGATTTCTGATGATAAACTCCTTGGCATTTCTTTCAATGCTATAACTATGTCCTATTGGTCCTATTCGATGATTATCAGTGGTGCATCCTTTTTCAGACAGAGGTTGATGTGGGCAGAGAAGGTTCATCAAGCACATTCAAAAAGCCACGCTTGTTTATAAATGATAATGGCATAAGATAATTTTTTAAATCCTATCCATAATGATAGGTCCTTTTCTAAATTAAGAGGAGAGTGAAAGGGAAATATTTGAGAGTTCATTACTTAAATTAGTAGAAAGTTTACATTATGCTGTTAATCCATCTAAGTGGTATTCTAAATTACTATCTACCTGCAGCATTGGATGATTTCTCTAACCATAAAAAGAGACCTGTGGTTCTATCCTAAACTGTGGAAAAATCATCAGAAGCAGACATTAGTTGCCCTGACATCATCCCCATCTGTTATTTGCTCAAATGTTGCTGCAACTAGGGGCATATGAGCTAATCTGCAAGATTTCAAGAGAAAATCATTTCCACAAACAATTTCAAAGATTATATTTTTCTAACTGGCAAGTCCAATACTTTCGTTCCGAAAATAAATAGTATTTTGTTCATGATGGAGAAAAGTGAAGATTATAGACAATGAACATGCTGAAAATAAAGTTTCCAAGAAGTTTGTAAAAAAACCCAAATTAACAAAAGTTCTCCTCCTCTAAAAAAATGTTCAAACACTCTTTTTCAGGTGGCAGATATATTTTTCTAGAAGTCGTGATCTAAGAAAGAGATAAAACCCACCGATCTCTAGTATGGCAATCTTCAGAAATACAGCTGTAATAATGTTCCAGGTTGCTGCTATAACTTGCTTGGCTCTACAGTGCAGAGTCAACCTGAGTCCTGTCTTGTTCATGCTTCCTATACACAGGAGCTAAAGGAAAACCAAATATGCAACATGCTTTCTACTTTCTTCAAGACAAGCCTGCACACTCAGTGTGCAAACTACAGATCTTCTCTGCTAAGTAGCACCAGTGTGCTTTGAGAAGTGAAACCACTGCTGTGCCATAAAGTTCCCCTACCTGTCAACAGAGTCTTAAGCTCCTTTGGAAGAAGGTGGGTATGCAGATGCTGTTTTGCACCCAGAACATTATATAGAGGTCATGCAACCACTGTTTATCAGGGCATGAGGGAAATACACCTGAACAGGTGGTGGTAGTGGAGAAAAGCAAAGGGGGAAATGTGGCAGGGCATATCACCCCTCTCTCCACAACAGGTTGCCGGCGCAGATAGGAGAGATAACCCAGGGGCCAAAGGCCCAGCAGGTATCATCTCCTGGCACCAAAAGGTCTGCCAGCTTAAAAGCACTACAGATTATCACGGAAGCAGAAGTCTCTTACACACTCCCTGGGAATGTGCGAGATGACTTCTCCCCGAAGCTTGGACACAACTTTGTGGTTACTTTTCTGGAAATTGAGGGAAAGGATTTCGATGCGTGCCCTTTCAACAATTTGGTGGTAAGATATATTGAACCCTAATCGATACTATTTCTTTGCTAGCTGTAAAATTATTGGTACCTTTAACTCCACTGTAATACTAGTTGTCTCTTTTTGTCTTATTCCTGTGTAGTAACAGCCCATTTTAAATCTTATGTCTGTTAGTTTTGTGTCTATTAAATAAATAATTTATTCTATAGAAGACAGAATCAGCCATTATTAAAGAACTTGCAAATGAGAGTGGGTCTTGGGGTGCTGGCCACCTCAATAACAAGACTGCCTGCTGCCAGAGGTGTGGGCAAGAGGCAGGGACTTATGTAAACCCCCATATCCATACATAACAGGAAACAAGTGGGTTATAGTCTTTTTTGTGCCTCTTAGTATTGTCTAAATCTAGGCATATAAGCTCATGAAATCTGTCTTTAAATACTTTATTGTCAAGATATCTATCTAACACTTGGCTCTTATATCCCAGTCAGGCCCTACTATTCCATAAATTGTGAAGGCAGCAGCAGGATGTTATGTAGTGTTCATGTATGTGCACTATATATTTTGTATATGAGGAATGGCAGACTGGTTGGAATGCTGTCTGGGATTTGGCCCATTCCAGGGAATGCTCTCTCAGCATGCAAATAACTCTCTCCTATCATCTGTGATTGCCACAGAGGCACGACTTCCTAAACTGTGGCAGGAATTCTTTCTCTTCTCTTGGACATAAGAGAGTTGACTTAGGTGGGGTCTGCCCAAAGGCATGTTACCATCCATTTAACAATAACAACAAGTCAGTGTACTGGCCAGTGGAATCCTGGCACTTTGAGGAAAGGTTTAACTAGGGCTGCTATAATCATATATGTATTGATCATTTCCTCACACTGTGAATCCTGATTGGTAAAGCATGTTAGCCACCAACTGGCTTCCAAAATCTCAGCCCCTCATGGTCAAAAATAGTTCTCCTTAGTCTTCGTGCAGTTGTGTACTGCAGTATCTCAGTACTTTCTTCCACCTCACGGCAGATGGTCCCATAGTCTTTTTGGAAATACCAGTGCCTAGAATCTCCAGGATCATTGTTTCCTTTAAAAAAAATGATAGTTAAAGTGGTATATGATAACAATAAAGATTATTTTGTGATGATTACCTCCCCTCAAAATTTTCCGAAAGTGACTGCACACTCATCCCAAAGAAGCCACCCTAAAGAGAAGCCACTTTGTCTATGTCAGGAATTTAATCTGCAGCAAAAAAAATGTATAGTCCTTCAGTTCTCAGAACCCTTTATATGCTCGGCTAAGCTTTTACAAGTTGCTTTGTTAGATTATTGGTATTACACTCTTTTATTCAAAGTGATTAAATGTCAATAATGTAGAGACAGAACGTTATAAGAGAGCAGACTGAAAGGGCTTTTAATTGGACAGAGACTGTCACTTATCATACAAAATTAGTTGCTCAGTTGAAGTAGCTTTCCATCTAGCAATTGTCTCTGTGATTAGAGAGATGACTTCTGTCAACTGGGATAAACCTCATAGCACTGAGATGCATCTCTATTTCTTGTTCTGCTCACATTCTCATCTCTTATTAAGATTCCTTCAGGTTTCAGATAAAATAGATATAAAAGCAAACTAAGAATATGTATAAGCCGTCCTTCCACTTTGAAAGCAAACTGTCCCCTCATACTGTCAATGCTTCCATGTTTGAACTTTACAGCTTTTTCTTCACTCCACTGTCCAGTTCTTCATCTGCCTACTCTTTCCCTTGCAGTTCCTTATAGATGTTACCTCTTTGCTGACAGATGCTTCATTCCTCTCCCAGAAGAAAGGGAAAACAAGAAGCATTTATAAAGAACTGGGCTGGATGATGCATTGTTTTAGCTGTGAAAAAATTCCATAACCAAACATCACTGAAAAAAAAACTTTAATGACATTTCCTGGAACAGAGAGGAGAATTGCTAAAACAGGCAGTCCCTTACATTTAGGAAATCTATTCCTAAACAAGGTTAAAGATTTTTCCCCTAGTCTGTCCAAAGAGCTCAAAATGAAATGGAACTAATAACTACAGAACAAGGCCTTTAAGCAATATAGAGCACAGGCTATACAATGCACAGAGCTGTCATTTAGCACATGTATAATGTGTAAATGCTATCACACAATGTAGATTGATGAAAACTCTAAATCATACTGTGAAAACAGTTTTATGACACCCATCAGTAGGTTGTTGGCAATTTCTTTCTATTAAGCGCATGTTAATGGAGAAGAGCAGACACCCGGTTCCTTGAACACAGATGTATTTATTTGCAAATATCTAAAAGGCATCAGTAATAGATGACATTAGTTCACCAATTCCTGCAGCAGTCCTGAGAAATTAGCGATCACAAGACTGAGCTTTTAGAAATGCACATGTATAAAGTACCTGCACACTCTTGGACCAAACTGGCCTAGTTATGCAAATATCTCAGTAAAACTCTGGCCCTATAAAGCTACATCTGAGCCCTAATGATAGTGGTTTTTCATTTGTTGTATTCACTTGTATCAAACTTAGCAATCTTCAGGAAGCAATATACTTTCAGGAAACAAAATACTTGTTGAATCAGACTCCTGAACTTTCACTGGCTCTAAGAGGGGGTTAACAACTAAGCTAATTTTAGCATCAGAGCCAGTTTCAGTGTGTCTACCAGTATCACTCTGTAACTGAGTGTAAATACCTGTTTTGTGATCCCAGGAATTACAAAAAAGAAAAACAAAATTCATACAGAATATGAAAATAATTGAGACCAGTGTTTTAACTACCTTTAAGATTTAATATCACCATACACACTGTAACAAATGACTTTTTTGCTGACTTGAATCTTGAAATTGTGTGATGAGCAAATAATAAAATAGGAAGTCATCAAGAGCACTCACAATAAATTTGCAATACTTCTTTACAGATCTCTGAGCAGCAATGTGATGCAAAAGAAGGACTTAAGTTACAAATCAAGTTGCAAAGAAGAAATGCCACTGTGGTGGGTTGACCTCAGCTGGATGCCAGGTCCCCACCAAGCCACTCTATCAGTCCCCTTCTCAGCTGGACAGGGGAGATAAAATAAGGCGGAAAACATCTCACAGGCTGAGATAAGGCAGTTTACCAAAGCAAAGGCAAAAGTTTGTGGGTGCACAAGCAAAGAGAAAAAAATAGTTTTATCCTCTATTTCCCACCAGTGGGTGATGTCCGCCACTTCCCAGGAAGCAGGGCTTCAGCACATGTAGAAGTTGCTCTAGAAAGTAAACACTGTAAATAAAAAATACTCCTCCTTTCCTAAGCTGATATCATAGGGTATGAAATAACCCTTTGGTTAATTTGGGTCAGCTGGCCAGGATCTTACCCACCTCCATCCCCTTGATGGGAGGGGAATGTTGAGAGACAGCAATAAAGCTGTGCCAGCCCTGCTCAGCAGTACCCAAAACACTGGTGTTCATCAACACCCTTATAGGTACCAACACCAAGCACAGCACTGTGAGGGTTGCTGTGGGAAAATGAACTCCATCTCAGCCAGACCCAATACATAAGGTGTAGAAAATGATAAATGCCTATCAGTTTTATCTCATTATTTGCAGTAAAGTCACTCTGTCTGAGACATCACAGTCAAAACTATCCTGCCAATTTATCACCTACTGAACCAGGATCAAGAAACCATACAACTGTCTGCCTCTTTTTCTCATTCCATATCATATGAATACACAAGCACATATAAAATCAAAATTTGGCAAAAACACAGTTGCAGGCTCCACTTCATTTTAAAAATACTGGTGTATGATATTCCCCCCTCTCCTTAAGGGTACTCATTAAGGAAGACTGAAACTGGTTTCAGTCTTCACAAGGGAACCAAGATCAGTTCTTTTCTCTATCTACAAAGAGGCAAACTAGTATCTCCCTCAGCCTAGCAGAGAGAAATAATAGTCCAATTGAAGGTTATATTACATTTTGTGGCACTTTTTATCCAAAAGTACTCTTTCAAGATGTAACAAAGAACTGAAAACTGAACTAGGATGACAGTGCAACAGAGGACAGAGCTTTGCTGAGACAGAGAAATCCTCTTGCCAAAACATACAGTTTCCTCAGGTTTTCTCATGATCTTATTTGTTCATAATATCTTCTTGCAGAAGAAGAGTGAAATATTTTTTACTGTTTCCTGATTCAGTGCTGCAACTTGCAGACTAAAGCATACTAACAGAAATGCAGATAAGATTCCTACTCCAGTGGCCATTCTTCCTTCTCCAGTAGGATCAAGACAAGCCACGAAAAAAAAAAAAAAAAGAAGGAAAAGATAATTCCCCAGCCTTGGACTTTTATGCTATCTCACACCATATACATGTATATCCCACTATATATCAAGTGAGCTCACCAGGTGATGCTCCACTGAATATGTTGCCTTTTGGCGATCACACTAGAGGCATCCAAGTCTCCTGTTGCATATGGCCTAGGAGATAACCTGGATTCTTCTACTTGAGTCAGACATTTGAAAGAATGGCTGTGTCATCTAATTTTTACATTTAGCAATGTCCTTCAAGCCTGATCCAAAGGCCATAGGGTGCTCCTTCTCTCAGAAGGTGCAAAGACAAGAGAGTTATGCTCTAATTTTACTACACCCCATAAAATCTTCCCAGAATTCAGTCAATCCATCAGCATCCAGAATTATCAAAGTAATCAAATGAATCACTTTTTTTTCAGACACACAAACTTGTAAAGTGATTGTGGTTCCATTTGGACAGGTGAGGGAAAGGAAACAGCTGCTTAAAAGCATTGGTCACTATCTGTCCCATTATATGAAAAAGAAAAGGGCTAATGACTTCTTCTGAGCTGCAATATTTGTATTGATTATTATTTTCTGGATGGGTTATTGAACTCCACTGACATTAAACTGTGAGCAGCAACACAGAGTTAGGAAATTAGGATTCATGAGTGCTAGAAACTGTTTTGATGTAACGCAACACACTTCTAGCAAATACAGTTTTACATATAGTTGGAGAGTGTACTAGTTTGAAAGCAAACCAGTGAGAGACTCCAAATCAGAAGTACAATTTAATAGAAAAATTAAAAATACGTCTAATAGTACAAAAACACTGACAGAGTCAGGATACAACCTGATACCCTGTCGGGCAGGGTGGTCATAGCTTCCCGATTAAATGGTGGCTGCAGTCCTCTTGAAGTGATAGATGTGGTTCTGTTGAAGTGGTGATCTGTAGAAGTGTCTGGTCTTCCTCTGAAGGTCCAGTGGTGGCTGTATAGCTCTTGTCCTCTGGGAATCCAGTAAGTAGGGCTTAGTGTAGTGTTCCAAACCTCAGATTATATCCAGGTAGGAATGCTTGGTTCCTCCCCCTGGGCGGAGCATCTCACAATGGGACAATGTATTTTTATGAGTCATGCAGTGAAGCTTGATAGCCCATTAACAGAAAAATATCTCCCCGGAGGGAGTTATCAGGAATGTGTCATGGAAGAGATAAAGAACACTGCCCCTCCTGGTTTTAACAGAGGGTAATAGACTTATTCTATCTACCAAGATACTTTTGGTTACATCTTACATTGCAACCTAAGACAGAGAGATTTTTGACAATCCCTTTCTCTTGGTAGTCATTAATGAACTTGAGGACAGCCTCTCAATTAGCCAGAACTATCTGTCTAAAGGAAAAAGAAATGTTTCGTATCAAGTTGCATTGGTGACCATTTCTGACCTGCTCTAGAAAAGATCACCAGAAATGAGGAATTATGATGCCAAACAGAACCCATAGAGAGTTGAGGAAGGCAAAAGAGCAAAATTTAATCGCAAGGATTAAATATGCAAGCATCTCCAAAAGATATCATTTTGACAGTGCTGTCTAAATGAGTAAACAAAAGTGATTAAAACAAGAACGAACTGATAAATCTGCTCCCATTTTGTGTGTGTGTGTGTGTGTGTGTGTGTGTGTGTGTATCCTTCTGGTTGAATTAGTAGGACTCTTAATTCTAACACTCAACAAGCAATTTTCCTTGTCAAGAAAATGGTAGTTGGGACATAGTGTTAAACTGGTGGCTGGGAGCTGTGTTTTCAACAAACCTTACCTATCTAGAGAGAGGCTCCATACTTCCTAATGCTAGTCTAAGACTTCTTCTTTACTAGCAACCTCATAGATTTTGGGCCCCCAAGGAAGATAGGAGTGAATAAAAATGGAAAGGCTTTCCACTCAAGTCCCAAAGCTA
Organism: Platysteira castanea; assembly: GCA_013397175.1. Classification (NCBI taxonomy): domain Eukaryota; kingdom Metazoa; phylum Chordata; class Aves; order Passeriformes; genus Platysteira; species Platysteira castanea. The sequence continues at coordinate 188,606 of VYXC01001533.1, forward strand.
CCTTTAGATAAATCCAGAGGATTAAGAGAACAGCCCTCTGCTTCTGTAATATCTTTTTCTCCAAAAGGAGAAATGATACAGACCATCTGAAGCTTTAAAAATGCTAGGCTGAATATGCATAATAGAAAATCCCATAAGGATGCCAGCTGTGCATTTATGGATGGATGAAAACTACAGGCTGTGAGTTGTGCAGTCATTTTCTTAGAGATATTAAGATCTTCTGCTAAAGAGCAGGAAAATGCAGTCACAGAACCCACAGCTGACAAGCTTTATTGATGAAGGGCTTGTTTTTGTTCAGAGGCTTGTTTTCTACATATCTGAAGAAGCAGAAAGGAGGGAAGAGATTGACATGATGGGTGAGTTAGAGTGGAACAAATTCATATCAGGGGTTTTGTTTTAGAGGGGGTGGACAGCAGTGAAGAAATAGCCAAGTTTGTGATCATGAGGAGAGCATGAGTCAGTAAAACTGCCCAAGCTCTTTCTGGGTCAGTGTGGGGGCCAGAGCAGGCTGCGTGTCAGGAATTGAAGGGATCCACAGGGAGCTGGGAGTCATAACTGTTGCAAGATAAAATTGTGATAGATATGTCAATGTGATAAAATGATATATTTCTTGTTGTGTTTTTAGCCAAAACAGAGGGGAGGGAGGAAAAAACTTCAGTGCAATCCCTCCTTGCATTCATACAAGCTCTTGGGGCAATCACATTGCACATCACAGTTGGCATTCCCTCTGCCATTCCCTCAGCCATTCCCTCTGCTGGCTGAGACACGGGCTGCACTCCCTTGGGATACTATAGCAGCACATTCTGTGGTAAACAGGGTGACAAAAACAAGGCCTAGGAGAAATGAAGGAAAGCTTCACTGTTCTCTTCCTGTCAAAAAATTGTTTCCTTTGATACTTCAAAACCTCAGAAGAGCAGATGCCAGCTGGTTAGATACCAGCGAAGTGCAACTCTGTATGTACTGGTGGAAAGACAGGAGGAGTGCCTCACAAGCTGGGAGGGCCTCACGTCTCCTGGACGAAAAACTCCTCATTCCATGCCTCATATTTTTTCCACTCCAAAGTGAACTTACTTTGCTCTCCTGCTCAGTGTCTGTCAGAACTTAATATTTAATTTAGTCTATAATACATCAAGGAAGGCTTCAAAATATGTGTGAAGTATTCACTGATTAACCTGAAACCAGAATGTCACACTCTTTAATTCATAATCCTAGGACAGACCTGTCCATTACTGGTGTAATTAAAATTTACATTTAGTGTGACAGCACTTGGTCATACACTTGTTTAATTTACCTTCAATTAGGATGTTATTGTAATTAAATTCCATCAGAAGTATTGGAACTCAGCTGAATGCAGTGAGGGATTTACACAGCCTTATTTTTCCAATAAGGAAAAATATGTAAATAATTCACTTCTTTGCTTAAAAAACCAGCAAGTAAATAGCTTTGGCACAGGCACACATCACATCTCTAGGGAAGTGCACGTACACACAGAAATCATCATTCAGAAAGTGCTGGCTGAATGTTGTTTGACATCTGCACATCCATATTTGCTTCCTTCTCAGGTTTAACCACCTGGGGTAGCTTTTCAGCAGAAAGGTAAGCTGAGAAGGTTAGTTAATCTACTACTGGTGGCCCATGTGTGTTTTGCCTGGTGAACAATTTGTTGGATAACTGAAATATGCCTAAGTGGGCTGTCACTCAGGTATAGAATTATTACTTGGTCTTTTACTGCTTCATTCTGCTTATTATACTCTTTCTGTGCACATTTTTTTAATCTTCAATGGTCTGCTACAACAAATTCTGCTCATTAATACCTAGCAAGTTCTAGAATGAATATAATCAATCAGCTGGCTCTTGGAGGGAGAGGTGATGTGATTCGCTGGAGAGAATCTCACTGCCACGAATCATCAGAGATTATAAAATTGTTGTTAATTTAGCATGGATTTATAATTAATCTTTTATACTGTTGGCTCTATGAAGTGAATACAGGCAGTCTTCCTACTATGGGATTCAAACAAAGGTGTCTTTAAGCACCAGGATATGCAACCGAAGTGAAGCCTGCTTAATATGTTATAACTCGTTAAAAATGAGAGTAAGACAAGAAAACCCATAATTTTTAAGCAAGTACCAGGATTTCAGTATGGTGTTCCCATATGTCTGTATGGAAGATCTACATCTTACTCACATACATCTATCTTCCAGAAATATGAGGGACTGATTTTTAAAGGTATAATGGGAACACTACTGTAAAATGAACTACATCCAATTTTTTTCTGCTACAATGCAGGAGAAAACACAAGTGAATTGCAACTGCAGAATTATTAACAAAACAAATTTCTAACTAACTACAGGATGAAACATGGAAGATCTTTTCAGAAGATCATATAAATTATATGTATATGGTATCTATGGCATCTTTGAATTGATTAATTTGGGAAAAAGCCCCCAGAAGTAAGGAACTGCAGGGTAAGTCATGAAGCAACAAGTTAGTGCTAATGATGTATACTCTCCCTTAAACTGGAATGGTGTTTTCATGACCTAGTGGAAACTTTTAGGGTTAGATTTTTATGTGAAGGAAATAGAAGGCTTTTTCCCTCAATCTCATCCTGACATGTTCAATAATTTATTAAATTTTTTGAATTTTTCCAGCACATTAAAATTATTCCCACCAAATGTTTTAAATAGAGGTTTTTCTGGATGGTGGGTCTAATACTGTGTAGAAGGTATTCTATAAGTTAAAAAGATTATATTGCTCTTTTTTACTAGGTAGAATAAAAGACACAATGTTTTTGTTAAGATAGAATATTCTCATTGCTTACTAGAATTACTTTATTAGTAACCCATCTGTAAGACTAAGTTTTAATAAAATTATGACTGTTTTTATGGTAAATAAGTGCATTATAAATTTGAGGTAAATATAATTACTTTTTTTATAGGCAATTTACTGCAGATTCCAATGGTCTGGTTAAGAAATGCTTCATGTCTGAAAATGTACAGCAGATTAAGTATAGAAAGTATATTTAAGATTACGGTTCTTTAGAGTTTTTCTTAGAGAGAAACTGCCCCAAAAATATCACCAGGCCACAAAAAAAAAAATGTATAGCAGGTAACAGCCAAGAAAACAAAGCTTTCTCTACTTTTTTTTAATAACTAAGAAACTCAAAACTGATTTTTACTTTACAAATAATGGGTATTGGTTTAGAATGTACTTAGAATAACAGAACAGATTATAGTGGGATAAAATACTGTAACATCTTTGTTAAGTCCTATTTGAATCAAGCTCCTCTGGTAGATGTAGACCTGTGTCAGCTGCATGTGCCAGTGAGAAACCTCAAGTTGTTCGGGCAGACCCCATTTCTGCATGCTACCTGAAAATACAGACCATTTACATAATCATTCAAATGTCACAGTGCAAAAGATCCTTCTCTCTCACACAACCTTTGAAATCAACAAGAATGAATTTGACAGAGGAAAGAAACCCGACTTGGGTCACATGTCATTTATTTTTTCTTAATTCAAGAACTTGTGGTATAAGAATATATAGCATATTTATTCATTACATTAAGATTAGAGTTTAGTGGCCATAAATATCACATTTACTATTGGCAATCCTTATTATATATTCTGATGTTACTTCTTTAATGTAAAAGTGATAACTATTTTGGTCTACTTTATCATTTGGACTTTCCCCTAGAGGCTAGCTCTAAGTAATAACAGATTGAGCAGATTCTTTTTATTACTTGTAGAAAAATGTGGAAATTGTATCAGATAAAAACACTACTCTTTCTGTATCTAAAGAATTTGTACTGGGATTTACAGTGTGCCAAAAATGATTTGATACCATTCATATTTGATAGCTTGTTAGCTTGAGTGTGAAAGGAAAACTGCATCTGCCTGTTGCCAAAGTCCATTCCCTTTGAACCATGCTTAGATAAAACTCACAGTCGAAGAAATTTACATAATGAAAAAAAAAAATCACGATTGTCTTGCTCTATGTCTGTTGTCTTGTTCTATGAAGAATGGTTTTTTGTGCTTTTCATAGTTTGTACTATGCTTAAAACAGTGAAGTGGATATTAGATTTCCGTCTGAATATCAAGCTCTTCCTGTTTTAAAATTAATTTTGTAGTTATAAGTTAATATTCAATATACTTGATCAATACTAGCATGGGATGCCACCCATGGTGCCTGAACACTGTATGGCCCAAAATCACAGGAAAGTCAACCCTCTCCAAATGGAAAAAAACCCTAACAGCACAATCTGTCTGTGGGGGACCCTTTCAGTAAGCACTGAAGATCATGAAAGCTTGGGATGATTTGTTTATCTTCTTGATTAACAAATTCAGGACCTTCATTACTGTGCAATGCATGTGCCACTTTATGACTGCTATTTCTCCATCTCAAATCTGTCTGCACTCAGATTGCACCTGCCTGACCCAAACTTTGATGACTAACACCATGAAAGATCAGCCCATATCTCTGAAGTGCTTCAGAGTGAAATAACACAGACCACCACAGTGTTAGTAGTTCTAAATGAAAGAGTCTAGAAAGAACAAGTGATCAAGAAGTCACATAAAATAAGAAAATTATATTCCAGGATTCAACATTTGAGATCCCATATGATAAACAGTGAATGATTATGAACTGATATCAAAGTATCCTATTTTGTGAAATCAGCTTTATCCATTGTGAGTTAAATGTATTTTGATTCTACTGGGTTTTGTGTTTCAGTCTATGAATAAAAGAGACCCATGTGTTGATACTGAATTCGGATTTGCTTGAGGTCTCTTAACTGTGATCAACATAGGTCATAATATCATTGTTATAAGTTAAAAAATGAAATTTTTTGAAAATTAACTGAAAAGTTAAATCATTAGGTAGACTAAAATGGTATAGTTTCTTACCAAAATTCTCTGAGTAGTGTATTTTTAATATTTATTTCACATATGAACTTAAAAATATCTATCCCATTTCTTTATTAATTATGATTTGAATATTTCTTAAAGATCCTTACAGTTATTCACGCTAATGTGCAGACAGGGTGGGACAACAATGGGAAATGTACAACCACTTCTTCAGTCTTATCCCACCTTGTCTATCAGTTTTGTCTCAACTCACCAGCACAGTAACAGCAATAATTGTTGGACATCTCACACTTTCATCTTTTATACAATGGTGCTTCTTACATAGAAGTGGAGATTAAAGCAAAGGCTGAACCTACTTTTAGAAAAGTGCTAATGGTACCATTTTCTCCCCAAAATATATGTTTGCCATTCTCACTCATAAACGGAAAGAACAAAAGCATTCCTATAAGAGATGGTAAAGGAAAAGAAATGTATGCATTTTCAACTGATTTCCTTTGCTCTTTGTCTTCATGACTTTATACATAGGGGTTGAAGCCCAGTGTCCTAGATCTTGACAATGGCATTGGGTTTTTAGACATGGGCTGGGGAGATGAATTTATTACTTCTTCCTTTATATGTTTCTTTCTGGGAGGAGAGACCTTCTGACATTTATTGTTGATAAATGATGAAGGCACATTTGGTCTTTCCGGAGGGAACTACCCTGTCATTATAGGTCAGGTCTTCTACACTTTGCTCCCGATGTGGAGTCCTCTTTAGAATCCCCACTTACAGAGAGTTACTTCCCTGAAAGATATCTCATTGCTTTTTCTCCAAAAACATAGAAACCAGGGCAGACAGCTTTTGTTTTTCAGCAAGTCTTTTTGCAAGAAAATTAAGAAAGTTACAATGGGGCCTTAACTAGTTGTTAAGTTTATGTTTTAAAAACACCTTAAAATCAATTCCAGCTAACATAAACAAGTTATTTTCCCTAGACCTACCTTGCATTTGGGTTATTTTCCTCATAAATGAGAAATACCTTATTAGTTATCTGTGGTAATATTTTATGCGTTCAGTCAGAAACATTTACTCCATTCCCTGGAGTACCAATAGGGCTTAGTCATATTAAACTTGATATTATTTTTATATGTTTCATCAAGTAGTGCCTCTAGACTATGTGGTTTGGCCTCTTCTCCACTTCTACATTTTCTTCCAAAATGTTGTCAATAAAGATGGCTACAGACAGCAGCAAAATTATACTAAAGAGAGCCATAATACAATACAGAGCTTCTTACCTTTAAATAATTCAGGTACTGCTGACTGTGAAAAAAATTCATAGCCATCTGTCAGCAAGTATATTTAATTTAGTTAAACATGGCAATCCCTTCCTACTAGACAGCTGGCCACATAAACCATGCCACCACACCTTGGAAAATCTCAGCAGAAAGACCAGTAAGTGAATGAACATGGAGTTTTATCCCTATCCAGAACCAAACAACAATACATAGTTTTCAATTTTTATGTGAATATATTTACATTTATGTACTTAATATATATGTATACTAAACAAAAAATACTTTTTCATATTTTGGAACATATACGTCATGGGAGATATAATTTAATAATAATGACCCAGTTTCTTCTTGTATCACTATCTCAAACTGCACACTTCACACATAGCTAGATCAATAAAAATCTAAAAACTCTATATCCCTCCAAAATTACCTGTACTTTTGCATTTTCCATTCAAAATCAAGTTTTTTGAATAGTACTGTGGGACCTTCACAAACCTGTTGGTGGACTTGCAGACACAGTATTACCACATCCAGTTTATGCTTTCTTTTGACAGTTTAACTTAGCAGGTAGAGGATGACCCTAGGTCTGCGTTTACAAAGAGGTGAGCAAAACTGTTACAACCTATGTAAGTTGAACTGAATGGATACGACACAAATATTGACTAAAATAAACACTTATTTATCCTAACAACGTTTCAAGATATCTTTTAAATTTACACCAAGTTTGTTTTCACCCTTGTGCCTTGAAATCTCAGGTCTGCAGAAGCAGAGCAATCTGTACCCAGTGGGTGAAGCAGGGTACTTTCCTGAATGCATAAAATGTACTGAATGCATAAAATGCACTTAGAGCATAGAAAATCTGTTGTTACTGGTAGTTGAGGAGAAGAGAGACTCCTGTCACTACTGTAAACCACCACGATCACCTGAGGAACCTCTTCTCTTTAACAATATCAACTTCATATTTGTACTATGGGATTTGGTAAGTACCCATGCTTAACATGAAAAAATGCCCTTCTTCTAGCAGCTAAAAGCACTGAAGTTCATAGAATCTTAGAATCACAGAATGGTTTGTGTTGGAAAGGACCTTAGAGATTATGTAGTTCCAAGCCCCCTGCCACAGGCAGGGACACCTTCCACTAGACCAGGTTGATAAATGCCCCGTCCAACCTGACCTTGAACACTTCCAGAAGCACTTCCAGGGATGGGGCAAAGTTTTTGCAGCAGACTAAAAGCTCTTGTTGTTAAATCAACCTCTGTTTTCACAGGTAGCCTGATGAATTTCATTACCCATACCACTTGCTTTGGAGTAATCTGTTAAATATTCAAAGACAATGGTGTAAATTTTAACTAGCCAATTCTTTATCAGGTGCAGTTAAAGGAAGACATAGACAGATCAGCCTGACAGGCTCTTACATGAAAGTATCAAAGGAGGGAGGAAAAGAGCACATTGAAATGGGATTTCTTATTTTCTTTGACTTCTCAAGGTATTGTCAATAAGCATCTACGTTGTCCTTGGCATTTACAAGAAAATAGACTCTGAACTGAACAGCAACATAAAATAAAAGCATGGTAGGATAATTTTCATTAGGAGGTATTTTAAGGTGAAAAAACTTTAAGTTGGTAAGGCTGACAGGTAACAGATTATTTCATGTATGTGAGTGAATGCACATGTGGATGAAAGAGAAGTGGCATGACCCCAGTCTGCCAATTGATAAGGGACAAGAACCACCAACCATGGGGTTGGTCACACATTCTGCTTCTGCACAGGGACTATTTAGATTGGGAAATCAGGAGATTGAATTCTGGAAAGAAGAGCAGGTGTGAAAAAGAAGAGTTCCCAAAAAGAGGGAACAGTTTTGGAAAAATGAAGGTGCATAACCTGCAGATCCTGGAGATCAGATTTTTGATGGAAATCAGTGTCATTCGGCACCCAGGACCTTGCCCAGTAACAGCCAGAACTGGTGACTGAAAAGTGGCACAGCAAGAACTGGTATGACTTTCTGCCCATCCTTCCTGGGCTGACCTTCACTCTTCCCTGTGGGGAAGGAAATTCAAGACTTAGGAATAAAGCCCAGAGTAAAGTGAGGGAATGAGTGTGGGATGAACAAGAAGGGTAAGAGATCTAGTTCTGGTGGTTAAATAAACATCAGCATGCAGGCCTACTAGGGTTTGTAGTTTTACTTTGTTTCACTTGCAACAGAAGAAAAATGATTTCTATAACTTATTCTGTAAATGGCTTTTTATTATCCCAAGACAGTGCAATTTTTGGTGTACAGTGGAAAAAATCAATTGCAGATAAAACTTGTTAGACAATGTGATGCTTTGAGACTGACCTCACTCCTAAATGGCAAATTAATTAAATTAACAGGAAAAGACCTTGAAATAAAAGTGCAGAAGGTCTAAAAAAGAAGCTTGCACTGAGCTACTTTTAAAAAAATTTTGTTACACACCCTTTATTTAACGGAAAATTGTTTTGTCTGGCTGTGCTTCAACTGCTTTGGGGAATATGATGGATTTCTCAGCAGAAAAAAAGTCAAGTGCTTCATCATAAAGTCACTTGGTAGCAACCAGAGTTTGCATTGCTTCTGGGGCAATCCCAGGATCCCCCACGATCCAGAACAGGTCTCTGAGCAGGGTATATACTGCCTGCATATAGCCACCTAACTCGAGCCATCTCTAAGAGACACCTGTTCCCATCATTTGCTGTGTAGGTAATTGTGGAGGTGCCCATGGGGGGGATGGGCCTTGAGAGTGGAAGCATGGCCGGATTACACGAGGTTTCCAAGCTCCCTGATGCTGTTGTGTCTAAATCCCGTTCCTCATTGGTCTTTTCAAATATAACTCTGCCCAGTGAATCCTGTACTTAAGTGGGTGTTCACGTGATTCTGGGCAGTTGTTGTAGTCAGTCTGTGCCAGGCCCAGCCATAAGGCTGTGAGAAAATAAAGAGCATCCATGAACAGCTATCAAGATTATTGTTCCTGATTCTTTCCATGGGCCAAAGCTGCTCTTCAGGGAAGGTTGCAGGCTAACCCCACTGCAACATCTAATTAATAACACCAAAGTTAGATACCTAATTAGCCTGACACGGATAGCTTGGAAAACTCTGTGCTTCCCTCCTGCCCCTTAGAAACAGTGAGATATGGCTCACCTTTCCTCACAGACACTGCTGTGCACTGTGACCGAGGTCCAAATCACAGGTACACCAGCAGAACAAGGAAGGGAGCTTCCCTTCTCCAGTCTGACTCCCACTTCAAGAACTAACCACATCCACAGAAAGAGGATATGAAAGGATTTATTTACCCATCTTGGCCCATCCGTGCTGATTTTTGAGCTTGTGTAGGAGATTTATACATCACAATTGCTTCCAACACTGTCAAGGCCACAGAAAAGCAGGAACTTGAGATAAGCAAAGAAGAGAGGAATTGGCAACAGAAAGGTGCTAATTCCAGACCAAGTGGAGATGAGATTTGGTTAGCACATCCTAGTTAATGCATCCTGACAAAAATTCCCACCGTGGCAAACTGTGAGAAATGAACAAACTGCTATTACACATGCCACTCCAAGTTACGGGAACATCTGTGACCACCCTTGGATACCCTGAACTTGGATGGTATATAGGTGGTACCTCCAGAAGGATGACTCTGAGACCCCTACCACCAAGAGCAGTAGGACAAGTGGGATGCCATCTGCATCTTACAGGTGGTGAAATCTTTCTACTTAATCTGTATCTCCCCATCTCTCCCCTGCCCTCCTTTATTTCCTATTTCTTTCTATCTCTCTCTACCTTACATTTACTGTTAAATAAAATCTGTACTATTGACTTCAGCATGTGGTCTCCTTTACGCCTTAAATCAGGCAGAGACACCTCTCAATAATCGGATCATAACAGCTTGGGGCATCAGCAGCATGCCCCATATAAATATTTTGGCTAGAGAAATATACCAAGTGGATACACTTTGTAACTTTACACCTCCTAACACATGCAGGATGTAAAATTAGGATCTGTAACTGCAACTGCTATATGATCAAACCCAGCAAAATCAAATATGGAAAAAGCCGTGTATTATCTCACCATTTACCTCTCAGAAGAGGAGAGAACATGAACTGAATTACTTTCTGAGGATACAAAATCTTGATTATCAAGTTTTACTGAGGATAACTCTTTATGCAGTTAAAATAATGTGAATTCTTTCATGGATAAGTAGAAAAATAATGGTTCCTTTGTTAAATTATTTTGATCATGCTTTTTGTTCAATTAATTCCCTGTGTCTCACAAGCATAAGAAAGCAATTGCTACACATGAGTCATAGCCTGAGATGCAAAAATTGCTGTGTCCTTCTGTCAGCTATCCAGGTAGCTCAGGGCAGTCTTACACACATCAACAAACAGCTATAAATGTACTTGCCTGCCCACACTCTGAAAACTAGGCCACAGACTTTTGGAGCCAAGAAAGGTGATTATCATTTAGAAATACTGCTTTTAGAGTATAGAGAACAGAGGAGGTCCAGTGCTTTGTGGAAATTGCACTCGGATAAGAGTATCACATCCAAAAATCCTAGGTAGCTCTTTGGAGCTTGCTGAATATCCTCTCAACACCTGGATGGGCAGGTATGAACATGAGTGTTTGCTGGGGACATTGCTGAAGCCCTTCCTGCAGGAACAGCTTGGGTGAGAAAACCAGCCAATGCTCACAGAGAGCCTGGTGATCCCTGAGGTGACTATACGGAATAGGAAAGGGCTGGAAGTTTCTCAAAGTCCTGTTTAAGCATCACAGCAATAAAACATTTAAAATGGGGGAGAAGATAAAAAGGTACTTATATTTAGCTTGCGAGTGTATCTGAGACCATATCTTCCTTGTTGTGCTACTGCGACGTCCTCACTCAAGCAGGGTGGTTTGGTTTGGTTTAACACACGCCGTGTGTACCTTTTCCAGGTAAGCCCACTTCATCTTTTTTCTAAATTAGCAAGGATAAGCCTGTAGGGCATACACAGAAAATCAGTGTGCAACAAAAATGTGTGTACAACCTTCAGTGTAAGACAGAAAATATTTTTCACCAATATCAGAATTCTAGATAAACCCCCATGTTTTTCCTTAGAGTTTCCTTAGAAGCAGAGGAAATTGTCAAAATATTGATTAAACAAACCTCAACATACCCACCACATTTTAGTGCTTTTTAAGTAGCAGTTCCTGGCAGCCTTTTATCTTAAGCTCTTTCAGCTCTCAGTATGAAAAGCAAGTCATAGACTTGGAGCATAAATTTCTGTGTGTATACAAGTTCTTTGTATAAAATGCAGGTAAGTATTGTTGCAGCTGTATGCCTACACTTGTTTAAAAAATACCTTTAAACTGCTTTAGCATTCACTAGTCAACTGATATATTAATGTAAGTATACATGAGACTGTGTGTATACTTTTTAAAAAGATTACTTATAATGTTGGTACTGAAATAGACATAGAAAAACTGTGTTAGAGACGAGACACTAAATTGAGAGCCTTAAACGTGTTTTTCATTTAGCATTAGAGATGGAAAAATTAATATTCTCAAAGTTATTACAGGCATATTTTATGACAGATATGAATAAATTACCTCTGTAGCATTGCCTACCAAGTAGTAAAACCAAAACAAAATCCTCTCTTCCTTTTTGATTAACCTAAGCAACAAGAAAAGCATTTTTGCAGCTGCACTGATCTGGAACAGAGCTTGCCTGAGCTGGGGCTTTAATAAATTTAAATTTTGAAACTCAATGCTTAATTTTTGGTAAAAAAAAAAGAAGTATTTTCAGAATGACATCACTTTCCAAAAGCTTGATATCTAAGTCATGCCTATCTCTGCTGTGGCTTTTGGAACAATGACTAGTCTTGGGAAACATCAGAGGAGGGAGGTAGATCACACATTTTGTCAAATTTTTGAAGCAATTAATGGAATTTTCATATCACTGGACATTGCTGTTACTTTAAGTTGTAAACCAAAAAGTACATCAGTGTGGTGGAAAACTTCCCTACAGGACAAGAAGAAAGAGGATGCCTACTAAGCAAAGTATTTAGTACTTTCAAAGACATTGTGAGGAATGGGTATCAGACTGAAAGGACCTCAGGTCTTACTCCTCCAGAACAGCACTGTCAATGGTTTCTCATCATGCTAGGTTAGAAGTACATGATTCTCTTACTCCTAATGCTGGACTTATTATACAGCCAGGCAGGTCTATCTTTAAAAAAAAAAACAACCAAAAACTACCAAACAGACAGGAAACTAAAAAAAAAAAGTAGCAGTGCTCCTTCTCACTGCAAGGTGTGTAGCTCTGAGCCAAATCAAGGTGCAGCTCAAGCAATCTATTTTTCAGTAAAAATCCCCATGCACAGCTCTATGGGTTTCTATAGAAAGAAAAAAAATCAATTCTTGACGCTAGCCCAAGATTCTACTGAATAACTGGTGACAGGAACTCTAACCTGAGACATTGTTATTAAGAAAATGTGGCTATTGCTTTCACAGGTTGCAGATCCCCTGAGAGGAGAAGTTAGATAAAGGGCAGAAAGGTAAAAAAATAAAAAAAGAAACAGCAGGCTTTTAGAATTTCCACTTAGGATTTAGAAGATTGGTATAAATTTACGAAATTGTGCTCGTGATGTTGGGCCTGACATCAGCTGAGGACTGAAGATGTGAAAAGGAGAAATGTTCTTCCTGTATTGTGCATTGCTGAAATAATATTCCCACTGTGTCTATCTGGTTTTGTGACAATATAATGTCCATGTCCTGATGCTGCAGCATAAAAATTGAATGACTTTTTAACTACAAAATTATTGGACTTTCATCTCACAGAGATGAAATTAATACATCCTCATTAATACTAAATAGGTTAATTATGATAAAAATATTACCATAAATAATATAGGGATTAATAATTTACCACCTATAAAAGTATTGCCATTTTTCATAAAATCCTATGTATAAAGCTTACCTAATCACCATTGGGATTGCCCAGAACATTCAACGCATAGTAGCCCAAGGTTTGCACTGGCCTTGTTTTGCACACTGAAAGCTTCTGTTATACTAATTCAGGCTCTAAGGATGTGACCAGCTTTGCCTGTCATAGCCCTGCACCTGGGAATTACACAAGCATTGAGGACTTCCCACTTTAGGAACTGACTCTCTAGTAAATTCCTTGTCTTTAAGTAAATGCTACAGCTCCAAGTCATAGGTTTCCTCCAGAATATAGGTTTCAATCCTGAATCTAGTCCAAGTCTAATGGTATGAGTCACTATGCACAAGAAAAGATTTTTTTACATAAACATCAGATATTGTCTGACATTGACATCTCACTGCTTATTGGGAAACGCCAAAGGAATTCAGTTATTGATTTGGATGCCTGGGTGAAATTTTCCATCCATTTATTCCTCATCTTGTCATTGCCTGTGAAAAAATGGCAATTAATTTTTCTTCCAGCCATCATCTGCCTTCACTATTTGGAACATAAGCTGAAAGCTGAGAAGGTAATGGGGAGGGATCTAGATGTGTCCTGTTCTCATACTCTTCCCTAAGCATCTTCTTCTGTCTGCTATTACAGGGTGTGGCGACGTCCCGCGACCGACTGCCCCCACGGGCGACGTCCCTGGCTAGCTCAACTGCGGGACACGCCGTAGGATACGTAGCCCACCCTTGCCCGATGGGGTCGAGGGGCGCAGGCAGGCTTGGAGCGAAATGCTCCCGGCAAAGGCGGTCAGAGAAGGCAGCGAGGCTCGAAGGCAAAGAGGCAAGGGAGGAGCCAGCCAGGCCAGTAAGTCCAGAGAGTCCTTTATTTCCCCAAACAGGGTTTGGCCCGACTCCGCTCCCAAATCACATGTTACAGACCCTCTTCAAGTGGGAAAGATACAAGGGGCGGAGAGAGGATACAACCAATCGGGGACAGTACAGGGAGGAGTTTAGGGAGGGAATACATTTACATACAACCAATGAGGGTAAATAACAGAAAATGACACTAGGGAGGGCCAATGGGATGCTGTAGAATACAGAAGTCTCTGGAAGGAGGGGAAGGGTTCCATGGGGATTGACATAGGCTAAAGGAGGGGTTGGAGTGATGGACAGGGAAGGTGCTGGAATAAAGGGAGGGACCGGGGTGATGGATAGGGAGGTAAGGGAGGGGAGTAACTTTAAAAGGGAGATCAGGGGAGGAGTTTGGGCNGCGCCCCGTGGGGGGAGGGAGGCGGGGGGGGGCTAAACCATCTCAAAAGTAACAATAAAAGTAAGGGAAATAACAAAATACACACCACAACAACAGGGTGCAGGATTCTGTATACCTTTGGTCTACCTAGCTTGACTTTAAACTGAAAAGGGATAGGTATAGATTAGATATCAGGAATTGATTTCTTACTCTGAAGGTGGTGAGGCACTGGAACAGGTTGCCCAGAGAAGTTGTGGATGCTCTGTTCCTGACAGTGTTCAAGGTTGGATGGGGCTTTGAGCAACCTGGTGTTGTGGAAGCTGTCCCTGTCCAATTCAGAGGACAATCTTTAAGATCACTTCCAACTCAAAAAATTCTATGGTTCTATGATTCTAGTACAAAGATGAATGGCTGAAAAACATAAATTAAATATTGCCTTTACATGTGAGGAAAGAACAAAAAGGACTTGAAAAATGAGGATCTGGGACCTTGTGCTACCTGGAATAAAAGGAAAACAAACCTGACAAATCAGAATTGAATTTTCCTCCCATTTGTGCACGACATAGAGCTATTAGTTATAACAACATAGTTTTCCAGAAGTACATTCACACAAAACCAGCAGGACTGGAGCTTGAGATAACGCACAAAATCCATCAGCAATTTGTAAGAGCTGAACCATGCTGACAGACTAATTCCTCTAAACAACAGTTCTGGGCTGAGCTGTGCAGCACTCTCCACAGCACTTCACCATGCAGCACTGGCAGGCCTGGCACCACGTGCCACGAGCACCTCTAGAAATGCCAGTAAATACCACCCTTTCTTCTACTGCTGCTGACAGAAGTGCCTAAAGAGCTCAGGTGGGAACAGCTCCTGTGTGTATTACAGAGGCATACACCGACATTTAACATGCCAAAGGGCAAGGGAGGCGATGACTACCTCTCTCTCTCCCTCTCTCCGGAGGGAATAATGCTCTCCACATTGTGGCTTTACCCCCACTGCAGGGAACAGCTAAGGCTGGAGACAGGTGTCCTGCGCTTCCTGCAGTTGGGACAGCATGCTGCCCTCCCTGCTCTACAGCGTGCTGGAGCAGGAAATAACAAGGCTGTGGGGCCAAAGAGTCAAAAATCCTTTTCATGCTTTTGACAGAAACTCAGCATAATTTTCTGACAAAAAATAACATGCACTCTAGCCAGCTGAAATATACTGGTAATATCTCTGTAGGTCTATGTTACAGAAATAGCATAAATTTCCTGTAGACATCTGACAAGGATTTTAGCTGAAGTGTACCAATTCTCGGTAATGACTCTGAACGAAGATGCCTGGATCTCAGAAACTGGGGAAATGGACATAGTAGCCAACAGTTTCAAAATCAAAGCACACTTCGTGTGCCTTGCTATCAGACAGTCAAGCTGTGACAAAAGATTTTGATTTTGTGATGTGCTGAGCATGTCTGAAAATCAAGCTCCTCCATGGTACTTCAAGCTGGGCAGTAAGAATTAGAGGGCCCTAAAGTCAACCTAACCACAGTTCATGTCAAAATTTCACCTTTTTAACCTAGCTCCTACCTAATTCATACAACTACCACTTGCAGTACACACGCTGAGACAAGAAAAAGGAATTTAAAATACAGCAGGATAATCTTTCTGCTTGGCTTTATTAACCTCATAAAGTAAGACTAATTTTTTACTATTCTCATATAAAAGTCCAAAGGCTTTCTCTTACAAAGAGAACTGGCTTTTCAAATCACAGATTATACTCCAATTAATATGGAATTACTATGTCTGATAAAATATATGATGTGCAGTATGTAATAAAAGAGGCTTATTTAAAGGATAAGAGCAATATCATGCAATACGTCACAGAATTTTTCATTATTCTAAATGAGTTGTTTTAGCTATTCCTTCAATAGTTAAAGTAAATCTTCAGAGACAGGCAAAAAGAATGTGACTTCAGTTACACTGTTCTTGTTTGTGCAGGCACATTAATTCATTATTGCTGAACTGTTGGTGACCACTGAATTTGTAACACTACGTATTTGCTTTCAATAAAGGAAAATTGGAACATTTTGTTTAAGTGTCCTATATGTCCAAACAGTTATTCAAATGCAATGACAAGATGTAGGCTCTGGATACAGAGTCTAAGACAGGAACAATGTTTTAGATGTAAAAAACTTATAAAATTTTATGTAACCTCGATATCACTGTAGCTAAATCCTCAGTGAATGAGGCATCCACAGTGTAAGACAAAGAGTAAAATAAAGATCTCTTTTTTGAGTGCATGACAGAAAAAGAAAAAAGGAACAAAGAAAAAAAGTGCTCGCCTGCTTTACAAAGAGATATCCAAACCTTTAATAATATTTTTATCAAATCTTTGAGCTTTTGTCCCAAAATCTTAGATGTAGCTGTGTTTTGTGCAGCTGGGCTACAAAGAAGAAACAGAAGGTAGAGTTTGGGAGCAGATATATTACATGTTCCTTCTACTACATGCAACATGGGATTTGGAAGCAAATGTTTCTAACACCACCAACAGAAAAAAGGGCTATATTGAATGAAAAAGGCAGGTTACATTACATTTTGAAATCTTGATTTTTTTTTCAGAAAAATTTCCTGTTAATTTCAAATTGCCTGTTTTGAATATTAGTAATATGAACTTGGAGGGCCAAGAAGGTTTTTCATTCAGGTTTTTTTGATCTCTTAATTTTTTTAAGACCTCTAAATAAATTAATTCCTCACAACATATCATGAATAACTTTTCAACTTAATGGTATGTTCATTTCATTATTTATTTTAGTTACAGCTGTATTTTAACTGTGGTTTTTTGGTTTCTTTTGCTTCTCTTTCCCTGTCTTCTGAATAAGACTTTACTTTTATCTCTTAAACATTCATCCAGATTAGGAAAACAACTTACCAGATTTACTCTATTTGCTATTGAAAATATTTATTTCACTTTTCATTTCAGGGTACACAGAAAAAGTGGGAAATAAACCTCTTACAAAAGAGACATTTCTTTACATTTTCTAACTAAATACTAAAACAATGTACTATAAGAAGAGTATCTGTGCTTAGTCCAGAATTTTTTAGCCATTTTCTCACCATTTCATAACTTGCGGCTGAGGAAGACACTGCCTCATACATGGCAGAGCAAATGAACTGTAATTCTTGTCTAGCAGCTCAAGGATATCTATTTCAACTATAGAGAATGCAGACTACATTCTGAAGTCCTCAGAATTCAGAGTATAGCGATGGAAATACAAGTAGCAGGCAGGCGTCCACTGCGCAGGTTTTGGAGGACAGGGTCATGAGCATAAACAGACATTATGTTTACCCTGTGCACAACTGCTGAAGTAGAAAGGGGACTTTTTTCTATGGACTGTATTGGCTTTGTGTGGCAAGGTTTTGCTAACAGGAGCCCTGGAGCCAAAGTTCTCCTGCATTGGTTGGTGCAGGGCATGGGCAGGCAGCTGTGTCCCTGCAGCCCATGGAGGTCCACAGGGGAGCAGAGATCCTCCTACAGCCCCTGGAGAACCAGAGTAGATGCATGCCCAAAGGAGGCTGTGATCCTGTGGGAAGCCCATGCTGGAGCAGATTCCTGGAAGGACCTGTGGACCCATGGAGAGAGGAGCTCAATATGGAGCAAGTTTTCTGGCAGGGCTTGTGACCCTGCGGGAGACTCATGCTGGAGCAGCCTGTTCCTGAAGGACTGCACCCCATGGAAGGGACCCACGCTGGAGCAGTTTGTTGAGATTTACGTTCACGGTTTCATTTAGGTTCTGTATTTTGAGAACTGTTTTGTTTCAGTAATATCTTTACGTCCTAATAAACCAACCTTTAATAATTAGAAGCATTTTGGTGGGGTTGGTTGGCTCACTTTAGAAAGCATTAGTTTCACCTCAGATCAAGAGCTGAAAGGAGCTCGCCCCTTTAAACAAACGGCCTCAGTCCACCTCCAGGGACACAGATATATACTAAAGAGGGGCTTGTAGTTGTTCCAGAACAAAGGTAAAATTCAATATTGCCTAGGCAACAAAACATCTGAGCAGAGGTAAATTATAGAAAAAGCTGGCCAGCAGGGAATGAGTCTGGTGACCATGTCAGAGAAAGAAGCGAGACCTTCCCTGTAATAGAAACAGAACAGAATATTCCAGAATTGAGCAAACATTTAAGAAACAAACCCCTGTTCATTTTAGCTAGAGATAAAAAGGTATAAAATTACTTCACCATGTTGTTTTACAGCTTGGTCTATAGTGCTGTGAGGCTACTTTTGAAGGACAATCGTCCCCCCGTTTGTTTTCAACTCACAGTCCTTTCAGGATACCCACCACTGCTATGCACAGCTCCTAATAAAGAGGGAGAGGTGTGCAGAAATAGAATAATCTATTTTTTTCTTTTTAAACTGTGTTCCTGATTAAATCAATGCCAAAGTTCACACTGACTTTAATTAGGTGAAGAAATCAGTACTTTAAGACCAAATTCAAAGTCACTAAGCTCTAGGGAAGGCTTACATTTAGGAAGGCTGGCTTTGCCAGTATTGATTTAGACCATGGCTGAGAATAAGGTTCTGTTGCCCTGGTTTTTGCTAAGCCTTCTGTTTTTAACCTTGGAGTCAGATTCTTTCACACAGTTTCATGTAAATAATAGCCAATGTTTACTTAACGGTATTTTCTGTTTTTCATTCCCTTTGTGATAAGAGAACTTTGATGAGCATCTTTCTTCTCCAGTGGGATTGAGAAGGAAGTGACATGTCCTCCAATCCCTTGTGGAGTTGGGAATTGAATAAGAATGTGAGATATGTCAATAATAAAGGCTTTCCCCTCCTTTCTGCTGAACCTGGCAGGTGTGAGAGCGTCTTATTGTGTCTTCCCAGACACAAGTTCCTTCCTGTAACACACTTTTATAATATTAAGAGGGGTTAAATTAACACTACTTTCAACTTCTGAATATTTTCTAACTTCGTACCTTTCAAATGAGTACAGAAAGAGCAGTTTTAAAACAACAACAACAAAGCATCTCATTATTGAGTAAAAAAGGAGTTTCTATGACTAAGAAATGAAAAGATTTCATACATCAACTCCCTTGCACATATAATGAGACCGGAGAAAATAAAAAGACAAAATTTATTTTATCTTGGCATTGAAGCTAAAGAACTATTTGAATAGAGGAACGATGACATATTTAGTGTCACATCTGTTTATCTGCATGTGGTAATCTAAGGGGCCTGTCAGTGCTGTGTGTCAAGACTTTATACGTGTTTGCTCATGGGCATGTGGGCAAGACCTGTGCATATATACAATAGAAAAGATAACAGGAACAAAAAGAGAGAATCTAAGGGCTTCAGATACGTAACATGGATAATGTGATTGACAAAGAATAAGACAAACAAAGGATAGAGAAATCAAATTGACATCGTTTTTCTATTTACCACGTTCAAAAAGAACCCATTTTCATGTGAGAATGAGATTAGAAATGGAGACAGATAAAAAACCAGCCTGTCAGTTAATGGCATAGCTAGGTAAGTTAAGACCTTATGAATCTTAATAAGTGTGTTGGCCCTGTACAAATTAAGATAGTGACAAACTTTCTGAAAGGAAATAAGATGACATTTTTCATACTGATTATATTGCTTAGAATTAGCTATATGCCAATCTTCCCCTTCCTCACCACACTCCCCCCTTCCCCAGAGCCCCACTCAAAACAAACTGAAATCTGGAATTATTCTGCATATATAGAATATTTGTTATTAGCAGGTAGTCACAGATTACAGATGATTCTTTTGTCCTTTATGTCCACTGATGGTACTTCTTGTTTGGCTAGAGACACCATTTTGAGGTGGTCTACAATGAGGCAGCTGAAGGCCTGTTAGTCACACTGAATTCTTCAGCTGGATTCTTTGCAATAGTAGTATGGAAGAAAAATTGGTGCTGTGTCAGCTCACTAAATGTAAATCATACTGAAAGAAGGCAAAAGTTGCTATAATGCAGCCCTCGGGAATAGAGAAGGTCAGAGATGAAGCGAAACGAAATTCTAATAAGTATGTGATGAGCAAAGTTTTGAATCTTATGCAATCTAAATCTGGCCTCCCCTATAAGTAACTCCTTCTGTCTTGTGTCGTTCTTAGAGAATCCATCTGGCCTGACTTTGCAGCCAGCAAGGACATTTACTTATTGAGAAGCCTCTTTTTTTGCCCATTTCTCACTTTTCTGAGAGAGGGCTTAGGCTTGGGAAAGGTGAAGAAGAAGGGGTTGATGGACAAGAGCAAAATCATGAAGGTTTGCCTTTTTTTTTTTTTTTCCTTTTATTGGGCAGATGGTATCTTTGTGAAAGAATTTCCCTGTTACTTTTTGACCCAGTGACAGAAAACTAAATGGATTCCTTAGCCACTTCCAATCCTACACATCCCCTATACAGCAAAACAACCAAGTGTCAAAATCTGGATACTAAACTCAGCTCAAATCTTGTTAATTCTGTGTAGGAGTTTCTACTGAGCCAGAACTCTCTGTATCGGCCTGAATGTGATGTAACTAAATAAGTATTAAAAACTAGATGCAATAAATATTCCTAAAAAGCAATTGTTTAAATATCTACTTTATTGTTTATGGATGTTATGGCTTTCTTAAGGTCTTGACCTCATTAGGAAACCTCTTTTCAAGGAGATTCACGTGGATAAAGGATATTGAATGAAGTGATTGTAAATACATTATTCATTTCTAGTCATTACTGATGACCTTATGTGTAGTTTGTGAGTGACAGAGCATAGCACAGCTGTGAATGATTGTTGTGAGGTCATCAATCAAGGGCAGAAATTAATTCTGCATCTACAAGTGCTTCATTGCAAATCTTGAGTAGTAATACCATGTTCTTTCAATATTTATGATTTTTGTAATTCAGTATTTTTTAAAATTTAAGTATACTGCCTTGAGCAATGGAAGACAAAAATATATCAACAGGTTTTCATCTAAAAATGTCCTTTTTTACCCGGAACCGTGAGACATCAGAGTATTGTTGGGCTTTTCTGGGAAGGGACAGATTATGCCTATAGCAAGTTGTATTTATGTTAATACGAGCTGTGTCATTGAATTTTCAATAAGGACAGTATCTCTGAATTTAGAGTAATCCATGTATTTGGAAGCAGCTTTTTAAAATTAGTTTATGAAAAGATGATTTTATTTTTAATTTCCATAGGAAACACTACTAAAGAATGATTATAGAATTTGATAATTTTAGTATAGTAACATACAACATAATAGACTAACTTAAATACTTTCACAGTGCACCATGGCAGTAAATTAACTCCCTATTAAGAAGTATGTGTGTATCTCTTGTGTATTAAGAAAAACTGCTCTGGTATTAATCATGAATTCATAAGGGAAGAAACACTTTTGCCCTTAAAAACCACCTCAACCACAGATGAGAATTTTTCTGTATTTACTCAGAGAAGTTATTAAAAAAAAAAAAAAAAAAAAAAAAGCTCAACTGATTGTATAAATAGGTAGATAGACAGGCAGATAAATAGAAAGAAACATTCAAAATTAATGCAGTTAATTATCGCTATGGAAGCAAGTTGAATCCCCTGCAAATAGAAAGACTTTTAAAACTTAATTTAGATTACCTAAAATCAGACATACTGCTAAGCATGCAGAATTAGACTGTTTCAATCAAGTTTCACAAATACGAATATTCTAGATAAGAATTAATGTATCTTATGGCAATACATTGAAGCCTACTTCTGACTAAAAATGTTTATGGAGCATCCAATACAAATCTACTTATCAAGTAAAAGTATTTTCAATATGTTTTACTGAGAGTCTTCCTAAAGACAAGCTTCCAACTAAACTGTATTTTGATCAAGTTTTCCTTAAAATGCAATTGATGTTCTCTATAATCTAGCCTCATCTGCATAGTATGTAAGAAGGCTTTAATGTCCAGCCTGTTGATAGTCTGGCTTCCAGACTGAGGCATTGCACAGAGCTTTCTTCTGAAGGTGTTCCTCTAATGCCCTTGTGGAACTCATACACGTCTCAGGTTATTTTTCAACTGAAGCTACAGATTTAAGTGGGTCATAATATCCTGTGTCAAGCAAAATTCAGATCCTCTGAGGCTTTATGAGGAAACTTGCAATTGAGAACAGCTTAACAAAAGACATTTCAAAAGAAGCCAAATAATGTAGAGACAGGAAAGCATTTCACTTTCATACTGGTAGCTGTGCAAAGAAGGGACTATCTGAAATGAGAGCTTGCTTGGAGACAAACGTTCCAAAAATTCTAGCTAGAGACAATACTCAGCCATGCGCTGGTGAAGAGAAGCTGCTGCACACCAAGAACCTTGGCTTAGCAGCTGTAGGCCCAGCTGACTGCACTTTAGTGCCAAGAGCAAACTACCTCCCAATTTCTACAGGACCAAAGTTAGACACATAATGACTCCTTACTGGGACTATTAGCAAAACATAAAAGTTTGGCTTTATAACCTGACATTTCTATTGATAAACCAAAATACATCAAGCAATAAATAGGCAAAAAACCCCCTAAGAAAACTCACTGCAGTATTTCAGTACTTAAAGGGCAGTTACTAAGAGGACAGAAGTGCTTTCTTCCTTCAGTCAGTCACAGGGAGCAGACAAGGGGAAACAGGTACAAGCTGCATGAGGAGAGGTTTCATCTTGGTTTAAGAAAGAAAATTTTTATGAGAACAATCACCACTGGAACAACATCCTCAGGGACATGGTGGAGCCCCCGTCAGGAGACTCTCATGTTGCACCTGGACAGGGTGCCAGACAAGCTCATCTTGGCTCCCTTTCCCACAAAAAGTTGGACTAGATCTTTAAAGGTCCTTTGAACCTGAGCTGAATAATTTTATAACTCTATCACTATCACAGCTCATCAGACAGAACTTTTTCAACCAATTTTCATCAACATTTAAGAACACACCATAATTCCCCAATATTTTTAGCTTTTCAGGAAACTATCTAATAAACAATATTATAACCATAATTGGGACTAAATATTGACCAAAACCCCCACTTCCTCTCTCCCTGTGCTGTCTGTCGGAAGGAGAGAGGGGTTGGGGGAAAAAAAGGTGATTTTAAGGCCTTATTTTCCTTCTCATTATCCTGCTCTGCGTTTGTTAGTAATAAATTCGCTTAATATCTTTGAGCTGGGACTATCCTTACCTCAGCTCATGAACCCTTCATTAAATTTTCTCTCCTCTGGCTAGTTGAGGAGGGGAGTGAGCAAGAGGCTTTCATGGGTGCTTGGCATTTGGCCAGCATCAAACCTAGACAGTAGGGCATTTTATGGTTCTGTGACTCTAGCAGTAAACTAAAAATCATAGGAAATTCAAAAACAGATGATGACATCTCATGAGAGATATACTTAGGCAAAACAGGCAGTCATTTAAAATCTCATCCTTTTCCGAAGAAGAATCTAAAAGAAATTACAAAGCAAATCAAAGAGTGGGTTAATACTTGGTTTGGACTACTCAGAAGGTGGGAAATAATTACAGTAGTAGCATGTAAAACTGATTCTTTTCCCACAGAAGTTAATGCAAGATTCTATCCAAAATCAAATTAAATTTTAAAAATTAATATGACCTTTCTTTATCTGATTCCTGTACAAATTCCCTGTAAAATCACTGGGATCACCCTTCTATGTCCTGCTGCAAGTAGCTAGAATTATTCAGGTAGGTCAGCTTGCCAGTTAGGATTGTGGTTGGGCTTGTAGCAAACAGAGCTGCCTGGAAATGTTTCACTAGCACATTGTTAATTCTCCATATATGTTTTTACATAAAAAATAAAAAACTGACATTACCAAAGAGTCATATTTCAAAGTAGGGGAGAAAAGTCACCCGGAAATAGCAAAACTCATGTAAAAGAAAAGCACAGCTGTAACAGTGAGCAGGAATATTTACCAAAACACCCTGCTCATTTGTAGGTCTTGTTTTATCTCCTCTTTAATGCTTTCTTTTTTTTTTTTTTAAGAACAATACATACAGTGATTTCTATACCTATTGCATTTCATTTGGAAAAGTTGTTTTGTTTCTCTGTATTTACAGAGAGCCAAGCATCATTCAAATTCAAATCTTGGCACAAATTGTTATCAACTAGCAAATGCATATTATACTGCATCTCTCAATAGACAGACTTTTCAGTGTCAATTCAAAGTGGAGACTGTGGCCTTTCCTTACTGAAACCCTAATGGGAAAAATCTTTTCTTTATATGCCGCTGTAACAGCTGCAGCAACAGCAGTGGTGAAGATGTGCATTCATTCATACTCTGCCTTCAAAACTTTGAGATTTCAATTGTTGAGAAGCTTCATTTATGTTTGGATTAATCTGTGGAGACCATCTCTGTGGACAAAAAGCAATCTCATATTGAAATCCAGAGGGTTTCAAAAAGGGTAAACAAACAAATGAACTGAAAATAGAATAAAGAGAGGAAAAGGTATAAACTTCCAGAGCTAAATCTGGCATTGCACCAAAAGACTAAGGGTTTCAACATGAAATAGATCCACACAGTGAAACAGAGATTGCTTTCTTTAGCAATGTCCTCCCCTTTTCAGGTTGAATATACTTTCTGGAAAATAAACCTCTCTTCCTATGCTTTTGCTTCCTAGTTTTTTGCTTCTACATTAGCATTTAAATCAAAAGCAGGTCAGACCTACATGCAACAAGCTATGTCATAATATATAATGAACATGTACTCAAAGTATACATGCACAGTTTTCTCATAGTCTTGGAAAATATAAAGAAGGGCTAAGAACAAAATATATATGGCCAGATGTTCAAACTAAATAATACCTATACCTCCACAAAATCCAACATGAGACAAGATGGGGAATTGGTCTCATGGTTGAGTAGAAACAGAAGTTAGGAGTAGTGAGGGGAATTCACTACAGCAGTTACTATGACTACATCTCAGTTATGGATGTTGTGCACAATATTACAGAGCTCTTAATATTTTCTCTTGCTAAAAAACAAAACAAAAATCCCAAATACCCCAAAACCCAAACTCATAAGCAAACTCACCCACCACCCAAAAACAAAAACAGGAACACATTATTTGTTCTAGTACAAAAGCATCCAAAGTTTCAAGAATTACTGATGCCCTGTCCTATCTTTGTTATCCTCATTTGAGGAAGCTGTCACACCATCTCCTTTGGATGCAAATAGCTTCTTGAGTTTTTTCATTTTCTGCAGTGCAAATCTTAATCAGCAGGGGTAGGAAGCACAACTAACCTGGGGGATTTGTCTACAACCTTTCTCAGACTTGTAACTGAATTCCCAGATGTAAACCATGGAGGTAAAAGCCTTCTTTGACTTGTTTGGAAAGCTGAGCAAATTGCTCAGAGTGCGAGTTTCATTTGGAAGTCAGCAGTCTGTGTAAGAACACAGTGGCCATGACTTTGTACAGCTACTGAATATGTCAACATATGAAACTGAGACTATGAAGTTCAAGACTAACGCCTTTTACCCCTCACACTTCTGTCTAATATGAATATTCCAGACTATTAACTTCTTTTTATGGCATGCTTAAAATAATACTATAAAAATGGTCCCAGGCATTCCTGTTTTCATGCAAACTTTGTCAATTTTGTCTTCTACATACATAAAAGGGCTGTTGATAGTAAAACGGCCAGTATTAAAGCACCTTGATACCCTTCTAAACTGGATATTTACTTATTTGACAGAGACAAAGGTAGAAAAACATACATTACCCTTACAAAAGATGATACACCGATTACACATCAAACTCATTATTAGAATCCAGGTATTCTGTTGTTCAGTTTTGCTCTTAACCAACAGTACCCCCTATCACTCTCCATGATCCACTGCATTTTTAGTATAATGTAATCATCCCAAAGTACTCATGCAATTAGAGACTTTTAACTTCATTATTACTGATGGAATTTGGACTAATTAATAATTCCCAAAAGAACACTTAGCATAATCTACATTTTGACAATAGAGCATGAAAATTAAAAGAACAAATGTATGCATATTTCCAGCTGCCTTTGAATTATCATGGTGACATTAATAATTTGTTGTATTCATTGCTCAGCATTTATGGAAACTGCTCATAGAGAAAGATAAACATAATTAAAATTAATGAAACCTAAAGAATACACAGAGGATCAGAAGTCAATGTCAATTTTATTTGCTACTTACAGACAACTCTGAAGTTGAAGGTTTGCGTTTGAGTTTTACGTGATTGATAGTTGACTGGTATATGATTAATTGCCAGGTTTCTTATTTTACTGCTGCTGAAATTCTAGCAAGAGGTTTCCAAAATGAAAGAAATTATTTACAAAACAATTTAGTGGTAACTTTCGCATGTAGTCCCAAGTACTTCTTGGAGTGATGGAACTTATAAAACTTTGACATCTTGCAGTGAAATTCTCCTGACCATTCTGACTGTGTGTTTCACTTTCAGTTAAAACCAGAAGAATTGGCATATATCTAATACACGATCATTTTAGCTGTATGTTTATTATGTGGTCTCTATCTAAAATCAACTTTTGGTTCCTGTCTTAGATATTTTAAAGGTTTCTAAATTATATTCTATAACTTCAATAAATTCTTTGGATAGGCTTTGAGTCCCAAGCTTAGAACAATAAGCTTTAAACTCGTGCCTTGGCTATAGCTGGGAAGTAGAAGGCTGTCATCCAAGAGTTTGCATCCCAATAGCATTTCCTCAGGCTATAATATTTATCATAGGGCTTTGACTGCACTTGAATTAATTTTTTCCAAGGACAGGCTTGTCAGGTGCTATGGAAACCTTATACTGTTTACAGACAAGGCTTATAGTCATGAAAAATGTTAGCTGCAAACAATGCACCATAAGATTTAAACAGAATTATGCAGTAGAACTATGTCAAATCAGTTTAACTGAAGATATAGCCCAAATTCATTGTTGGAGGCAAGGAATTGGGACTACTGGAGTTTCACTACCTAGTTTGACTGTCCTTTGCTTTATAGCTACCTATTGTTTGGAGAAGCAATTGAGCTGTTACCTAAAACACACCTCAGTGAACAGAAGAAATATTTGGCTGATGTGATATGGTTTACCTCTCTCCCCTTTTTTAACTATGTTGTTCTTAGCTAACATCTGGATACAGATGAACAGGGTTCTGTAGAGCATTTACCCAGGAAGTGTTTAACTCTACATTTTTCATGCACAAAGCATGTCCAGGTAACTTTTCAGTTTGTATGAAGAGTTATGGCTACTCATTGGTATTTCAGGGGGTGTTACGCAGCAGACCTATGTTGCTTTATGCCACATCAACAGCTTTAACTATGTTCTTTTACTCATTCAAATCTTTTGTTGCAACTTCAGAGATCTAATGACATTGCAATAAACAGGCAATATATTTGCAATTTAAACTGCCAACAGAGGTTTCTAAACTAAAGACTCTTGAATAGTTTTCATCTTATTTCCCATTCAAACTTCTGGTTTCTTCCTATGAAATAACAGAAGAAAAAGTAATTTTTTTCCTCAACTGACGTTAGCAACCAAGCAGCAGACTAAGAGGGTTACATATCTTGTGTGTTTCTTGGCTGATAAACACACCAAACTGTAATACACCATGCTAGCTGGCAATTTCAGATGATATGCTCCCCCTCCCAAGCCTGTTATTGGTGGTGGGGGTCACCAATTCAAGGCCATCTTGTCTACTTTGCACTGTTTTCTGGGATGGGCACTTGCTTTTTGGACTCCCTGTGGTTTGAAAGCATCACACTGAGCCTAACTCATGCCTCATCTGAGTTAGACTAGCCCTGCATGATGCCAAGGCAACAAGTTGTTTCCTAATTTCACCACTATGTAGTAGAAACTGCAAATAAAATGTACCCCCACCAGGCGAGTACCTCCACCAGGGACCTTGGAAGTCTAGCTGATCTGGATGTGACTGATAACATTCTAAATGGAAATAGTTCCAAGAGGCTTTAAGTACCCCAACTTCAATTTGACATTAACCTGGATTCAGTTCATATACTGCTTATGAAGAATGCAGAAAGAGAGAGAATTTATTTTGAAAGATATATACATACGTATATATACATAGAAAAATAACTAACCACTGATAAGCAAAGCTTTGGAAGATAAAAAACAAGGATGCAAGGAAGGACTTATACCACTATAGCAGAGCTTTGTATTTTTTGTTTTTCAAAGTTCTCATCTGGGATGTCCTTTTCAGACTGTTTTGTCTCTCAACATATACGTATGGCGGAATTTTATATAGCTGTGCAAAAGAATTACGAAGTCAGAAAAAGTGACTCCAAAAATAATCCACAAGTGCCTCCAAAAAAAGATTATCTTCCCATTTAGGAAATGAGTGCATTAAGGATCATTTAAACCATGGCCTATTATTAAATTTGACTTTCATCTGAAGGGCGTGATTACTTTCGTTGGCAACTTTTGAAATTACAATCCCATGTACAAAATTGCATTTGCAGAAGACTTGGTCTTCTATTTTTGAATACTTCCTTCCCCAAGGCTGAGTACAAATCAAATGTTTTTCACCCAAATTCTACTTTTTTTTTTTTTTTCATGTGTAAGCATAAAGCAACAGTGTCTGCAGATAAATCCAGAAGCTGCACACATAGCCTTCTAAAATTTGGCTCTCAAGTACAGGCAAGTAACATATATTGATCTACATCAACACTGTACTTCTCTGGGTTGTTAACTGCTACTTCTTTCTTGAACTGTCACAGAATTATCACATCAAACTGTATGAGAAAGAGACTTATATTGAAGGATGGTTCAAAACCAGCTGACATCCAGTCCTATGAGACCTGTGATATTCATGACAAGTATCATTCTCAACATGAATGGAAATGTAAGTATAACTTCAATCAACTGTGCACCCAGAGGTGTCGTAGATCTAATAAAGAGATCACCATAGTCCAAAACTCTGAATAAATAGGGGTAATTTCTGTGATTCTACAGTTCCATACAATCCACTTATTGCTTGCAAATTTATGTAGCCTTGACTTAAACTGTCAGTTATTATTTTGCTTTATTGCCCAATATAAAAGGACTGTCTTCATCTGGCTACCAGAGCTTTCATAGATAATGCCATGATGTTTTTTCCTAATGAATGGTGAAGCTGTGCCATTCTAGATTTCAGTGAAATGGAAGTTATCTTCTGGAAGCTGCTTTTCCTCGTTTTCTCAAGCCAATGAAGAGACTAATTGCTTTATCTTATTAACTGTATACCTTCACAAATGATTTTGTAAGCCCTCACATTGACAAGTTTGCTTTTCAAACTGGCTTCCCTGCAATACTACTCATCCTGTACAACATCATCTCCTTCACCCCGCCTGAAATCCTACAATTCTGATCACAGCTTCTGACTGATTATAGTTCCTGCTGGAAAAACAAATCAAAACAAAAATCTTAACAAAAATGAAGCGCTGAACGTCTTCTAGATTCATAAATATTCAACAGATTTAAAAAGAAAAAAAAAGTTAATTCTGTCACTGTTTCTCTAAAGGTTTTTAAATAACAATAAATACCAGAGGGGAGGGGTAGGAGAGGAAGGGACAGATGAAGAATGGAGATTGTGGGTGGGAAGAGAAAGGCAAAAGAGAAAGAAAAATTCTGCAGATAAAACTTGATCCAGTGCTGTCTTTCTTGAGCTGGGGTTCTCTGATCCTCTGCTTGTTTTTAAATGCTTTGTCAGAACCAATATTACTGTGCTTGTTAGAATGGCATTTTGTTTGTTAGTGATTTAGACGTTGTGCCAAAACGCCAACATACACAGAGACAGCAGCACTCAGGCAGTACTTCTCTTGACAAAGCGGTCACAGATGGATGCTTTTCTTGATGTTTTACTGTCAATCAATATAATGAATGAGCTAACCATCAATGGTTTCTGGAGTAAGCCTTAATGCATATTAAGACACTTACACAAATACAACGAGAACATTTAGTTCTGAAATAGGTAATTTGTCTTGGTTTTAAAAGTATTTGGGGGGGAAAAAAAGGTAATTTCATTGACTAGAGATGCAGAGGTGCTTGAAAAAGAATGCCTGTTGTTATGAGTGCATGTATAAATTAGGAGTGATCTGCTCTGAAGATGTTACTTATTGAGCTACTAAAAAAAAGCCTAACTGCTGCCAGAGGCAATGCATTGCCCACAACAGAGCTGAATATGGGATTCTCTGCTTTGCTAAACTCATTCCCTCTAACACCTCACCTTGTGCAGACTGCCTCTTAGAACTTGCACCACAAAATATGTGGTTTCTTTGCATGTATTGAACCTCCTGCAGCAGGAGAGTGACCAGCAATTTTTGTGGTGCTCAGAGTAGAAACAATTCTTCTGTGGAGAGGTATACTTCTGCAACCAAGACACTGAACATTTCCACAGTGTTTTTGTCAAAGGACCCCTATTTTTTTCCCCAAGTCAAGTATTTTTACCTGTGATGGTAACTGGTGAGTCATCTCTCCCTGTCATATGTCAATCCACAAGCCTTTCATTTATATTTTCCTCCCCTTCTCTGTTTGAGGAGGGGAGACAGAGCAGCTTTGGTGGGCACCTGGCATCCAGCCAGGGTCAACTTACCACAAGAGCATAAAACTGAAATTAAAATACTGCTACAGTGCTTTTTTTCTATTAAATTTTGACTTATAGGTCAAACAATGAGACTTCTGTAGGGGGAAATGGATGACACTACTCAGGATTCAGTCAAATACAAAAAGAAAAATCAGCAGAGACTTCAAAATCTTTCTGTACGTTGGTGTTTCTTTCTTTCTTGTGGTTTGTTTTGATCTGGTTTTTCACAGAAAAAAAGTGCAATTTCCTGTGACAATCCAATACTTCCAAAATTAAAATAACTGTTTAATTGAAGAGCCAAAATCTGACTGTACACAGTCCTGAGCAATGTGCTCTAGCTGACACTGCCTGAATTGAGAAAGTGAGCTGGGCCAGATGATTTTTGGAGTTCTTTTCTAACCCCATTGAATCTGTAATTCTAGGGAGCTATTTTTTATTTTTGCTACAACAGCTGCAGAAACAATCCCATAAAGTCTACTTGCAACAGTCTGTCACCACTAGCCAAAGAAGAACGTCATTGGATCTTGTATCATGCAGCTAAGACTCCATGTTCTTTACAGAGAAACCAGGAATAACTAGCAGCATTTTGACTGCAGGCTATCACACCAGTGAATTTTAAACATAAAACTGTGACAGCAAGAAAAAACAATGTAAGTATCAAAGGATTTGGAGCCCTGATGTGTCCATATGCAAACTTTAAGAATTAATTTACAACCTCAAACTCCCTACCAAAGTGCTCTGTCAAGTTTGAAGGGATTTTACCTTTCTGGGTGTTGTGAACTGCTGGGAAGAAATGAAGAATTTTGCAAAACACACAGAATCTTCCTTTGAAGAGTATTATGTTGTCTCTAAAAGTTCTCACTTATGAAGGATATTCTTGCAACTGTTTTTATCAAAAAAAGGCTGTTCTTTCCTGTATCACCTCCACTTACCCGATGCCAGACCCCATGATGATGCAAGTTCAGCACTGCCAGGTGAACTAGATATGAAAAAGATATGACGTAAGATCAGGATGCTGTATGAGAAAGTTTGCCTTAGTCAGGCAGCCAACAGAATTCAAAGTTTTTCACATGAACCCTTTTTCCCATATTTATAAGCAATAAAGGACTTAAAATGTTTTAATTTTTTTAATCTGCATCATGTGATAAAACTGATAAATTCAATCTCTCCTTAGAAAATGTATACTGCAATAGCTAATCCACAATGTGACCAAGTATTAATCACTTAACAGTGGAATATATAATGTTCTTTAACTAATGTCTTTTTTCCTCAGTTTTGTGCTACATGCTTATCATTGCAGTATGCAAAGTCATTACAGTATTTAATTCAGGACCAAAAACTATGAATATTAATTAATTAGTATATATTAGGATTATTAAGAAATCAAAAGTTTTTATTATAATTAATCAATTTTTAATTATTTAAATGTCAAAGGATACACATTAAAAATATAATAACTCAAAGAAGTAATAATTTAATAAATATTTCCTATTTTATGGAAATGGGAAACTAAATGCTCAGGCTAAAATAATATTGCTTGAAAAAGTTTTTTTACTCTGATGATATTCATGGAAGAAGTTTAACTTTATTAAAAAGTGAATCTGTATAGATGTGTGTGCATACATGAAAGAGGAATGTTGAGTAAAATAATCACTACCTTGGGAAAGGTGTTTGATTAATTAACATACAAGCAATTAAAATAAATAGTCTAAATTATTTCATATTTCTGACTTAGAAGCTAGTGTTTGATTAGACTGTCATGGAAACTGTCATATGTGGTCTGATTAGTACTTAAAAATGACTTGCTCTAAGAATACATAGTCTCTACACAATAAAAAAAATCATGGCACCAGAGGAGAGAATTAGAGATAATTACCTCATTTTTTGATGAGAGTGAATTGAAGTATTAGGCATTAAGTCTTCCTGAAAATAAGTCATGACTACTTGATTTAAAATTCACATAGCTAACATTATTATTACTGGCATCCAGTCTCACACTGATTACTCTAATAAAATTACTTACTGCCAAGTTAATTTCTAGAGGTTCTGCTAAACGAGAGCCTTGATGTTTGGCTCATTTTCTGTTGCCAACTATGCAAAACTTATATATTTGACCTTTTGCCCTCCCATCACATACCTGTTACAGACATAACACTCTCCCAAAACTAGATTATCTGCTATGCACATACCGGCTCTGGGGTCAGTGTGTGATAAAAGGGGCACTGACATGTAAATAGATACTGAAGGAAGGGCAGGCTGCCTGCAGCCAGAGTCAGTCCACCCCACTAAAGGTCTTACCAAATCCAGGAGAAGTGTTTGGAGCTCAGTCCTGATGTTATTCTTTTAGTAGTGGAAGGCTAAATGGGGAGGGAGACCAAAGACAATGGTATGATCCTGAGTTCAGAAGTATTGAATGGTTGGGAATGACAGGCCTCAGACAACCCTGGCAGTTGACACAGACAAGCCAGTTAAAAGAATAATTCTCACTCCCAGGCAGCTGCAGAAGGAAAACTAGCTACCTTTGCTCCTGTTGCATACAGTACTGACTGCCACAGCATGGCTCAGCTGCAGCACTGACAGAAAAAAGGGCACTACACCCTAAGGAGAGACTGAATCTCTTGCTATAGTGGTAGCACCAGTGGCCCCAGCCCAGGTCAATTAAAGCGTGAACTGCTAGGTGGACAAACTCTAGCCTGGCTTGACAGACAGAAGTCCATCTTGTAGAAGGAAAGCACACCCAACCTCAGCAGAGACAAGCATGGTCACCTTAATGGCACAGCAATGCTCCCAATGAGGACAGCTGCACAGTGCCACAACCACCTACTGCAGTTGTTCAGAGAGTGAGGAAAGAGGAAAAGGAGCCTTAGAGGGTGGTAGGCTTACCGGAATAGGATGAATTCCTTCAAACTAGCATATGTTTATTGACAGACTTTAAGCATGAAATCACACTTCTGTGTCGTGCTCTGCAAAGGTGGGTGCAATTGCCTACTAAGCAGGGAAAAAATAATGCCACAGAGTGTACAAGCAAAAGGGCGTAATGTTCCAAGCACAACAGGGTGTTGATCAGCAGCAAGACCAGGATACAAAACAGGACTTGCTGGACTTGAATATTCTCTGTTAAACCAATTTCTCATTGAATCTTTTTGTCTTGCAGTCAACTCTATCTCAATCATGATATGTCTGAAAAACTCAAAATTGAACAAGTTCTGTCACTGCCCTGCTGAGTGAAAACGAAGTAATCTCTTTTATGTTCTTCCTTAGCTTCACTGCCTGTGGTATTGGCAAAATGTGCCTGCCCTCTGTTTTGGGCATATTGAGTCCAATAGAGAACTACATTATTCATGATTCCCATATTTGAAGGACTTCTTGTACCGACGGATGTTCTTAGCTCTATTTTTATAGACTTCCATTTTTAATGTATACATTTCTCTTTCTTCTCCATTGCCTGGGTGATTTTGATTTATAAGCTCTGTAGGTCAACTATAAAAAAAGTTTTGATCTCCCGAGATCTCTCTTTGAAAATGAAATGGCTGTTTTGAGGAGTAAAACTTGGCATAAAGCAGAGAAAAAAGTGGAGCACATATAAATAAAAATATCCTTGTAGCCATAAAAAGATTATGATGAGGGTTATCAAAACTATATACAACCTTTATTCCCTCTGCTTCTGGCAGTTTCTGAAAACCAGAAGACTTTGCTGCAGTAACAGCTGAAACCCCAAAGGCATATATATAACTATTATAGTGTTTCTATGCTGAAATGTTCCAAACCTAGGAAAGTTTTTATTGAGCTAAAATTTTAGAATTAAAGCTAAGAAAAAATAAGGCCCACACACTGAAGATCTCAAAGAAACATAACAGATATTGACAATTAATAAACTTCAATTTAGGCAGATCTCATCCTTATCTGCATGTGAGCATGCTACAATAAACGAATGGTTATGATTGTGAGATGTGTCAAAATAAATCATGATTATGGCGTTACATCTGATTGGAGCAGAGTGCCTGCAATGATCATTTCAAAAGCCTGCTGAGCCAGGAGGATGTTTTCTGAGCTTTTTTAACCTTCTTAAATTTTTCACAATTCCTCCAGTAATTTTCTCTAAATTTTTTACTAGTTTTACTTTCACCTTCAATTAGGCTGTTCTAATCAAAGTAAAATTAAAACACTGAGTCTAAGCAGCTTCTAACATATTCAAACATTTCTTTAGTGAAAAAATTAAAGCCAGAATGCATGCAATGGTCTTCATCAGACTTTGTTTTCCACATTACAAAAATGAATATATTATCTTAGATGACCTGGAAATTATCTCTACCAGAACTTCTTATTTTAAAAGACTATATTCCTTGTTACGAATTATTGTTCTATTAATTGTAGATTTCCTTCTTTAATGTTGAACTGCAGGCATATTCTGGGGCATAACTTTATTAAATGTTCATTTACTTGTCTTGCTGAGGTGCTAAGTCTGTTATTTTCTAAGCAGTGGCTTTATGTTTGAATTTTCTAAGCACAGGAAAAAGCTGTGAGTAGATAAGGAAGTGCTCCACTCCCACTTTTGCTCTCCATTCCATAGGGATCCTGTGACTAACAAGGGAAAAGATAAAAAACCCACCATTTCAGCTGGGAAAGTCCCTTTCATTCCTGCTCTCTCCTCTAAGAGTTAAAAATGAAGTACATAAATAAAATGTTGTGACCTGCACTGTTGTGTGGCTCAGTTACTCTCTTCTGAGAGGAAAAATGGAAAATAAGACAATTCATTTTTCTATGTTTAGATGGAATTACATAAATTAGAGAGAAAGTATAAGCAAGCTGTATTTTACCTGTGTAAGGATTGCTGGATCTACGATATTCTATATACCTTTTGGGTGAACTACCTGTTGAATATAAAGTTTGTATTCTTGTTTGCAGAAAACAGTACGAAAGGGTTTGGAAGAAAGCAGAATCAAACACGCTATGTTGCAAAACAGAAAATAATGCAGGAAGAAATTAAAGAAAATCAAGAATGAAGATAAACATAAATTGTATGAGCTACAGCAGAAAAAACACTGCAGACATGAAGTGTAAGAAGAAGACACCTCTCGTAATACATAAGCAAAAGTCATCAGTCTCAGAGATAAGTCAAAAAAAGCAACACCAAGTTAATAACTAATAATTGAAAACCTGAATCGAACAAAGTCCCAACAGGCCTATTCGGAATCCGAGTGATTAGAGTTTTACAGAATTAGGTGTAGAAAAAGTACAGAACTCTTGGCCTTCCAGGAAATTGTTGCATACTTACATATCATCACTGCAACAAATGAGAAATTTCACAATTGGTTTCCTGCATTTTCTCTGCATGCTGTTTGACCACTGTTACTTACAATTTTCTCCAATTCCACAGATCATGGTCCTGAATATATTGTCTCTTTGAATTTCGCAGGCTTTTGTGAAGAACCATAATTTATACTTCTGCAAATGAAATAGATTTAATTTTCTTGGTAAATTTAGAACGAAAAATCTAACCTAAATCCTCTGTTATACTGTAAAAATTTAACAAAATATCGATGGCTAACTTTAAGGAAAACTAAAAGACAGAGCTATAATGATGTCTTGTATCTGCAGGTATTGATGCCATTTTGGCAGCATCTGAGCTCCACCTACTTTTCACATCAGTCATATATTGTTCTCTTCTCTGGTAAAAAAAAGGTTCTCCCACTAAATTACAAAAGAGTGCAGAAAATTATAATTGGGAAAAAATTATATCCCTTAAGAGTAGTTCCACTTTATAAAAAACCAGGAGAAAACAGAGGAGCATAGCATGCTGTCCACATCCTACTATGTGCTGTGTAAATTGTCCAAAATAACTTACGAGCTCCTGTTACTGAGCTGGAGGGAATGTGGAAGCACTAGACACTTTATGCATATTTGGAAGAAACATCCTTAAAAGAAACCATGCTGGCAACTGATCAGGGAAATTTGCTATAAGAAGTGGGGGGAAAAAGGCAATAAAAAGGGAGCCTTTTCCTTCAGATAGTGTTCAGCATTCACAGTCTGCAGCAATCTGTCCCTTTGTGTACACAAGAGAACTTTTGAGCCATCCTACTTCTCTCCTGGCAGTGAGAAACAATCTTGCTCTATATTGCAGATCAAAACCACACACATGTGTGGGCCATACTGAAGATAAAAAACAACCAGCCTTGAAAGGAAACAGGAGTAATTAGTCTATTAAAAATAATAATGCATATTAATTATACTGCTGTAAATGGTATGTGTCTTTCAAGTTTGGGGGAGGCTTTTGCAATCTCAGTGGAATCTATAAATTCTTCTTTCCACAATGTAAGTATAGCAGCCTAGAGATCTGTGTTTGGTTTTGCACTGTGTAGAACTCACCTTTTTTATTTGTCCAGTTTAAAGATAACAGATTTTTTTTTCTGAGTAGTACAGAGGAGTGTAATCAGTATTTCCCTGCATAGTTTCCAATTCAGTTGAATGAAAGGATGGTTCATTTCCAGTGGGAAAGGATCAGGGAGTACACTCAAATTATCACAGCCTCCACAGCCTTATTCTATAGTTATTCCTACTGAAGACCCTTTCCTAAGGATACTAAACCAGACATATACCTGATTTGAGAATCCAGATCCTTGCATCACACGTATCATCAGTATCAGCTTACACTGAAACCAGCACACAGGGCTTTGTGGTTACGCAGTCAATGAAGAAGTTATCTGTTTTCAAGTTCATGAGAGTCAACTTTGTAAATAACAAATAAAGTATTTTAAAATGTTTTTAGTAATTTACACATTAAGGTAAAAAAAACCCAACAAACAAAAAATACAAGTGCAGCTGTTTTAGGACATGTCTTTTCCCCCCTCTTTAAATTAGAACAGGTAAAGAAATAAATTTGCTTCAAACAGAGCAAAATACAAAT
Source organism: Platysteira castanea (assembly GCA_013397175.1). Classification (NCBI taxonomy): domain Eukaryota; kingdom Metazoa; phylum Chordata; class Aves; order Passeriformes; genus Platysteira; species Platysteira castanea. Next base: position 226,345 of record VYXC01001533.1, read on the forward strand.
TTCATTTTTACTTCTGCATTGAACAGGTCCTTACAGAGGAGTTTATAAGTGTTCCAAAATCAGCAGCTCCTTATTCTGCTTTTCACAGAGGTATATAAACACGATCAAGAGGGAAGCATTCTAGTATCTACACTGATCCTTATTAAGATCTTTGAAACACAGTCAGAATCCAACACAAGAGAGGAAAATATCCCTTGTGAAAATACTCACTGAAGTTATCTTAGCCCAGTTCGGGCTCCTCTTTTTCCAGGTTAATATTTGTTTCTGCCAAACAGTTTCTCCCTTTCTTCTGCTCTGCTATTGCAGCTCTGCAATCAGTTCTACAATATGACAGAAGTTCATCATATGCCATGTATATTCAGGGATGGTACTGAAACTGAACTCTACCTCTCATCTCTAGATGGAGGCAAGTCCACAAGGGTAGCTCAGCTATGAAGAGGACAAAATGCTCTTCCTCAGGAGCCACTTTCTCCCCATTGACTAGAGAGAACAGCCACAGTGACTACACACCTAACTATGGCACTTCATCTGTGGAGGGCTGATGCAAACAGGCTATTTAACTACTTAAAATAAAAGGTCAGTTTCTCTGCATTAAATATATCTATATATATATACATGGCTTAAAAATTTTTAAGATATGATTAGTTTTCAAGTCGGAATTATAACTTGGGGTACATATTTTGGGGACCTAAATTTGGGTAGGAAGAGAAGCAGAGCTATGGAAAATCAGGATGCAAAGGAGAAAATGCCACCAGAGGAGGTCTCATTAACTTCTTTTGTTTTATCCAAATCTGCAGAGAAAAGTTTTCTTTTTGTACAAAATATCACTAGTCTTATCAACACCTTAACATCTGAGCAACTAAAATTAAAATCAGCTAAGCTTCAGTTCTATTTGCCCTCATGGAACTGCTACTCAGCTCAATTTGATATGAACAAAATTGACACTGCCTTTTCATTAGGGCACAACCTAGACTCTGTACCTCCAACTACCCCCTTTACCTGTAACACAGACTCACAAAACATCGAAACTACAGCAAAATGCAATTTCCTCTGAACAGCAGCCTATGAAAGAAGAAGACAATTTGATTACGGGAGACAAAGAGATGAGATGTCAGTTTCCATTTTGAAATGAACTATCAAGAGGCATCACTTAAGGAAAGAGACCGAATAAGCATATTTCAGTTCTAAAAGATTTACTCCCTGCGATGTCACTAAACAATAATTATAATGCATTGTAAGTGATCCAGGGAAGGCCTGCATAAATAGAAAAAACCCACAATTTAAAAGGGGAAGGATCTAAAGCCTCCTCAAGTTACTGTAATTTGTGTTAGTAGAGGGCTTCCTAACTTGTGTGTTACATAGCTCAGACACCTGAAAATTAAACACTGCATAAACAGGATTAGATCATGCCAGGTTTAATTTGCAAATGCCCTATGTTTGCTTTGCATTACTTTTACCATTAAAAAAGAATCATATTATATATTGGTTTTCCTTTGCCACTTCACAGTACAGCTTTTATAGTGAGAGATGTGCCATTCTGACAAGCTGCAAATGTGGCTCAGCACTTTCATCACTAAGAGCCATTTCAGGAGGTTTATAACATAGCTTGGAATTAAAATCTTTTCTGTATAAAGGAGTCCATCTCAAACTGGAAGGAAAAAACCCAAACACAAGAGAAGACAATAGTTTTCCCCAAGCTGTCAGAACTATATGGGATAGAACAGAGTGGATGGTAGCCTTCTCTGAAATATTTCAAAACATGTCTTTGTTTCCACTACTGTCATGAAATCAAAGCCATCTGATCAGGAAGAAACACCCCACCAGTAGTTTTCTCTTGAACTCATGCACTGGACTCCTGTCCTTGTTATAGGCTGAACATTCATTTTTATAAAAATGTGATCCTTGTCAGCAGCAAGTAACTCAATAACTGGGTTAGAAAGCCAGGTTTCTTTCCCCTTTCTCCTTCTTGCTGAAAACCATACCTCTTCCATCTATAATTTATGGGGGAGCACAATAACCAATTTAACTCACTCTTGGAATTATCTTTTATTAAACATGCACAACTTTTTATGGTGAAAAAGAGATGAGAATTTCTTCAGTGTAATACTGTAAGATAGGACATTTTTGTGCCCATTCATGTGTCTACTTTTGATTTATATGTTCCATTTTGTGCTTTTGAACAGTGCACTTCAAATTGCAATCACTTTGCTATGGTACCTTTCTGTTTTCCTGTTATGCACAGAAAAAGCAATCCAAGTGATAGGAATACTCACACTTAGAAATAACTTACATGACTAAGCAATAAGTGAACTGAGCAATGTAAGATCCATTAGAAAATAGTCTTCTAGCTAAAACTCTTTTGAACAATTAGAGTATTGAAGTTAATTATACGGAATATTCAAATTTTGAAGACAAAATTAGATTAAGATTGCCTGGAAAATAAAAATTATAAAATTACTGCAATCTATTAAAATAATTATATCAGTGAGGGAAGAGAGAGTAAAACCCTGAGCAACTTGGCTTGCTCTCACAACTGTCCCTTCTTTGAACAAGTTGTATAAGAGTTTTTCTATAGTTCTATGGAGAAAGGTGCCTTCACTTAAAATACCAACCAGAGTTTCACTTAGACAACCAAAAGGTATGGAATCAAAAATTACAAACTGGATATACCAGAAAGAGAAGAAGTTATTCCAGCAGAACTACATTTGGTCTTCACAGAAATAAAAATCACACCATAATACAACTTGTGCCACTTAAAATCACCACGGGAGAAATCTCTATGGCCACACAGTTGCTCTGCACTGAAATCTTGGCACAACTGATATCAGAAAGAGTTGCAAGAACAATAAGAGTGAAGCTGATGGGCAAATCTAAGAAGACACAGTGCACTGGATAAATTCCAATGTAATATAGCCTTTAGCAAGAGGAAAGGAAAAATATCAGATAGATATATTTGAAAACTAACGTTCAGTTTTGTAGAAATGTTTTTGGCAGTGATGTTCATTTTCAGATAGTTCAGACAAGTTCTTATTTAAAAGCAAACACAAGAATCTCTTAGAGAAATGACAAGGTACTTTTATTGGTATTTTAAAAAATATTTTGTATTCTTTTACATAAGCTGGCAACAATAATGGATCTTTATCTGAGAAGCACAAATAACCACTGTGCAACCATGTACATTGTTAGAGCAATCTTTTTTTGGCCTAACCAGAAAGATGTGTCCCTCCTCTAAAACATACACTGAAAACAAGACAAGATCTCTGAGAAGACAGCACTTCTGTCCACTTTTCTACACTGAGCTCCAGACAGTATTTCTCAGAGGACCACAAGTAAACTACTGTGGATTTAAGCATTCACAGCTTGATCTCAATTGATTTCTAATAAAGTTTATTTCCATTTTCTTCTTGAAGTTCTGGGATGTTTGCAGTTTCTTATGCCAACCTGGTGGTTTTTCTTCAGTAGATTTTTATCACATTAACTCACATTAAAAATAGTGAATTTTTCCACAAAAATATGGCATAAACAGTATTGTTTCAGCATTACAAAAATAACCAGGATTTTATTTGAATACATTTGAATATTTGAAACATTACCATTGCTGTTTTCAAAGCATTTTCTAAAAATTACTTGTAACTGAACAAAGATAAAAGATCGAAGAACATCATGGCAGTGAGTCTTGATTTCTTTCTTTCGTCTCAAAACTAGAAGAAAATCTCAGTAATATTATAATCTTTTATATAACACTTACAAATTACGTTCAGCATGAATTTTTCCATTTTTCCCTTATTCTTCTTTTGCACTTTTCCTCAAGTGCACTGATTTGCTTTATTTTGAGAACTAGAACAAAAGTGATATCACTATAAAAATTTCATGCATATATTTCCACTTTATAGGATGGAACTTTCCATCCTAAGATATTTCAGTTTAGCATTTGTGAGATCATTTTTTCACTCCCTTTTTTATTCAGTTGTTTGTTTGGACCCATTCTCCTTGATATGGAAAACAAACTGTTTAAGTAGGAAGAACAGTGTCAGTCTGGTATTCAGGCAGCGATTTTCTCGCTCTGTTTAAAACACAGGACAGTCATGTCCTTAAGCATTCCCTTATTCCAGTCTCACATCAGTTATGGGAAAGCTACTGCCAAACCAGCAGATGTGGAGTGGAGTGGCAACTGAGAACAGGGGCACAGGGATGCTCCTGAATAGACACCTCCTTGCTCTTGAGGAGAGGAAAGAAGTGGGAATCTGCTGATTACTACCAGTGAATTGGAGGTCTTTGTCTGTCCTTGTCTCTGTGATGACACTCAACTACAGTCTGAGCTACCCAAATCCGCTGACACTGCAGTATATTTAAAACGAGTTCTGCTGAAGAATGGTGCTGTAATTCTACCAGAAAAGCAGTATAAAACCTACACTTAAACTTTTCTTTATGCGGACATATTGAGACCAATAGGCAAATAAAAGAAAAAACATACTAATTTCGAGGCAATGATAAGAATGTTTTCTCACCAATAATTCTCAGGCAATTAAGTAAAACCATAAGTGTGTCATTATTTGATTGAATAAAAATTATCCGATTTGATAAATCTGAGAAAATTCTGAAGCAATTTGTGACCATTTGGAAAAAAAGCAAGAAATATGTGATAACTAACACAATAATAAAGAATTCATATCAAGCCGAACTATTTACTTCTTTTTCAGACAGTGGAGAAACCATAAATCTAATTTAAAGCTTTTGAAACTGCCCCAAGGTGGCTTTCTGAAAAAAATAATTTGGTTGATGACATTTCTAGATTATGGGAATAAAACTTCACAAAGCAGCTGAAGTGTAAGACGGGCCAGGCAAATGGGCTGAGGCAGAAGTACAGAGGGAGAGGCATGGAGAGAACCTTCTGGTTCATTCAGCATCAGAATGGCTTCAAGCACAGAGGCTTTGTTTCAGGCCAGATACAAAGCTCTATTTTTGCACAACCAAAACAGAACTGAAAAAATAATCAGAAGAAGGGAAAGTATTGCCACCAGTATTTTTGAAAGACAAAATAAATATACAAGTCATTACAGTCCTGAAGCATTCAAACTACAGGAAAAAATCAGGAAGAAAACTTTTGAAAATTACCATCCCTATCACAAATAATCCATCATAAAGCAAATGCACAACACTTTTGTGCAGAAAAATGGAAAATAAGATTAAACTAGTAGGAGAAATTCAATATGAATAAAAATAAGTACTTTATACAACAGGCAGTGACCTTCTGGAACTTTATGCCACAGGAGACTGAGGAGTCACCTGTCAGCTGCACTTTCAAAGGAGAATGAGAGAAATATATGGATCCACAACCAGATAACAAAAGGACCAAACTCTTTAAGGGATTGGAGAATTATGCATGCAAACTGTAACAGGCCTAGGTGCTAGTGAAGTGCAAGGGCACAGAAAGCATCGATGCTGATGTGTTCTCCCTAAGCAGCATCTCTTCCATGAAGTAAGGTATTTCTTACCTTCTCAGGGTATGTGGGACGAGAAAAACTTATTAAGCATCCACTCCTTCCAATTACATGTTCTTACAGTAAAACCTGTAAAACATTAGAACACACACTTTTGATAATTAGGTAAGTAAATTATATTAATGAAAAAGGTACAGTTAATTTTGCTTTAAAACAACATGATCTCTCAAGGTGTGTTTCAAATCTTGGGTACAGAACCAGAAATATCTTAGGTTGTATTTCACCACACAGGTGCCCAGGGTTGCAATTTATGCTGCTTATCAGCCAGTTTAGTAAATATTATACCAGTTCAGGACCTGATTGTGCTTTATAAAGCTAGGATCCTTGGAACTCCCATTATCTTGCTGTTCAGATTTCTGCTGCTGCAAAATTAGCATTGGCTTAAATCACAAGCTTGCAGGCATTATGAACAGAAGTATCGTTTTATTCTAAATTATATTTGACTTTGAAGATAGAAGGAAATTACAGAGAAATCAACAGATATATAGCCTGAATTTGAACACCATTTTCAGTTCACTGTCAGAAGTTCACTTAAGAAGAGGTAGATAAATATATTTCAGAAATAATCTTTTATTTTCTATCTCTGAGATACTTTAAAAAACACAAAGGGGTTCATAGAAAATAAAGGTAACCAGCTGATACAGAGGGGTTTAGGATTTAAGGGTTAATTGCTCATTGTGGACATTACTGGTACTGCTAAATTTTGCAGCTGCTTGTTAGACAATGTATATTGCGTGCTCGATACATATTGTGCTTGCCAAGCAGAAGGGGGAGGATGTAGGGCCACTGATAAGGGATAGAGACCATGACTCCAGGTCCTGGTTTCAGATCCTGGAACCAGCTAGAACCAGCCCTGGAGTTTGGACTTGGACCAGGAACTTAGAGAGCATGCACAAGGAAGCGAGGTAGAAAGTTCAAACCTGAGGAAGACCTTTACTTCATCCCAGAGACCCCGGCCCACGACCACCAGGCAACAGTGCACAGGCGCATTAAAATGCCAATGACTTTTGAGCTAATTATAATACCAAGCAGGAACAGATAATGAATATGTATAGGCATATTGTGTAATTTAATGCATATGTAACTTGTAACCAGATATATTTCAAGCCAAGTGCCGTTGAAGGTGTGCATGCCTTTGGAGGAACGATCCCCCATGTACCTCGGCCGCTTAAACATATCTACTTTACAACTTTAATTAGTTGTGGAGTCTGAGTTCCGCACATCAAAGCTGCTACTAAACAGGTAACCGTTTTCCAGAAGGGATAATACTCACTACTGGCATGGTAAAAGAACATTGTTGAAATAGTAACTGAGTGATGAGAAAGTTAATAGGAAGGTATCGTATTTTTACAAGTGTTGGGGTTTTAGGAGTTCCCCTTTTGTTTTTCTTTTTCTCTTAAAGAATTTTTCCCCATACATGTTGCTAGAAGACAAACTACTGGGAACTTAAGAGAGACAAAAAGACCTGGCCACAGGGAGAGGGGTCCAGCTGCCCTCTTTAACCTGGGATTTTCTTGTGTAGGGTGGAGATGCCCCAAGATTTGAACTGGGAAAAACGGGTTGGGTACAGCCCCCACAGCTCTCGTTNTGAGGCCTTTCTCCCATCCCGGCCCGGCCCGGCCCGGCCCAGCCGCCATTGCCGCCTGCTCCCCGCGCTCGCTCCGCAGCGCCCCCTGCAGGCGCGGGGGAACCATCGCCCCCGCCCTGCTCAGCGGGAGCCGCCAGCGCCCCTGCCGGCCGTGAGCGGAACTGCACCCGAGGGGAAAGGGCCTGAGGCTGAGAAGGCGTCACTGGGGCCTGGCTCTGTTTGGTGTCACTGCCACAGGTATTGGGGTTTGTTTGCCTTGTTATGTACACTTGTAAAGGAGTGTTATTCCTATTCCTCATATCTTTGTCTGAAAGCCCGTTAAATTCAAAATTATAATAATTCGGAGAGAAGGGGGTTACATTTTCCATTGCAAGGGAGGCTCCTGCCTTCCTTAGTAGACACCTGTCTTTCAAACCAAGACAACAAGCTTTTCACAATTTTTGTCTGAAGTTTACAGTTACAGTTTGTAAATTTATGAGATATGATGAAAGACTTGGTAAAGAAATAATTCTATCAGGATAGTAGAAACATCTATGATGGAGATGATATCTTGAAGAGCACTGGGGACACTAGAGAATTACGATACTAGTTCAGTGACTCTTGTTTGTTTCCAGCCAATCCATAACAGTTACTAGCAGCTATAACCACTGTAAAGGCAGAATTTGTTAGTGCTATAACCCATTTGTATATAGCAAAATTAGGGAGGATTGGCAGACTTGATACATTCAGGATACTTAGTTCTGAGAAAATATATAAAATACTTTTATATTTTGAAAGACTAACATCTTTTTGATGTGATTATATAATATTAATTGAAATATAAAAGGAGTATCTAAAGCACTGTGATTTTTGAATGGCCTTGCAAGCAAAGGGAGGAGGCAGTTGATGAATTCATGCCATCCTTTTTCAGTGCAGGAATTCCAATATGTTTAGAGAAATTGGCCTGATGACTCAATGAATAGCACATTTCCTACTTTAGCTGGCAGTGAGTATGTTAACTCGTTCATATATCAGGCTCCCTAAAGTATTTTACATATATTGTATTAAAAGCCACTTAAGAAAGAGTAAAATACCAACATCATTAGCTGCTCTACTATTGATCATGAGTCTCCACTGACTCTATGCTCCCTAGAAGATATTTTCACCATAGATTGAGTTAGGGTAGAGTATTACTTTTTTTACATTCTAAATACTGTATGTGTTTGGATGAGCTCTCTTTCCCTTTGAAGCCCAGACTAGCCAGAGATTTACTGTTTGCAATTTTAGATACCTTAAGATTAAAACAGGGTATTTATTAGCATCTTAGCACAGGATATTTAAACAATTAACATGACAATGTATGTTTATCAGTAACCATCTCTCCTAAAATTTATACTACTAACTGCAACAAGAGTCATATATGAATTTACGAACACTTTCCACTTCTGTTTTGCAGAATATTATGTATGGGGTAATTTCACAGAATTACCTTATTTTAAATGGTAAAAGAAAAAGTTTTAAAGCAAAAAAAATTACAATTCCAAATTTATAATTACCACAGCAACACTGCAAATTATTTGGGTTGTCAAAATGAAAAACAGAAGGACTATGTCATTTATATTAAGTACCTGGGCTACTATAGGGCAAATGCAATTTTACTGCAGATAAATGTGTACCTATTACAGAATTGATACAGTGTCTTAATAAATCTATCTGTAAAGATTCAAGAGAGAAAATATAAATTACACTAAATGAAATACTGATATAGCACAATGACTTAAAAAAGCCCTCTAGCATCTCAGTCAAGTATGTAATCTCTTTCATTTTCCCTGCCTACAATTCCCCATGCAGTTTCAAATGTCTGTGATATTTATCTTCACTTGTTCTTCTAAACACTTTCAACCAATATTTGGGAAACAGGCAATTCACACATTTCTTAGGACTGAACACCTCATGAATGAGCAAAGATTCCACCTGAAAATATTCAATTATTCATCAAGTACAGTTTTCTCCAATTTAGGAAAGAATTCAAAATGTTAACATGGATGGGGAAGATTGCAAGCATAAGGGATACTTCTTCCTCACTAATGCATTCTGAGCAAGACCTGAGAAATCAGTAGACTTCAGAGTCAGCAAAGCTTTGTAGGGCAGAGCACAGCAGAGACACAGATGCGTAGGAATTTCCCACTATACATTGAATGGCTACACTGTTTATCATAGAGCAAAAATTCATTTCAGCCCAGTGAAATGTCAAGCAGATTTGTCAGAAGAGCAGTAACTTCTTGAGCTAAAATGCTAAGTAGTGGCTTCTGACACCGCTCTTAGCTTAAACCTCAATGAAAGAGATTATGGTTAGCACATTTTACCTCATGAATGTGATGGTAATTCATAAAAAACCAAGACCTTCCTCAAGTTTTTCAGTCCAAAGTGTTAAGAGGCCAGGGTAAAACTGTCAATTTATTGTATTTTGACAGATATCACATGTGGCAGTTGCAGCTACGCTCAAATCTCTCTATGAGGCTTTTCTTTTTATTTAATGAGAGATGAAAAATGCAAATACTTGCTGAATGGCATTTCCATCATTTATCATTGGTGCTTCCTTCAGCAATGTGACAGGACCTCAATTGCCCAGAGACAAGATGAAGAGTTATTTATTGAGATAAAGAGTGTGCTGGAAAATAGAATCGCAGTGAAGTTGCAGTGAAATATAACTTTAATGAACATTCATTAGGCATTTGAGAATAGATGGCACTGCTAGAACAACAAAATGTCAAAGGTTTAACATCAAAAATATTGTGAACCAGTCAAAACAGAGTGTTTTTTCTACACATGCAATCACAGAAATGCAGAAAAAGGAAATACTTCTCAGGTGTGCAAAATAGCATCCTGTATCTGGGTCTCATGCCCATTGTCATTACTCAGTGCTACCAGGGTAAAGACAAACACTTTGAAGTGGGATTGTAAATCAATGGTTAGTCTGAGAGACATGATAACCATGGACACATAATAATTACAAGGGAAGAAAATCCAGGGAGAGAAGACCTGTATCCTGCTTAGGAAAGCTGGAAATGTTTATGTCTTCAGCTCGTTTGCATTCCAAGTAATCATCAGTGGTAATAATGACAGAGACCTTAGTGACTTAAAGGAAGTAATAAGGTATAATACAAGGCCCAGTGGAACTTTCTCTTTCCACATACATTTTCCCGCCAAGTTTGCTGCTTAATAGGTTTGTTTATTGCTCCAAAATTCAATCATGTGTAAAACTAATTCAGCCTTGGCTTGCTTCTGCCATTTTCTTCTTATGAAACACTGTATTACCAGGGAGGAGGACCCTCAGCTTAGTGGGAGAACTAAATAACTAATTTTTTATTCTGTAAATATTGTTCAGTTACCTAGACATTTTGCTTCCTTTCCCGGTAGACCGGGCTTCTTTTACTTCCTCACTTTCATTTTGTATCAGACCAAAACCGAAGTGTTGACTGTGTGGCTCTGGCAGCTCATTATTAGGAACAGTGATTTTGTGATTCAATATCATCTTCATTATACCTATTGTCAGTACTTACTGGTCTTTTGTACAAACTTTTCTCTGTATATTTCAATAATCTCTTCACACATCGCTACTAAAGAAACATGTCCATGTAATATTACAGCTTCTTTCAAATAAAGAACTATTGGCAATGTGCTTCTTCAGTTCAAAAATAGATTATCAGGTAGGGAAACAAGAGGTTCCCTCTGTTTCAAGACACAAGTCTGTGCCAGACTACTCAAGTGACCATGGGGACATCACCTGTGATGGATAAGGATCTTGTCACTAGGGCCATTCCATAGCTCTGCCAGTCCATATCAACCTTTTGTGATTTTCATGCAAGGTATTTCTTTATGCTGACTCCACTTCTCTACTGTTAAACACAAGTATGAATCACCTGCCTTTCAAAATTACAGATGAGCAATGCAGTGTAAATGCCCAAGCAAATTATCTTAATTCTCAGTTTCTTGCAATATTTTATTTGCTGGTTTTACTAGTGCTTTATCTGCACGGTTGTCCATCATCTAGGGGCAGCTGACACACAGTTTTCTCAGAAATGAGCAAAAAATCTCATGGATATCTGCTTCTTTCAGAGGTAAGACGTACATTCAGTAGAAATACAGCCCAGGGAAAAAATCACTTATATTGATGGAAAGATTGTTTTTTATGGAAGAAGGATGTGTGAGTATTATTTATGGTACAAACTCAGTTGAAGCAGTATAAGGGAAGCATACCATTCTGAGTAGGAGTGGCTACTTGAAACACATTTTAAGGTTTTTGAACTTCAAAACTGTTCTATAAGAACAGACAAACGGTGAGCCCATGAAGCATCTGAGATGCATGTCTGTTCTTAGGTTCTCATGAGAGGCTGTCCTTTGGTCACACTTGTGACCATCATAAGGGAGCAGGACACAGAGACACTCATTTTATGCTGATCAATGTCACTATAGCAGTCCATCCATGACAATATACTTTAAATAGATCTGCGATCTGGTAAATCTATTAGCCTATTAATTTAAGCCAGTCTTTAAGCCAGTCTACATTAATGGGGTTTTCCTGTTAATGGGACCTGAGCTGCCTTGCACTGTGTAGACTTCACAGGCCTAGCAGGCAGTACCTTGAGCATTTCCAAGCCACAGAGGCAGGGGCTTTTAGCAGTTTTCCACTGATGGAAATCTTTTTGCCAGGGGCAACAACAGACATCCTGTCTAATAACTCTCTTAGTGCATTAAAAGTCTTGTGCATTTCAGTTTCGGATATGCTTTTTTTTTCTCTCCTGCCTTTCAGCCCCTTCAAGTCTTTTCAGAAGTCAGATTCTTTAATCTGGAAAAAGGAGAAACATCTGTTCATGTTAAAGTCTCAAGCAGCTGTACATACAACAGGACGTTATTGACTCTACTTCCAGAACTCAAATAATATGGCACCTTGTTGTAAACTCACAGCTCACTAATTCCCACTCAGAAAATACTCTAGTCATCAATGGGCAAGTCTAACTCAAGAGCTATGCTTTAAATTAGGTAATTTGCCACGGCATGTGAATATTCTTATTAAAGCCTAGTTCCCATTTTCAACTTACTATGGTTAAAAGTCAAATTTCTTTAATCTAAAAATATGTTTTCTCACCAAAACAGCAGAACGAGTAATAGCAACCACATCTATATTGTTCGTCTTTTTAAAATAGCAATCTTTTATGATTCTTATAATGTCATCATTTATGCAAACACTGTAAGTATTTTAGATCTCATGGGCCTGAAGCAACAAACACTGTATTTTCTATACAGCTCATAGAACAGAATACTTTAAGAGAAAATATAGTTATTATTTTTATTATTTCAGCAAGCAGTGCAGCTGTGTGAAAGTGGTGTCATCTACCCTTAGTAACATCTTAATTTTCTTTGTAAAATTATATACCTTCAAATATTACTCTTGAGAATCAATGGCAACTGGATTTGATAATAAAAATAATAGTATAGCTGAGCTGTATGATCTTCTGTCATATACTTACTGTATACTAAAGCCAAGAGGAAATCTGAAAGGAAATGAGTGAATAGTTTGGGGTAGGGGAAAATGTGTCTATTTTTCTAAGGAGAGAGAGAAAAAATACTTAATCAAAATGACAATAATTTTCAATTTTTATTCCAAACAGTCATTGTAAGGAGTATTACAATTATGCTGTTATGATCACTCATGTAAAAAGCAATACAATATATGTAAACTACAAAGATTTTTGAGGATTCGTTCTACCAGTTGTCTACCTCTACAACAAAATGGGAAATTAAGCTTGATTCTGTCAGAGAACACTTGATATCAAAGTATAATAAATTAGAATCAGAAAGAAACAAAATATGCCACATTTTACATTCTCAGACAAATGATCTACTAATTTGTATTAGTGGAGAGTAGGGCCATGCTACAGATTTTCTAAATTTCACATTTCACAGTTCTGAAAATAAAAGATCAAGTAAGTTCCTTGCAAGACTTGTCAAGAGCAGGATAAAAAGCAGGAGTCATAAGAACTACCTAAACTGGATAGAAATTATGTACATTTTTACTATATATCCGTTTAGATCTTCTATGTTTTAAAAAAATTATGTGTAGTGTTTATTATACCTCATATTTGTACGGTCACATTTTTGTTAGTTTCTCTAAGGGTATCACCATGTGATGAAAAGAACATTTAGATATGGTGTTAATTTTCATTTATATACTTACATGATTTTATATTAATTATTAAAAAGAAAAGAAAAAAAGCAGAGAGCATGTATTGTTTACCTGGAAACAATCCTACAATCCTGTCGGTGCCTGAATAACCTCTAGAATATAATGAGGGAAAGATGTTTCTGATAACAGAAGATAATTGCTAAAGAAATTAGAATGTAGCAAGATAACAAGATAGTAATAAATCTCATCTATCAGAAGCAAAGATTATTTGTTTTCATTGTAATCCTATAATAAAATTAAAGATTATCTATTTTAATTACAACTCTTCTTTGAAAATCAAAAATAAATCCTTTTTATTGGTTTCCTTGTTTATTACCTCCCACCAATTGATTTCCCTACTGAGAAATGCTCATTCCACATACAAAATCATATTTCCTAACTTCAAGCACTCTTCATATCCAGTCATCTTTTTCGGTCCAAATATTGCTGTTATTAATGCAGGTACAGATCAAAGGGCAAACAACACTTGAGAAAAACTCATAAAGCTCAATCAGAAAAAGCTTCTGTGAATGTAGTGCTTTATACGTAAATCAACATTTGTTTAATTTCATTCTGGACACTAGAGTAGTAGCCTTGAGTGGGAAAATCAGACAATATTCAATTACTAATCTAAGTTATGAAATAGATTGTTTTTTTCTCTCTGTCAACTATAACCTCAAAAAACCTAGTTTCCTGGTACTAATTTGATTAGACGATGAAAATAATCCAATTAACAATACTGTTAAGGGGAAAGAAATGTTGAAACATGGTTCAGTTTCTGCTTTGTTGGTTTTTGGGTTTTGTTGGTTTTTTTTAATTCAAAAGACTAACCATTTCTGACTATATAGCTTTGCAAATTCATTAAGCAAGGAAAAAACTGTTGCCTTTAAAAGGATGTGCACAACATTTGGCTGACACTTTCTGTAAGCTCTAGCGTGTTGTCAAATTGGGTGACCTTCCACAAGCATTGATGCAAGATGGGCTTCTCCCATAAAAAAAAGGCTATTCAATATCTTTTCACTGAAATTCTATTTCAATATTGCCAGAACTGAAAACAATTAAAATATTGCTTCTGATAGTCAAAACCTATATTTCTTCAAAAGGCAGAATTTTATCTAATACATTATTTGGATGATTCATGAGAACAAGAGTATCCTATTTATAAATACAGAAGTGAATCTTTTTCACCCTTATGTTCTTAAATATTTTTTGAGACAATTGAGTTTGCAGTTAGCTTCAGTCTTGATCTCACTGAAAAATTGCCACAACTGTTTGCAACTAGTTAGATAAAGGATATGCACAATTTTCTCATTTAAGTTTGAAATATTATCCAAAATTTCTAAAAAATACTAATAACACTTTTAAAGTAATATAAAATTTCTGTTTTCTGCTATATTTTAAAACCATTTTTCCTGCTTTTGGTTTAAACATATTAAGAGATTAATACTAGAGATTAATTCCTCACCAAGGATTCAGATGGAACGCTTTTGGAGTGAAACAAGGCCAAAGAGGAAGGATGTATTTAATTTGAACTCTAAGTGAATCAGACTGCTGGCCTTTAAAGACAAGAAGTCTGTAAGGGAACTTTTAAACTGAATGTTGGAGAAAAGCTGAGATGTATAAAAGAGTGTGTCTTTTACACAGAAAAATTGTATAACTCTTGAAGGATAAGAAACAGCCCTAAAAGAAATTACAGGAGTGCCATTTACATGGGATGCTAAGAGGACCAAAACACATGATTTTACAGCATTGCTAAAAATCTAGGGAATTTTAAAAAAAACAGAAAAGGGAAGCTGAGAATGAACAAACATTCTGGAAACTTGGTGGAACAAAAACACTGTCACTCAGAAATAATCAAGGTGCAAGAAATTTGAGAGAGTGGGCTGTGCTAGTGGTTAAACCCTGTATCTTTAAAAGGCTGGTCCTATTATGACATGAGGACAGAGTGAATCTTTGTGCTGCTTTATACATCTACTCACATCTGAGGTTAAAATGAGAAGCTTCAGAGAAGGGCTACAAGATACAGAGTGGCTGCTGGATGAGGAAGAAGTAAATTGGGACTCTTTAAATTGGGCAAGTAATAACAGAGTTTTAGGCAATCGGCAGAGGCAGGAACCATGGTATAGAATGGGCCAACTACTTGTGCCCTCTTCAAGGACAAGAACTGAGAGGAAGCCAGCAGCCAGGTTCAAACCCAACAGAAAGATTAAATACTTCATGCAAGAAGGATGTTAGAGAGAGAATATGCAGGCCCAGGTTCACAGACACAAATTAACAGCTACTCTATAGATACAGGTAACTGTGAGGTAAGCGATCTAGAGGACTATTAAATGAATCATGCTTGCCTACTCTTACTTTTCCTCTATGAGATGCTCATGGCCACTGTTAGAAACAGAGTACAGGGGGACATGATCCTTTGGTACAGTCTAGTAGAGCTGTTTTTTCCAATTGTGATTTGAGGAATATTTTATTCACAATTAGGTACTCGTTGTGTGTCCTTGATCACTCACCTCACAGAAGGTATTGCCTCTGCTTATCAGATGTGCCACAAACCTGAAGGAATAAAACGTTAAACCTTATGAAGTCTGCTTCTAAGCTCAAATTCAAGTATGCCTGCAAATATATGTGCATACATTACTGTAGACAAAAAAATTTTCCCAGAAGGAACAGATGTGCCCACAGTGGGAAGGAAATAATTTTGTGGACCTCTGGCATGTGCAATTTTTTTTAACAAAGTTTTATTCTTTTGAGATTTTGATCTGTTTCTATTCCTCTGAAACTTACCTAGTGAGAGCAAAGAGGGTGAAAAATACAACCAGTCAGATATAAATGTCACTTTCATTTTTACCGAATTAATTTATTATCACTAGATACAACAAAACTGGAATATAGAACCAAGTGACTCTTCTTGTCTTTACTCTTCCTGAGCCTATCTAACCTACACCTGATTCAGCAAAATCAGTGTTTAATGCACCACTGGGCATTTCATACAATAACTCAGATCTTTGGAGGATATAAAGGAAATTTGATCCTCTGAAGACTGTATGAATCAGGAGAAAGTTGCTAAAACCTACTTATTTTTGTTAAACACCATTGTAATATATTAGCTTTGTACAACTTTATTTGCCTCTTATTTTAGCATTAAATACAGACAGCAACAATACAACAATTATCCAGTCAGAGATTGAATTTTTAATTTTACTGGCTATATGAGCAACTCCCATTAAGGAGTCACCAAAAGAGATGGCAAGCACGCTTTTTTTAGTCCTTAGGTCCCATATATTTAGGCAAACCGTATTAGCTATAAGGCTTGCAGAAGCACTAGATGGTGACACCAAATAGTATTATAGTCACAAGCTAAAGCACTATTGTGGTTTAAAGCCAGCCAGCAACCAAGGCCCACTCAGCTGCTCACTCACTCCCTTACCCTGGGACTGGGGAGAGAATCAGAACAGGAAAAGTTTGAGAACTCGTGGGTTGAGATAAAGCGACAGTGAACTGACAGATAACAACAGATAAGTAACAGTTTAATAGGGAAAGCAAAACCCACACACACAAGCAAAGCAAACCAAGGAATTAATTCACTGCTTCCCATGGGCAGGCAGGTGTTCAGCCATCTCCAGAAAAACAGCACATGTAATGTTTACTTAGGAAGACAAAAAAGATCACTCCAAATGTCCTCCTGTTTCCTCCTTCTTCCCCCCACTGAGCATGATGACATGGTCTGGGATATTCCTTTGGTCAGTTTGGGTCACCAGTCTCGGCTGTGCCTCCTCCCAACCTCCCAAGCACCCCCAGCCCCCTCACCAGTGTGGCAGTACGACAGCAGAAAAGGCCTTGGCTTTGTGTAAGCCATATTCAACAATAACAAAAACATCTCTTTATTATCAGCCCTGTGTTCAGCAAAAATCCAAAAAATAGCACCATTCCAGCCACTGTAAAGAAAATTAACTCTACCCCAGCCAAAGCCAGCACAAACACAAGAATCACAAGGATCAAAATGATACAACTGGTAGACCAGCAGCTGATGTTAGATGGATCTCATCTGTTTCATCTTCTTTATATTACAAAATAATCTTTGATGTAAGAGGGTGTGTAGTCACAAACCACAAGGTGTCAGCTTCAACCTGGCAAGAAAATATGTACATGAAAATAAAAACATTAGGTGGTCAAGAGGTGAGAGAAAGTGATATATGCAAACTTTTTGGTCGTGAAACTCCACTTGGAAAGTACATACCTGACACAATCCTGAAAGCTGGAGGAAGACTATGGAGTTTTGAAAGGGTCGTCTGGAGACATCAAGTAACATGGACAGCATGCCTTTCCTCACTGCATGTGTTTCTGATACTGTTCTGCTTCTTTCAATTTGCAATACCAGCAGAGAATATTCATTAGTCTCCCTGAGACACTTGAGAGGTGTACTAGTGTTTTCTGAATAACTGTCTTCAATATTCCAGTTACTGAAGCATTAAAGGGAAAAAGAAAATAAGGAACATTAAACCAAAATCTTCTAAACCACAACCTCATAGGGCCAGGCCACTGAACTAGCAAAGAATCCATCCTTCCACATCATGACTGAAGACTCTTTGTGTCAAGTGTCTCGTTTACCTGCAATACCAAACCATACCCTCCATCTTCTTTTTCATGTGACTTCACCAATATTTCCTGACTTGCTCATTAGTTTTCCTAGATGAATTTAAACTTCTACAATCATAGGAAAGAAGAGATGCAAAAAACTCTCCCACTTATTATTTTCTTGAACTTTTCCTGAGTCCTTCCTTTTAGTCTTCCTTGAATATCCCTTTCTTCTGCCGTTCATGGTTACTGAGACTTTTATACAATCATGACGCCTTTCTGAATTTCAAAGAAAAATAATAACTCCAGAACAGTAAGTGCCAAGCTTTCCATCATGGGGTCAGTTATCCATCTACCCCTGGGTTTGCATGTTTTGATCATCATAAACCACAGTCAGCATTGGTTTAACATCTATTTCCTTAGAAACCTGTCTTTTTGAAGACACTGCTGAAAGCCAAGTGAAACTGGTAGAACACTATGAATGGGAGGATTAAGGGTGGGCCCTGAAATATAAACTGCACTAATAATGCTATAAATCAAAATAATGCAATGCTGGCTTCTGACACTGAGATATTAAAAGGAGAAAATTCCCTCTAAGTCACTATAATGGGGCAAATGCATCAACATAATCTTGCTTCTACTGTATAATCACCCACAGAAATAACTGCAGACAATTTACTTCTCCAAATCTTCTAACTGTTCGGTATTATAAAAACCCTGTTTTTTCACCCTTTTCAGACTTAGTTCTTGACTGCTGTTCTACAGATGACTTATTCTCTCTCTTTCTGTAACACAAGCTTTTATTTATATGCAAGTGACTCTATTACAACAACTTGGAACAAAGCCTGATTTTGTCAAGTAGTTGATTTAAAGGATTTGCATTTCTAAACATTCTGTATGCATTTTAATGCACTTAAATAAGAAAACCATCTGTGCATTTCTTTCTTTATTTGAAACTATGCTTGGCAAACAATCATTACAATTATAAGTAGCATACCATTAAGCATATGGTTAAATGACAACGTATTTGCTTATTTCAAGATCAATTCATTTGAAAGCAGTGCTTTTCATAATATTGAAATTCTTAAATCAGAGTTTTATAATAATAAAAGACATAGACCCATAAAATAATGCTGCTTTGCCTCAGGAGAAGATACATGACCACTGTGTTTGAGGTTTAGAGCTGTACATGGTTAGGTTGTTGGCACAGTTCAACATCCCACTTGGCCTCCTGCTCAAGGAAACATTTGTTAAATTCTGACAATCCCAGACACTGGGCCTGGAAAATATTTACCACTTCTATATGAACTTAAGGAGACCTCATCTGAGCTGCAATATGTATTACTGCAGTCCTTGCCAGCTCGTAATGAAATGTCACAGTCCCCAAAAGAAAGATACTGTATGAATATTTGCAATATCCCACTTCCTCACAATCATCTTTGACTCCCAGGATACCAGACAAATGAAAGGCAGGAGATCAGGCCTTATAGAAAAAAAGGGACTTGTATACAAAATTAAGCAATTTAGAGGCTTAGGTCCCCTTTAACATTTATTCCTTCTCACTTTTGGTATGGAAGATGGTAAAGTTAGCCTGTGAATGCCCGCATAAAAAACATAACTGTACATTATCCCTCAAGTAATGAAAAAAATCTGCTTTAATTTGAATTAAAAATGTGATTCCATGAATCTCTTTGACCTGCAAATTTAGTCTGGGATGTGATATTTGGACTACATTCTTTCTTGCTCCGGTATCACTCACAGGCTAATATGTTAAAAAATTGGATGAAAAACTGAACGTTTCCAACACATTGTGTCAACAATACATTTACTCAACTGAATGAACGTGAAAACATATGGAAGTAAGAGAGGAAAATGGATATATGACTGTCTGGTCTCAATTGCATTTCTGGATAGTGTTGTATTTTCTTAATTACACTCTTCACATGCAAAAATTAAAATAAACTAACAGATGTATATGCAGACACATTACCTTTGGTCAGAGCTGAAAAAACTACTTTGTAAAACAACTCACTCTGTTTTACCAGTGAGGGTGTGTAGTCACAAACCACAAGGTGTCAGCTTCAACCTGGCAAGAAAATGTTTATGTAAAAATGAAAACATTATGTGGTCAAAGGATGAAAGAAAGTGATATATCTGAGCTTTTTGGTCCTGAAACTCCAGTTAGAACACACTTATCTGCCACAATCATGAAAGCTGGAGGAAGACTATGGAGTTTTAAAAAGGTCATCTGGAGACATCGAGTAACAAGAGAAACACGGGTGTTTATTAGTCACTAGAAATAAAAACAGATCAGATCCTGTTCTCCTTTTGTATCATTTGCCGCAGGGTCATGTGCAGCTGACGTAAAGCAGAGGTAATGCTTTGCATACTTAGGATTAAAAATCTAGCGTGGTGAGGGCAGTTGCAGTTTTCCATCAACTTGATGAACAGGAACAACATAGGGCACAAGTAGACCTTCCCCCATGAGGAGGTGTTTTGTACATAGAGAGCAAGACAAAACATTTTCCAAGATCAATGCATGAGCGCTTGGGCAAGTCAGTTCAGCTCACTCAAGTAAATTGATGCAGCTTTTTTCCTTTATTTTCTCTCTCTATGCTTTTCATCATAAGAACAAGTCTTTCTGTCCTCTTCACTCCTGCTCTGACCAATCTTTTAAACTTACCAAGCCATATGGAAAATAGATTTTTTATTTATGATAGGATGAAGCTAGGGTATTGAATAAATCTATTTCTCCTCCTTTCTTGCCCTCTGAAAATGTATTTATTTTTATCAGCCCTCAGACCCTCAGGCTTTGCTATAATTACCAGATTAGAGCTGTACTCTCACATGCAAACCACGGGTTCAGACCGCTTGTCAAATCCATTAAACATCTTAACTCAAACAAAACTCCACTATGATGTTTGATTGGAGACCTACCTTATTAACACCTGCAGAAGGACAGTAAACTAATTCCACAATATTTGCGCTTTTTTCCCTGTAATTTTTTTCTCCTAACCCACTGTAGCCTAACAATTGTTCTATGCTGCCTTTCACTGCCCTGTGTATTTTTTTTCCATGTCTTCCTTCATAAAACCTTAGAAGAAATACTATCTTTGTTCTGGAGCCTTGATAGTTTTCATTTGTGCTAAATTACTAAATGCTTCCGCCTCACTGGTCACAAAATCATTCACATACACAAGTAGTGTCAGATGGCATATTTCTCCTGATCTCTCAAGTAAATACACTGGGAAGAAGCATCCATGTAATTGTATGCTTTATCATTCCTTCCATCTTCTTTTCTAATTCCTTCCTCTGATGTTTTAATTTCTTTCTTCAGTGAATTCTGGGGGTTTTTTACCTAAAAAATAGTCTTGTCTATGTGTTTCAATAGGTCTAATTTTAGATCTCCTCTAATGCATTCTTCTTTTTATAGCATTCAGTATTTTGCTTAAATTCTTTTCATGATTTATGTCTTCTTCTCTTGTTGCTTACACTTTTCACATAGTTGTTAATTTTTACTCTTGTCTAAATTAGTCTAGTGATTTTATACTGTATTTAGTCAGGATTGTTTTTTATGCTGAATAGATATTTATATAAACTAGAATATTTATTACTGAGTCCTTCATATTTCACTCAAGTTCATTTCAGTCAAATAAGAACTTTCAGATGCTTGTTATGTAAAGGAAGTAAAGGAAGAATAGTAATGCCTTGAATCCAACAAATGATCTAGGGGTCCTGTCTCCCCCACCCCAATTCTGTTTTCTTAGTATTGATAATTTCACTTTCTCTTGTAACCTAATTTAAACTTTTATTCAACGTTTACTGTTTCATCATCTCCAAGAGTGATAACTAGCAACACTGTGCCCTTTGAATGAGCCAGGCAGGACAGTAAGCCTTCAGAACTGTCTCTGACACAAACTCAACTCCCTAATGTAGGATGCAGGAAGCAGGAGATTTACAACAATTCAAATTTCTATTCTGCCTTTTGTGCCACAGGCACGGTTATGGGGAACATGGAGGCAACGAAGATGCTCCATGTCCGGGATTATTCTTCTCTGCACAGCTAGAATAAAAGATTTCTAAGTGAACAATGGATCAGGCCTTGAGGGAAGATTTTATGTAAACTGTAAATTATAAGAGTTTAGACTCCTTCAGGCTAATCTCTGATGTTGGCCATTAGTCCTTTTCTGCTGTAATGTGAGCCATAATAGTTTCATTCACTTTGCTCTTTTAATTATACACATCTAATGAATATTACAAGGCTTTGTTTCCCTGTTGTATTCTGTCTTTCTGAAATATTGCATGACCTGAACTTAAGACCTAAATGACAGATCTTTAATGATCTGTAGGTAATGAGCCTCATAACTTCCTCTTGCCAAATAAGCTTTCATTCCAGACAATTTTATTACTCCTTAGCAATATAAACACAAGTGTTCCTCTTTTATTTATGAGAGCTTCCATTCCTGGTGTTTTATCCATCCCTCTCCCATTTCATTTCTACAGCTATCACAGGTTTTGCAGCCTAAATACCCAACTAGAACACCCTTTGGGATACTCTGTACAAAGAACAATTAACTGGCCACTCACTGCTGACTCACACAGGGTATTCAAAAGCACAGTGGTATGTGGATGATGACTTAAAGTGCTTAAAATCATCTCACATTGAAATAAGCACATCAGTATCTGCCCTTAGCTGGCGTAAGGGTTTCTCTGCTCCCAAAGAAGTGAACAGACCTTCATTTACCTCTGGACATTGTGCACTTCTAAAGGACTTTCCTTTGCATGTCTCAGGCTGGGAAAGGCTAGTACCCTACCAAGGTCTCCTCCTTGCAGTTACTTTGTTCCCTTTCCCATCCAAAGCATACACTGGTAACACAGGTCGTGGGGTGTTGGCTTCACCCTATCCCCATCCCATTAACTGGGAAAGATTTCTGATTAGGACAGGCAAACTGATGTCTCCTGCTGAGCCTAAGGCTGAACCATGTAGAGAGGATGAAACATTAAGCATTTCTGTTGACTGACAGTTTCTGTCAAGGCCAATAGTTGTGTTGAATATTCAGCAGGAAATCAGTGTTCCAGCCCCACTGTGAGTCCTAGGGCTGGATATCATTCTATTATACTTGCAACACGACTCACTCAGGCTGTTAATGATGCCAGATACTGGATCCAGGCATCAGAGTAGAACATGTGGGCTCCCAGAAACATAGAATATAATCAAAGAAGAGTCAAGGTTGGAAGAGACCTTTAAGATCATCAAGTCCAACCACCAACCCAAGCACCAGCACTGTAAGCCCTAAACCACTAAACCACATCACCCAGCACCAGATCCAGATGCCTCTTAAACACTGGGAATGGTGACTCCACCACCTCCCGGGGAAACCTATTCCAGTGCCTGACCACCCTAACAGTGAATTTTGTTTTCTGGAGAGGATGATTTTCTCTGTCATTTCAACATAAATTAATGACACATATGCAAGTTCTGATCTAAGCTGCAATATTCCATCTCACCTGCTCCAGGATGCTAGCTTTTGTGGTTAGCTTCTCCCATAGTCAGCTGTACTACTGACAAAATATAATATCCACACTAACAGGACTTACCTTGGAATTTTTCTTTGCAGCTATTCAGTATGTTCCTATGCCATCATCCAAAAGAATTACAGGCTGTGCTCATAGCTTCTCAAAAGGACAGAGAAGCTAATACCAGATGCTTCTCTAAGGTCTATAAACAGATCTTTGAAAACAATAAAAGTCTCCCACAGTTCAATTACAGAAACAGTCTTCACTGAGTATATCTGTCCACAGAAACCTAAGAAAAGACACAAGAATATTTGCAACAGCCTCTGCTCCCTTTTCAGTGGAACATTGCAGTACCGACTTTCCTGAGCATCAATATATGAATAATACAGAAAAAAAGGGAGGAAAAAATGTTGAAATACTGCTGACTTGTTATTGCTAGATGTCAGATTTGTTCTACTAGATAGTGAACAAAGAAAACAAGCAGGAAAATGTCTTTGATATATCTTGATTGTTTAACAGTTTGTTCCTGTCAGCAACCTCTTAGAAACTTCATTGCACTGAAGAAGCTGTACCCCAGAGATAGATGGTAATATGTTTATTTGGTTAGGAATGACAGAGATTTTTGTGCTGTAGCTGTGTACTGTCATCCACTGGAGGAACTGCAGGACTGTCAGAACCTACTGTTTGCTCTGATTACACCTGCAGCCCTGATTCCAGAATACTCTGCGGTGTGTCCAACACAGCCTTTGATCTATGCTGCCATAGGAAGGCATAGTAGTATGGCAAAAAATTTACACCAAAAAGCGCTATTCATTCTGATACCAATACCCATGAACAGGACTGCTGCTTCCCTTTGGCCAATGAATATCTGTTAGGTTAAAACTGTACCTGGATTTATACATGCTACACGAGAACTTTTTTAAAAAAGAAAACACTGACTGAAAATTGTAGCAAAACATGATAAAGTGAAATCAAAGAAAAGAAAGGAAGATCATGCCTGGCTTTGAGGCACAATGGTTTGTCTAGCAGAAAAATCAGTCAGAAATTTTGGTCACAAATAAAACTGGGACTTTTCATACCATCATCATTCATGAATCCATCCAGTTTTACATATTTATCAGACAGTAATAAATCATGCATATGCATGTAAGACCGTTTGTTAAAGTACTCTTTTTAATATAAATAAAATGCTTGCACATTTAGATAGAAATCTACAGGTGTATAGAGAAAGGCTAACTTTATCTGCAGGGGAAGAAGATCTACTTGTTGTCTTTTTTCTTCTTTTACAAAAAATGGAGAAATACAGAACTATTAGACCCAGACAACAGGACAGTAGGATGCACTGTTACCTGTTACCTTCCTTCAAAGGTTCACTAAATTTTAAACTACTATGCTACCTCTTCTGAACACCCCTCTTTATTATCTACTGCTTAATAAACAAGTTTAGTAAACAAGAAAGTCATTAATAGACATGAGGTAGGTGAACAAGTTCCTAAAGATATCATCAATCTGGTCAGGCAACCACAAAAAAACTTTGTGCATCCATTGAACTGATTGGATGAGAACATGCTTTCCCTTATCGCCAACATCAGTGTTATCACTCCATTCCACATGACTTCAGGAACACATACTGGAGGCTGAAGTTACAGATGCATTTAATCATTTGAATTCAGAGTCACCTCTTCTAGTAGACTCCTACAATTCATACGGGTAGAAATCAGACTTAGCCATCTCAACTTCACCTTGTTTGAAAGCTTTGCAAAAGATATTTACTGTGTGACTGATCCTTTATGTAAGGTAAACATACAACTGAATATCACTACTATCCTGAAAAAACTACTGCTGTAGATTTTATATGGATTTTAATATACCATATCAATCCCTGGAAATGTTCAAGGCCAGGCTGGATGGGGCTTTGAGCAACCTGGTCTAGTGGAATTTGTCCCTGCCAAGAGCAGGGAGGGTGGAACTAGATGATCTTCTAGGTCCCTTCCTTTTCAGATATTTATAGACAAAGATTTAAGAGAGAGCAGGCACCATCTCCATCATTCCTCATTTTGTACCTTATGTTAAGCTGGAAAAATGTGGGGCAACAATCATCCTCATGCATTGTATTTCTTTGAGTAAATACGTGTGCATATATATATATTTCCTATCTTCCAATATGTGGGTGTCCAGACTTCTTTTATTCAGTACTCTTGAATCTGATTTCAAAGTAGTTTATTGCAGAGCTGTGTGTCCTCTCCTACTACTTACAACAGGATTAGTACAAAAATATATGTCATCTTTTACACCCACTCATCCCTTTGCAATCCCTTTTCTTTACTGAATAATATTACTGGCACTTTCTCATTCAAGGAGATTATTGTCAAACATCACTGTCAGATCTCAGAAGAAAAGAAAACAAACCAAAACCTTTGCAGTTTGTGCTGCCACAAAATAGTATATTCTGACATATTTTAGTGACATAAAAATGCAATATAATTTTTATAGATGGCAGAAAGATCTTTCATTTAAGAGTTAAAAAAATCTCTAACATATAACCTGAAAGATTGATCAATAGTGTCTTCAAGAACATAAATCTAGAATTAATAATAATTTTATCTGAGCTTTCCAGTTCACTTTTTGGACATATTTTTGAACCAGCAACTAGTGAAGTGCAACAACTAGTCTGAGTACTTGCAGACATCACCTACTGGGAGATGTAGTGATTTCAATTAATATTGTCTCATGGAAAAGCACGTTCTTTTGACTGAACAGCCTCCTCTGCAAATATTATAAAAGATAATCCACTAAAATGATTAAGTATCTTGTATGGATAAAAAGCACTTAAATTGTCTAGAAAAAGCGTTTTTCAACTTTAGCTAAATTGTTTCTTGCATATAAAAATAAAGCCCTGGCCTGGATAATTTCATAAAATCACAGAATGTTAATAGGTTGGAAGGGACCTTAAAGATCATTTAGTCCCGAATTCCCTGCCATGGACAGGGACACATTCCACTAGACCAGGTTGCCCAAGGCCTTATCCAATCTGGTTTTTAACTCTGCCAGGGATGGGGCATCTACAACATCCCTGGGTAACTTGTTCCAGTGTCTCACCACCCTCACAGTAAAGAATTTCCTCCTTATCTAACCTAAATTTCTCCTCTTTTAATTTGTACCCATTACTCCTTGTCCTATCACTACTGTTCCTGATGAAGAGACCTTCTCCAGCTTCCCTGTAGGCTCCCTTCAAATACTGGAACATTGCTATGAGGTCGCCAGGCAACCTTCTCTTCTCCAGGCTGAACAGGCCCCACCTTCTCAGCCTGTTTTCATAGTGGAGGTGCTCCAGTGCTCTGGTCCACTTCTCTGAACTTCCTTCAGCACTTCCATGTCCTTCTTATGCTGCGAGCATTTTTGTCAACTTTTTTGACTTGGCATAGAGAACCTTGCATTACATTACGTACCTTTTGATGCAGTATTTTTCATAACCTCTGTTGTACAAATCACAAGGCACAAGTGACCATTTTAATATTTCCACTTTAATCACATATGGGAGAACCATTCATCCATAGTTGCTGCTAACAATTAAATGTTCAGTATTCATTTCTAGGCCAGTGGTAGCTTACAGTACACCTGCAATTAGGCACTTCAAGACAACCTGGCCACTGAAGGGATTACAAACCAAGCCGGACAGTAGCTTAAAGGAGCATTTCTGCTGCTTTCAGTTGCAGTGAGCATTGAAAATCCAGTACTTTCCCATAATCTCTTCGTGTGCTATATGACAGCCCTTGGAGGTTGTCTGCCTTAAATCAATCAGCAGCTCATAAAGTTGTTGAAAAGAAACAGTTAGGCAGGCATTACAAAGTGCTCTCTCCCTCCCATGAGAAACCAAAGAATTGTAAATGAAGCTTATCAAATTCTCTTTTCAAGCGGTAGACAGCTACAATCAGACCTGCACATGGAGAACAGGGAATATAATAAAACCCCCTAAAAATTTCATGCAAATTCAGAAATCTGAAGAAGTACTATTCCACGAGAGGATACAAAACAAAATCCTAGTGATATGAATCTGTTCAGTTGTGCATGGAGTGGCACGCTCTCACTGAAAACAAAACAATGGTGGGAAAAAAGATTAATAGTTACTGAAAATTCTGAAAGCACTGAAGTCAGATCTAGCTTGATGGAGATGTCAAACCATCCAATTGAAAGAGAAAGGGCCAAGTTGAAAGCATGAGCCATATTTAGGTGTCAGTTTTCAAGTGATAAAAGTGGAATTTTCTTTATGTGCCCTCAGGAAGTTGCTGATAGTTGTTAAAGCTCATATTCTTTCCTACCTAACTCACTTATGCAGAAACACAATATGTGAAAATGCTGTGAAAAAATTCTACTGCTTTACTAAGATTTTTCTAGGTTTAAAAATATTAATTCTTCAGAGTTAAACTGAGGATCTCCAAAGTCCAAACTGCCCTTCAAAATTCTGGAAAACCAACAGTGACATTTGTTCCTGCTCAGAATAAACTCTGGAGCAACAATCTGTCTCACGCCCCATAAAGTCTATGTTAATAATAATCATAATTGCCAACAAGAAAGCACAGGGGCTGTGTATTACTGACTTTCAGGCTTGCAACTCCTATTTTATGAAAGATTAAGGTGCTGTTCAAACTGTTTCCTTGCATATAAATGATTCCTCCCTCTCTTTTGATGTAGAGGTTTGATTCTCCTTTGCTTTCACAATTTCAAAACTCAAAATCAAGTTTAGAGAAACTCCAGACAACAATGGTATGAATCTTCAAGGCCGTCAGTAGACCTAAACCAAGAGAAATAAAAACTAGAGAAACCTGCAGTGAGGTGATGCATGTATAATGATTGCAGTTTGGTGATGCCCTTTAACTACTTAATTGAATGAAAGTTCCAGTAAAAATGCAAATTGCGCCTTTCTTTTTGCTTCTTAATGCACTGGAACATCTGTATCTAAGGCATCAGTCTACAAGCAAAGGCTCAATTGAATAACAAAATGTCAGTTCAGGAACATAAACCTGGAATTATTTAGAAGAGTTGTTTTGAACAGTCAGACCTATGCTATGTCTGAGTTCAAAGCTGGTTTAGCTGCAGTGTTTATTGCTGTGAAATTGAAGCAGGTGGTATCTTCAGACAGGGATAAAAATATACAAAAACTGTTGATATCTACAAGTTGAAAAAAATATTTTTCATATAACATCCCCTATTACATGATCCCAAGACACATGCAAGCCTGAAACCATTTCAGAGGTGGTAATGGCATAAAACATCATCCTGAAAGATGATTAATCAGAACAACTGATTTATGTTCTATTTTTCACTCATTATTCCTGATTTGATCATGAATGGCAACATCCATGTCTCCTATCTAACTGCGTAGTACTGGGATTTTCAATCTTTCTTAACACTGAATTTTCTCTGGGTTTGGGGTGGTTTTTTAATGTCTGGGTTTCAAATTCCTGCATTCCTAATGTTTTTGTTTATTTTGCTTTCCCTCCTTTTTAAGAAGGACTGTTACAGAAGGCAGTAGCTGCAGGAGAGCAATCATACTAATGATTTGTACAGTGGCAGCCTACCAGTCTGATTTTGACCTGCTGCTTTATGGCATATTTAGGCACCAAACTCGAACAGGTTGAGTCCAGTTACTGTGTCTACAAGAGTGTATCTATCCACCAGGCTGCCCAAGGTGGGACTGCAGCCTGGGCATGTATGTATAAAACATCTGAACCCGTAGATGTGCTGGTTTGGGTGAGGAAATGACAGTGGTTCAGCAGAGGCTGTAAACCCCTCCTGGGAAGCTGTGCACGTGTATATTCAGGCAATCAGGCTAGGCCACACTGCTTTTGATGCAGCCCAAGACATGACCAGCCTTCAGGGCTGTGAGTGCACTTTGCTGGCTCATGTCCAGCCTCTCATCCACCAGCACCCCCAAGTCCTTCTCAGCAGAGCTGCTGTTGATCGTCTAGGGAACTTACTGATACTTAGGAACTTACCCATACATATCAGGAGTTTCCTGGATTGCCTACAGCTCGCCGTGCTACTTTTCCAGTAGATATCAGAGTGGTTGAAGAACCCCAGCAGGAGAAGAGCCTGCAAGTGTGTGCCTCCTGTAGCTGGAGCAGGACGGCTTCATCAATAAGCTCCCTTTATCAGGCAGCCTGATAGTAGTAGTGGAAACCAGTCACGAGGTTCCCTTTGTTGCATCAGTCCCTGATTCCTGCCCACAAGCTTTCAACCATGGCTAGTCTTCAGACATATCCTTCCACCTGCCTATCCCCAAAACTCAGAAGAAACTCATCAGCGTTTGTACTGGAATTTCAATAGTTGTCCCCTTTGTGTTTCAAAAGGTAGCACTAATGACACACTGATTGATATTGTGCATTTTTGCTTGCTTTGAGATCATTTGAGATAGGTAGTAAATGTTTGATTTTGTTTTGGTTTTGTGTCTTTTGTATTCAAAGAGTAAGAGCTGTCATTTTCAAGAAGAAGATGCACAATGGGGACATAATTTCTATTTTAAAAAATGACAAAAAAATACCCTTCTTTTATATCATTGTTTTGAACTGCTGGTTTAGGAAGTCAGGCTTGATGATGCAATAATAAACAAAGCCTTCAAGCTTAAAAGGTGTCTTCATCTTGTGTTGAACAAAGCACAAACTGAATTTTAAAACAAAAGAGACAGGGCTATACAGTTGTATTGGCAACAAATCTCATTTCCAAGCTGCCCTCTGGCACCAAGACCAAAAGAATATTTGAAAGGACTGTGCAGAGGATTATAGTTTGATCCCTGTTTCAAGCTCAGAATTTGCACTGTGCTCCATTCTCTGATGATAAACATCTCAGCTTTCATAGACAAAGCCAGGCACTTTGCCTTATGACTCCAAATGCCTTTCTGAAGATTAGGTGAGCTTGCAGGGAGCAGGATGCAGCTCAGAGGATGTCAAGACATGGAAGGGAAGCAAAGAACACTTTTGTGCTATGGTTTCTCTTTCTTTTTCTTTTTTTTTTTTTTTTTCAGTCATTAACATTATTTCAGCCAGAAGTACCGTGGTGTTGAACATACAGTGTGAGAACAATAGCAAGTCAGTTTACTTAACTTTCCTGCATTTGAAATTAGCGAAAATGTACTGAGGCTGGGAAGGAGTGCCTGAGATATAAGATTCATACCTAACTCCGTGTGTTTAGGAGCTATTTGCTTTTGTAAGTTTTCTACTGTTCATAACATATCTCCATTGCTTCCATGAAACCTTTCAACTCCCTTTTGTATTCATCAGGAAATGAAATATTTCCTCTCTCAAAACCGGTGTGAAGGGAAAGGGAAGAAATGTGGAGCAGGTCATCTTTGCATCATATAACACTTTATTTGTAAAATATTTCTTTGGTACTTCAACTAGAAGTATCGGGGGAGACAATGGAAAACTTTACTGTTTACTATTTTCAGACCAATCTCATGACAATAATTTTCAGAAGAACACCATTAGCTACAGAAAAAATAGAACACTAATGAGAAGTTAGACCTATATAATTTTCATATACTGCACGTAAGCAATTTTTTGAAAACCACACAAATGATTTTCCTTTTTCCTGCTTATTTTTACCAATGGTTCATCATGT
Organism: Platysteira castanea; assembly: GCA_013397175.1. Taxonomy (NCBI): domain Eukaryota; kingdom Metazoa; phylum Chordata; class Aves; order Passeriformes; genus Platysteira; species Platysteira castanea. The sequence continues at coordinate 257,348 of VYXC01001533.1, forward strand.
TTGGGGTTTCATGCATTTTAATTTTACACATACCTTTGCTTTACATGTATTTGAGATCTAGATTAAAACAGTGCTAATTTGTTGCCTTACAAATTAGTCTTAACAAGAGTAATCAATTAATTAATTGCTTTTTGTTGATGATTAAAATTGTTTCTATAGTTTATTCCAGCACTTACTTGTACTGCAATTTGAACTCAGAGACCTAAGAATATTAAATCAAGATTTCAGGACTTAACATTTAAGAATGATGAGAAGAAGAATCCAGTGAATATTTTCTACCTTCCATGTTATTGTTTAAAATGGAAAAACATGAATTGGTCAGAGATGACCAAACGTGTCTCTTGTTCATAAAAATAAGTCTGATTATTAACTGTAGATTACTTTTCAGCTTTTTTATACTGAGTCAAGAACCTAAAAGCTGTCTGTTCTCTCTAGCAATATACAAACATGTTTGATTTATGTACACAAGCATGCACATCCATTGTAAGCTCTATCGCTAACTGGAAGACGGGGAAGACTAAAGACTGTTATCAACCTTAACTTTAGGCAGACAAATTCTCTCAGCACCTGTTGCTATTCATTGAAAAACACTATTCATAGCAGTGAAAAGAAGTGCTGTTCTTCACTGGACATTCACGAGAAATCCTTTGTAGAAAACATAGAATTGCCTTGTGACAAAAGGAGAGAGCTTACAGTGAGCAGAAATGGTGAAGGCACAAGCAGGGTCTCCAGCTTCAGAGGCTCTAAAAATTAAAATTATTTAATAAGAAGCATACCTTTTTCTCCTCAAGTGATCTAGGTCCAATAATTCTGTGCTTACTGAGAAGACAGGCGTCACATTTTGTCCGTGAACAAAAGAGGATTCCTATAATAATTCAATTTCATGACATAGAGAGGAAAAAATATTAGTCTGGATAGAAAAAATGCCCATATAAAAGGACTTTCAAAGCTAACATAGCCCTCTCTACAATAGATACAAACTTCACTGGCAGCCTGAAGTGACAGTGACTGTAATTAAAGAGACACAGGTTAGAATCAATGATTGAACTTTAAAGTGCTAATCAGAGCTATAGTGTTGATCGATTTTGAACAATTTTAACCCTACTTATCAAATTATCTGGACTTACAATTGGTGAAACATTAAAATAATGAGTTCAGGAAGAAACAAAAGGTATTGATCGGAAACCGGAAGAGGAAGCAGAGAAGAAAAGGCAGAACACAAGAATTTCAGAATGAAAGTTTTTTCTTAAGTGATTGAAACACAAGTTCACTGCTGCCTAAATATGGACAATAAACAAAACCTTAATTAGAAAAAAAGTTCTATTAAGTTCAGATGACTGCTGTAACAGAATAGTGGCAATGGGTATTATTCATACTGAATAATGTATTCAGAACTAATAAATGTCTCTGATGAACATAAATTATCCAAGAAGAGTGCATATGTACAGACATTATCTAGATATTTTTAGACTCAGAATCCTTTGGAGCTCTGCAGTGATTTTTTTGATATCTTTGACCACCTGTAGTTCACTTCTCCTACTGAGCAAACATCATGCTCCCAGCATATTTCCCTGTGCAAAGGGAACTCTGGGGCCCAAGATCTGTCCCAGAAAAAAATATTGCCATTTTGCAATACTGAAGTAGCTCAAAGCAACTGCAAGCATAAACAGGGGGAACTGTCTTGATTTCCACTATCCATACAAAAAGTATAAAAATGTTGTGCAAACATCTATCAAAGACAAACAAGTAATGGCATCTGAATGCACATGGAGAGAAACTTAAATTAGAACCACTGAAACAGTTCAAGTGGTGAATGTGCAGATTAGGACACTTTCTGTCTAACTGATATATGTCCTCTCAACACAATGCCCTGACTGATGCTCTCCTTTGAAACAATAGGCTGTGAATACAAATAATCCCTAAATAGCAGCAGATCTGGATTCCGGCACAGATTCTGAATACTTACAAACTGGAGAATGAGGTTTAAAAATACAGCCTTAAGCCCAAATTAACACCCATGAGTCATCCCTGTCTGTCCTAGCTAAATACAGAAGCCACCAGCAGCTTTGAGGAAAAGATTTTCAAAATCTGCAGCAGAACTTCCACACCATATGAATGACATCATGCTAGTAAGACTGATTTTACAGTGGACTAGCTATTTGTGGAAAAACACCAACACAAATTTTTGTCATCATATATACTGGAAAGTGACTGATTAACAAGAGGGGAACAAAGGGTGTACAACAAGTGATACTTTGAAGATTTCTTCTTGATGCAGTTTCAGACCCTTGAGGGCAGCACATAATGCCCTTGTTTATCTCTCTGAAATACAAACAGGCTCCAAACCACTCAATGCTTCTTCCACTTTCAACTCTAATTTTTGCTGGCTTTGTAGGATAAAGCTCTTCACGGAAATGACAGAGCCGTTAGTACACACATCAGTTGCTCTCTGGCTGCATCAGGAGAATCATCCCTGACCTACTTTCCTTTATTTTTTTCCATCTGCACTTTTGATTCTGTTCCTATTTACAGGACTGTCACTTGATGCCTTGCATTTCTTGTTTGAAAATGTCTCATGTATGGGAACTATTCTCTGCTACTGACCTTTCCAGATTCGATTACTTTGAGACTTTCCTACGTGTTGTTACAAATAATCGTGCTGCTTAGGTTAGTGGTCAATAGCAAACCCAGAACAGGACATCCCTGTTACAGACTATCAAACAGAAACCGAAAATATATAACTGCCAAGTCTGAAGATTCAGATGTCAAGCCACAACAGAAATAATTTTCTTTAATATCCTATTTCAAAAAGAAAGGAGGGGACTATAGCTTAACCAAATGGAATACTGCGGGCAAGTTGTTCAGGAACACCTCTGATAGTGCAAAATGTTCTGAAGCATCTGAAAAGAGACATTAGCCAAAAGAACAGAAACTAGTGGTAGAGGCTGAGTGGTACTTTTCATAAACTGATGGTAAATACACTTTCAGAATGCATGCTTTCTTTTTCCTTTGTTTTTTTTTTTTTTTTCCCCCATATCATTGAAATTTGAAACCACAGAGTTGCATTTCAGAGTTCAGAAATCTCAATATGTGCTCAAAAAAGAACCATTTGACAAAGTCAATAAAGGTAGATAGGCAGAATTTGGTTAAGTCAGTTTTCCCTTTCCAGTCTAAATTAATCATTTATGCTTCCTTTAGAGATGACAGAGACATTCTACACCTTTCCAGAGGCTGATTAATCCTACCTGTTTTATGATGGGAAGCAGGCATCTAGAGAGACAATTTACAACAGAGAAAAATAGCATGACTAAAAGAATTAGCATATTCAGAAAATAAGGCAAATAAAAGAGAGAGATCCATAGATTATACTGGCTGAAACAACAACCAACCAAAGAAAAAACCCAATGCAACAACGCACATGGGAAAAATAGATAACTTTAAGAGTATTCTTGGGATATGACATAGCCAATAACAGCATCCCAATTTTCTTTTACATATTCATTTGAGACATAATGCAAAATCATAAGCTGTTATAAAATATCATTTTTCCATTTAAGTCAATAAGATTTCATTAATTTACACTAGTAGGATGTTTGCTTAATAAAATTTATAATCAAAGGAAAAATTAGAGCAGATGGGAGACAGAAATTAAGGGACTCTGTGAATTTAACTGAAGTAGAGAACATGAAGAAACAATGTCTTTACTGTTTGAAAAATAAACTACTGGACCTCATTCAGAAAATGCTGAAGGAGCAGGGACAAATGCTTCAACATCATTTGAACCACTGACACATGAAAAACCTCAGGGTATAGACTGAAATCTAAGGAAGCTTTAGGATCTAAAACCAGGAAAACGTACTTACTTTCAGGGAACTACTTAGAGTACAAGTATATACTTGAGCAAATCTGTGAAGACTTTTCTTCAGCTGATTCTCATAATTCATAATCTCCCTGTCCTTTTTGAACCCTGACATGACTGGGCTACTGTACTTTCATGGGACACCCTGGAATTTTATGTTGCAGTTATAATAGCAGGAATATTTACTCAAGAACAATTGTACACTTCGGTATGACTCACCTTAAAACTGGAGGAGGCAAAGTTCTACACTGCCAAATAATCTTTACAGGTAAATTACTGTATGGACTTTTTGGCTCTAAACCTGAGTTTATAAAAATGTGTACAGTAGGAACTATTTGACTTGAAGAACATTAAGAGAGTATGAATCTGTGTATCAGGAAACATAAACAGTTCCAAGAACAACTGTTGGCATTCTTGAAATACTTCTAACTGCATTTACAAGAAAAAAGCATTGTCACCTGTATCTACAACTAGCTATGATTTTCTGTACACAAACAAAGTTCAGTGTGAAAATTTGCTTTGAAAGGCATATAAGAAAGTTAAAATAGTAAGAGTGCTTTGCTCCTCAGGGACAAAGTCAGCTCTCTTCCATCTTAGCTGTAAATTACAGCAGTCAGCATGTCCGATATTCTTCAGATATACCAGCAAAGTTTTTTACAGCTGAGCATATCTGACAAACAAGAAGTGTGTTTGTCCTCAACAGATTATACCAGACCTTTTAAGGGATCACTGAAATACTGAGGAGATCCAGTGGTATATACGCATGCATACATATCTGGGGCACAGATGTGGGCATAATTAAACAAGTATTTTTCTGTTCTAATTCTGAAAAACTCAGTAGACTTGGCATTTGAAATACATTTTAGGTTTGCTGTTTGTTATTATTCAGAAACATTGCTGATGATGCTACAATTACATGGATTTAGGCTATGTTGTACTTCTCAACCTTTGAATTTAAGTTGTTGTGGACCCTTTTCTTTAAATCCCACAATACAGAAGGTAAAAATTTTTGCATATCTCTATGCTTTTTAATATATTACAGAATCACAGAATCACGGAATCACAGAATCATAGAATCAGAGAATAAGCTGAGTTGCACCCACAAGGATCGAGTTCAACTCCTGGTCCTGCACAGCATCATACCCAGGAGTCACACCCTGTGCCTGAGAGCAGTGTCCAAACACTTCTTGAACTCAGTCAGGTTTGGTGCTGTGACCACTGCCCTGGGGAGCCTGTTCCAGTGCCCAACCACCCTCTGGGGGAAGAACCTTTTCCTGATATCCAACCTACACCTCCCCTGACACAGCTTCAAGACCTGTTATATCTTCCTTCTTTCTCATGCTCATTGCATATGTAATATGTAAATATGTAGATAGATAAATATGAAACTTACAAAATAGCTTCATACATACACCTGTCTCCCACAAAGAAAAGCCCCCAGCCTACAGTACTGCTCACACTAAGCTTCCCATGCTGCATGACAAGGGTTCCACCTAGAGAAAGAGAGGAGTGGCGACCTCAGCAGATCATGAAATGCATCAGGAATGAGCAGCAAAGAGAAACAACATTCTCAGACCTCTCCCTTTTTAGATTTAGGAAACTCTTCATATTCTGCCTTTGGGTTTTTTTAAGCTTTCCCAAACTAAAGCAACATAGATCACTCAAAACTGGGTGTCAAACTTCTGTGCTTTCACAGGCTTTCCTTGGGTCTCGCCTCCTACTATCAGTTCCGTCTTCCTGAGCCTTCACATCTTCTCTGTTGCTTTGGCAAAAAACACAAGACAATACGATGTTTGTCTTTGTGTACAGGATAAAAGCTTTCTACTTCCCCTTCTGCCCAGTGGTGATGCTGCTGCTCAAAACACACTTTCAAGATGAAAAACCCATAGAAAGCCAGCACATACTACAGAATTTCTGTTCTGTTGCTGACTACAAAATATGAGGCGTAACAAGTACCCAGCAGTTTCCCTTGCAATGTCATCTGTCACAGGAGTACTTTATGGATCTGATTAAATCCAGCCAATTATTGTGTATTCTGAATGTGCCAACAGCTCCATGGAGTATTCTTTAAATGTCCAGAATTAATTGCCATTGTTTCTTGCATTTGCAAAGAATTAAACTTAAAAAAACCTGTTATTGAATCACCTTAAGTAGCATTTTACACTGACAAACAGAAAATCTGGAGTAGAAAATGTCCCTATGCCTCAGAATTACTCAGAGATTGTGCCAAAAAATCCAATGCAGTAAAACTTGCGGTTGTAGAATAAGATTGCATGCAATATGACAAAGTATTGAAGAAATGGTTTAAAGGCAGATAAAGACTCCCATTATTTGTAGACAAACTTTGGACTAAAATAAAGAGGTGTAAGAGAAATAAAGGAAAATTCTCCTGCTAAATGTAAGGTTTCTTGAGAATATATAAAAGCACCTAAACTGACAAGGAAGCTAATTTATGCATTTGTCAGAACGGCTAGCAGGAGAAATAGGATATTTATCTATATTCTACCTTATAACTTTGTGGTCCACCCTATGTCACTTGGTTTCTTCCCTCTCTTCCATGATGGACTTTCCAGTGCCCTTTTCAGAGCCAGATTCTTAGGCAAAAAGGAATCAGCAATTTCCAGTATAAGTGCATCCCTCCAAGTCAGAGGTAGCAAAGATGTAGAAATTCTTCTGTGGGCGCAAAAGCATAGAAGGCAAGTACAGACTGAACTTATAAGTAAAATCTTATGTCTAATATCTCTTTCCTTGTCTTAGTATTCTCAAAGTTTCTAAATCCACTATTGGAAATATTGGAGTAAGGCCTTAAAAGTATTATAGTTAAAAATAATCATTTATTTAACATCAGAATATAGCAAAAAAAAAAAAAAGTCGCTTTCTCACATTGAATCACTTTAACGGGAAGAAATTATACCGTTTATTCGAGCAACTGAGAACTGAGGAATACACAGGCAACCTTCAATGCCAGAGGCACAGTTGCTGCCAGCAGAGTTTTAATGAAAACATTTCCTGAGATCTTTCGCTCCTTAACATTGAGAGTTTCTTTAACTTCATTTAAAGGAGTAAATGAGGAAAATATGACTATGTCTTAGCGTCTCCTCCTTTCCTAAGCACAGCTGTAAAGAGAAAATAAAGAGCAATGTTTGAAAATTAGCCCAGAGGGAGGATGATTAGCTGAGTGAAAAAAATTACCACAACTAAAGCTAAGCTGAACTCATTCACTTTAAACCAAGAGACTTTCTTTGTCATGTTGTGGGTATGCAGCCTGACACCACTGCTGCATTTATGAGAAATATTATGCTTTCAAGTAGTGCTATGGAATTGGCTAAAATTTAGATTTTTTTAGGTTTGAGTTCAGATTTAAGAAACTAATGTGATAGCTACTTGTATGTTACCATCAAAATATTTTCGTGAAAAGCTATCCTATGTTCACAAGGGGACAGCTGTTTGCTGCATCTCTCGTGTTTTTCCAATAAGGGATAATATAGAAATTCTGTTAAGATATTCCTGCTGGAAGGGCTACTCATCAAGTATACTTACACTCTTGCAAATCCTGATAATTCCTGGAGCTTATGCAAGGAGGATTATGGGATTCTGCAGGGACATGAATCTTTTTTTTTTTTTTTTGTCCAAGTAATTCAGAGATATTCAGTAGCAAACAGAGGAACAGCATCTATGATGTTAGATTCTCTTGTGTTCTATCAAAGTATAGGGCAGTGCCAGATCTTGTTCTGTAAAAACCGTTTTACTGTGTCTTTACATGACAACAAAAGTTACCCTATACAAAAACATCACAACTTACATTACAGCTTCAACTTAAACTAGCTAGAGGAGAAACAGGACTATTTGCTGCATTTTGTTTAACAGTTCCACAAAAGCATACTGCATATGACATTTAACATGCTCTTGCTTTCTTTTTTAATTCTTTTTGAATTCAGAAGCTCAGCTTATCAAGGCACTAGGAGGATTGCACAGGAAAAAGCAATGGAATCAAATTAAAGAAAAAACAGCTTGCATTAGATTGGGAAAAATTCACCGTTAGTAGTTGAGTAAAGAGATGCAGCATCCAAGAATGAAGGCACAGAGCTGACCTTATGAATTCTCTTCATGTTTTCTGCAGATTCCCTGTGGGATTTGTCACAAACAGCCTAATACCACTCGACTTTAATGCAGGTACCATCAGTATCCTGAAAATAACAGCGCTTCTGTATCTCACAAAGATAGGAGAGATTAATGCTGGGTGATAATGTACTGAATCCTGGATATTCTTTTACATCTCCTGTTTCCCTTATTCCTACATTTGAATGGATCTGGTCTGGCTATAATTACTCTGGAAACAACAAGTAACACCCAGAGGCTGCAGTTAATACCAGCTTTGCCCTTCTATGATACACTGAGCATGAAAAGATGAGAGCACATGCCACAGACCACTTTGCCAGTTCAAGAGAGGTTTGCATTCCACCTAAAGCCTGCTCAAGTAAAACTTTTCCACATTTAAGACCTGTCTTCTTCCCTTGCCCAGGGAAGGCTGCAAGACAGCTTTCTTTTTGTGCAGGTTCCCTCTTGAAGAGTTTCCCTCCAGCTGTATTCAATAATCATTTGTAATAAATATCTTACCCTTTCCTGGCTGTCATTGGTTCCTGCATTACCATGGCCATATAACTAGAAGTGGTGTATCTCTAAAAAAGGTCTATGTCTGAATAAGTGTGGTTGTCTGCAGAACAAACTATACCTGAAAGTCCATTGGTGCACTTATCCTCAGTTGTTATCTGTGTTTCCACTCAGTTCTGAAGACCAAAGCAAAGGAATGGGAAGACAAGGAGATATCCTGAATTTAGTGTACTGAAGTGGTACCTTGAGGGCTCCTGATATCACCTTCTGGCCAATCATAGCTGTGCAATAGGTCTTGGGTTTGCACGTTTTTGAAATTTTTGAGTATTGAATGACTTCCGGCCAGAAATTCATTAAAATAACAGAAAATTTAAAATTGTTTGATGAACCTTTTGCCTATAAAAATATAACACCCCCTGCTACTCTTCTTTCAAGAACATGCTGAAAGAAGTGCAAAAAAATCCCAAATCTTTCAAGGGTCTGAAAGTGGATGAAAGAATTTGTAACACTCTGTTTGCGACAAAGCTTGCCCAAGATTGGAGGAAAGCATGGACAGATGTTTACTTTAGTGAGACACCAATATAGGAGCCTAACTATCCCAAACTCCATATATTAGCAACAGACAGATAAAGAGAGATGGGCTGAATCATTCCTGGGATGTGCTTATCTCTTCATGCTAATTGCAAGACACTCCAGGTGACCATGCCTCTATCTCAAGCTTTGCAGCTGAGTGTGTCAAATTAGATGAGGTGAATTTGATCAAATGAGGTGAGTAAGGAAAGATGTGAAGTTTTCTAATATCACCAGATTAGTACACAATCAAGAGGAAAGTAGAAAACCATATCAAATGTCTCTGATGTGCATGGTCATGTGGAGCATAGGCTCTACTCCTGGTAACGAGCATCCTTTTGGTCAAGCGATTTAAAGCTGTACCAGTTGTGGAACACGTCAGCAGGTGTAGGGTGCATTTACTCTTTTCTGTGCACTAAAGATTACACAAAACTCCTTGGTTATGTAGCAAAGAGAGCACCTCTTTTTAGGATTGTGTTAGCACACAGTTAAATCTAATTTGAAATAGCATGTGAGAATCCAATATAAACAACAGGGGGAAAAGAAAATACACACCAAAAAGAAAGGATTTATCAGTCAACAAGACAAAGCAGGTATTTACCTTGCTGATGCATCACGCTGCTTTTTGGCTTTTGCATTAGGCTATGCAGTCTCAAATTCATTTTTTAAGGACTTCAAATTTCAATAAAACAAAAAAGACAAAAGCTAAATGTATACAATCTTTCAGTACTACTGCTGAAGTTATCTTGAAGGGCAGGCCAGGTTTGACCCTTAAGCTGTCTTCTACTTAGTTAAAACCCCTTATTCTGAGTTTCAAGACACAGCTATCATCCTAACTATTGTGTACTTAAGGCAGTGTTCTTTATGGTTAGTTTGTAATGCATTCTACTTCATATGAACTTCAATTCAAAGAGTAGTTGGATGAAAGCAGCTCCCAGGGCAAAACATCCTTCTTTATTATTGTTTAGCCTATGGGTTCTGTCTAAAAAACCAACAAAACAAAAAATCCTGTCCTGAGTCTTGAGCTATGATTAGGTCAGAAAGACCTTTTATTAACAAACAAACCCATTTCTAGTTTATGGCTAGGAGCTGTTTCCACTGAAATAGCTGGTAAAACTCCTGCTGACTTGAAACATACAGTATCTTGCCCTTCACAGGAACACAAATGCCATCCAGTTTCACTGACTCTGCAGAAGGCCAGCCTGAGATTCAAAAGGACCAGGTTCACTTTTGCCATTACAGGTATATGTTCTTGTGCCCATTAATGTGCCAGAAGGTGATTCAAAACAAGCAGCATGGATTTACTAAGTGTACATGACACCTGACCAGCCTGGCTGCCTTCTATGTTAAAATCAATGGAACTGGGGAGAAGGAAAGAACAATGAATTTTATTTATCCTGACTTTGGCAAGATTAAATACATGCAATATTCTCCCACAGTATCTTTTATTCAAATTCGGATCTTGTAATCTGTATGAGTGAACTACTGGATTGATAAAAAATGTCTAAGTCATCAGGCTTGGAGTGCCATGGTAAATGAATGATATGGTGCCTGAAGACCAGAAACAAGTTGTCATGGTTTAGGAATGGTGTTCCCCAACTTAATGCTGCCACTGAAACTGCTCCAGCACTCGCTTTTCATTCCTCCTCCATTTGGAAGCACAAAAGTCAAAGTCAAAGGGTGGAGATGAGAAAAATTTACTGGAAACAGCAATGAGCTGAGAAAACAAACAGTAACAGCAACAATACTAATGGCAAAAGTATACAAAGAGAGGGTGATTTACATGCAAAATGCTCACCAAGCCCAGGACAATGAAAAATAATGGTGGATAGACCCTCTGCCATCCATGCTTTCCCCTCAACTGTAAAGGAACAGCCTTTCCTTTTGAAAACAAAGAGTCCCTTTCCCTGGCCCTGGCAATGATGGTATAGAATAACAGCAGGGTATTGGCCATGCTCATGCAGCTCCAGGCTGTGGCCATGGGACGTGGTGCTGAAAGGAAAGTGGTGAAAACTTGAATTGGCTGTAGTGATGAGCCGACAGCTCTTGAGCACATACTGCCACGGGGAAAGGAGCAGCTGGGGACCACACCAACCTGGCTAAAACTGTCGAGCCCAGAGGAAGGGAGCTCAGCTGAGCCCAGCTAAACTGAGGCAAAAGGAGTGCAGAGGAATGGAAAGCAGCGGCAACAGCAGGACTGACCTCCAGCACAGTAGAGCAGTAGAAGCAGTAGCTCAGGCCCCTGTGCAGAACGGAGCCCAGCGGAGTGGTTATGGGGTCCAACTGGATGAGCAGCTTTTGGTTTGATTTTTCATTGTTTTGGGCCAGGAGGGTGGGAAACACTATCCATGGGGGTCCCCTTGCCATCCTGCCTTTGTTCTCGACTGCCACATGGGCGGCACATGGGAATGGTCACCATATCTTTATTATCTGGGGAAGCCACTGGACATGATCTACAGGGACCATACACGGCCTCATTTTTTGTTCCCAGTGGTGAGTGCTTTTATGGGGGTAAAACACCTCTCTTTGCATACTTCTGGTATTATTTTTGTTGTTATTGTACATTCCTTATTCCTCTGGTTTTTGTTTTCAGTAAATTTTTACCTCAACCCGTAGTCTCTGCTTTTGTCTCTCCCATACCAGAAGGGAGGGAATAGGGAGTGGCTTACTTGGAGTTAATTTCCTGCTGGTGTTAAACCACCACAGCAAGGAAGACATGGCTTCACTGAGGAGGGTATTCCAGTATCTACAGGGAAGTCATCCAGGAACTGAACCCAGGCTCTTGATGGCAGCATGTACTGCAAGAAAAAGACACATCAGGCACAAATTTAAATAAGAGAAGCTCAGACTGTATATAAGGAAAAGCTTTTTCACAGTGAGGACAGTCAGATATTAAAGCAAGGCTTGCAGAGAGGCTTTTCATACTCCATCCCTGGAGGTTTTCAAGTCCTGACCAAAACAGTCTTAAATAACCTGGCCTGACCTACCTAGTTCTGCTTTGATCAGGAGATTGGGCTAGAGATGTCCTGAGGTCTTTTTCAACACAAATTAAATCCTGAAATATGGATACAGAAAAACAAGAATAGACAAAACAGGATAGGAGGAACTGGATGTTGAAATAAAGCGAAGCTAGAACAGTGAAAATATAACCAAGAACGTATTTAATAGATACTCTTTAGAAGTCAGGCATACAAGTCTCATCTTCATAGGCCATGTTTCAAAGTTTTTTCTCTTGCACACATGAAAGGCTTCCCCCTCCCAAACCTTCCTTCTTCCATTACTAGGGATGCACCCTTGACAATCAGAGGATTACAGAGAGCCTAGAAGCTGTAATTCTTACTGACAAAGTGAGTCTTCTTACTGATATGCACAAATCAGTAATTTTATCTCAAGTGAAGTTTCTCATAGTAGAAACCATCTTTCCAAATATTTCATGACACAATTCCTTAATAACTATTCTGCAAGATCCCTGAATAGGACAGGCAGCTAATCAATTATACACAAAGCTACTATAAGAAAAAACAGCTTTCAGGCATTAGACCTGAACAGTGCTTCCAAGCATTACCTTGTTGAGGTTGGATCTCTGTTAACTCAATTCACACATGCAAGCATGAAATTGCTGTCACAAAGGAACTCTCCTTTAATTCCTCAGTGCTTCGTTTTGTGATCATAAAACTGCTTCAAATGTGGAAGATACACAAAGTCATAGAATGAATCAGGTTGGAAAGGACTACAATGGGACCTGTTGTCCAACCTCCCTGCTCAAGCAGGGTCATCCCAGAGCACATGGAGCAGAATTGTGTCCTTGAATATCTCCAGTGAGGGAGACACCCCAGCCTCTCTGGGCAATCTGTTCCAGTGCTCCGTCACCTGCACAGCAAAGAAGTTCTTCCTCATGTTCAGGTGGAACTTCCTGTGCATCAGTTTCTGCCTGTTACCTCTTGTCCTATTGCTGAGCACCACTGAGCAGAGCCTGGATCCAGCCTCTTGGGTACCACCTCCTATCCTCCCTTCTGATAGTTACAGACACTGATGAGGTCCCCTCTCAATCATCTCTTCTTGAGGCTTGTCATGGGTTAACCCCAGCTTGAAGTTTTAGTTTGAGGATTCTCAGCAGTCTGTCCCAAAGTCATGGCTGCTACTGCTGATAATTGGGAGGAGCGCCCCTCTTGCTTTTCAGGTTTTTTTTTCTTTCCTTCAGCACTGTTTCTTTGAAGAGAAACAGAGCGAAGGAAGTGATGCTTTTGCAAAGTGTTGCTCTCACTTCCTCCACAATTGGACAGAGCCAATCAACCTATTGAATTGAACATTGACACTTTTATTAAGCCATTCAGAAATTGTTGACGCCCTGTGAATACCA